>JARHVA010005740.1:567500-645000 GCA_037957365.1 Torreya grandis | reverse complement strand
AGTTGGCTAATACCATTAGGTTGAAATATGTTGATGGATTGGAATATTTTTACAAGAAGATAGAAGGAAAATCATGAAAATTATCCAACTAAAGAAAATATAATATTCACATAAGGCTCACCATAATGTATGCACGAGATAAGATGGCCTAAAACTATCCTCTTTCTCTTAATAAACTAAGATCAAATAAGTTCAATCAAATAGAGCCTACATATACTTGGATGATACAGTAAGGACCAATTAATTATGTAGATCTATGAGAGGGTAACCTAAAATTAATATTTCAAGAGTAAAGTGTTAAAAGGCCTAAGGTTATGACACAAGTATGGAACTCTCACTATACCTCAACAAAGGTAAATGGTTTTAAACTATGGTTGTAGATATATAAGTAAAGTAAATGGTTATAAAGGGGTACAAATCAAACTAAAGGATGGGTTAGAATGGTTGTAAATGGGTAAGGTGCAATGGTCAACCAAATGGGGGTATATATAACCTAAAGTTATTTATGGGAAGTCTATGAAATCTTGTGTCTACACCAACTTATTTGGTATAGGGAAGGCCTAAACAATGATACACACACACATACATAATATAATAAATAAATAAATAGATAATGTACTAAGTGTATGCCAATGAAAATAGATAGTTCTATAACTTATACTACATAATAATATTCAAGCTCAGAGAAGGTAATCAAATAATAAGTACACTTGGGGATACCTTTAAATTGAGGTCATGACCAATAATGGATCAACTAAACCTACACTAAGGGATATCTTATCACACTATGTGAAAGGAGAAGTTTCCAAGGCCTTTAGGCAAATGCCATCTTGTGATAACACTAACTAGGTCTTTATTTTTTTAATAATAACAAAACAAGCTAATATAGTGATCACCAAAGCTTATGGAACAAATGGGTAAGATAATAAAATGTAAAGACAAATCTATCAATAACATAGAGAAGATCTAAGCAAGGAGAGATAAAATCCATCATATATTAACCCTACAATATCTTCTTACTAAAATTTGAATGGCTTAGGAATATAATTACTTTTGTTGAAGTGAACTTTCCATGCCTTAATCGTTCCCTTAGCCAATGGTGATTTGTAATAGATTGTTGTGGGATTATAAGGATCACAAGGATAAATCAGATCTAGGCTACAAGACCTCTCCTATGCATCCAAGACTTCCAAAAGACAAGTGATAATCCTTCAAGGGAAAAAACCTAAGCAATGAAACCTCCTATTGATTGTATAAGCAAATTTATGAGTAGTAATGATGTGTAATTGATTGATCCTATATTGAAAATGAAGTGAAATAAGGTATATATAGCCACAAATTGAAACTAAAACTTCTCATGAATTTAAGTTGATGGATTTAGCTTAATTAACCTCATTATGTATAATATAGCTATTAGGTCTTGAACTATGTTGGCTTCGATTGACATAGTTTCAGAATGTATGATAAATCCTATAATAGGGTCGACCTAATAGACCTAGTAGGAAACATTGTAAAAAGCAAGTTTTACTTACTTAGGGGATATTTTGGGTGGTGAAATACTTAGGAAAGTGTATAAGTGAGGTTTTAAATTCTTTGGAAATGTATAGGAGTAGCTAGTATTGGTTTTAAGTATTGGAATAAGGGCCAACAATCCTACAAAGCACCAAAGGTCTACCAATCCCTTTTCCAATACAACCTTTAAGGTATGCACTCAAAGATATTAAGATTCTATAGGTTCTTGTAAGATATAAATCATCATTAATATATAAATTTTAAAAATATCATGTGTATATAGTAAGTAAATAAAAGAAAAAGTGTAAGGATATAAATATTTAGCTTGGGGTGGACCCATTGATACTTCAATCTCCCCCTTGGCTCAATTAAATATTTTCAAGAGAATGTTGTAGGTTTAAGACCTCAAATGTCTAGATTAATACATACATAGATATATATATATATATATATATATATATATATATATATATATATATATATATATATATATATATACTCAATTATTAACTCTCAATGACACCTCTTATTGATATTCAATGACACTACAAGAAAATATCTAGAAGATAAGATTATAAAACACTAACTCTTATAAATAGTTCCATAAGGTAGGAATGTGAGTGAAGGTAGAGCATATAAATGTGATATTATATTAAATTAATTAAAATTGACCCATTTGTATAATTACAATACCAAAACCAACCCTCCAATACATTTGGAATATGTCAACTATCATGGTATGATATCAGCTAGGATGATATAATACAAATTTTAAAAAACACACTCAAAATTATATCAAGTTGGACGATACAATATGTAAGAAGGATGAAGGTGACAAATAAATGATATAAATTAGCCATATACCATAGGATATAGTAAAATATAAAACATGGATGAGAAGTAGACATAAAGGATTGACATATATACACTTAGAGAAGTTCAAACTAATAGTAACATGGTATAATAAGATAAAATGCCAACATATTTCACAATACACCATGAGTTGTTCCTACCCCATTATTAATACACCCTTTGATGTGTGCACTCAAGGAAATTGATGCATATAAAATCTACTATAAGATAAATACTTAGTAAATGATAAAGTGAAAAATATTATGTGTATATAGATTTAAGTCTAGGCACACATCAAATGTTATATTTATGTTCTTAAGTAATATTCAAAGGAGTTAAAATGTTTTTATATATATATAGTATAAAAATAAGGACTAAGGGAATGTTCATGTAGTCAAAAAATATTTTCCTAGAAGAGAATCTAAATCGCTATCTCTCTCTTGGGTTGGAATTCTACTCACATGTATGAAAACTAAATTAGCTATAATTTCATGCATGTGGGATTTATACCTATGAATCCTTAAAAGGTTTCTTGAGATAGATAACTTTACACTTAATTTATTATTATTTCAATGTTTATGGTGACTTAGGTCAAGGAAAAAAGATAAAATAAATATGGCATTTGGACTACCATTTTAATAAAATAAACACAAAATCCTACTCAATGTTTGCCTGTGCACCTACCTATAAATTCATAGAACCTAAAATTTGGTAAAATACACATTTGATAGTAATTAGGAATCTGAAGAGCCAAATTTCATTAGTTTCCTATTAGTGAATAAAAAGATAATTCAAATAAAATAATACAATAAAAACTAAACCACTCTTTCCTAAGGACTTGGTTGAGCTTAACATAATGAACAAAATATCAAATAGAAGATAAAAACATAAAAGTGTTCATTCATTGGTGTAGAGGATGTTATTTCTTGGCTTGTAAAAAATAAATACTTTGATCAATGCAATTTCCATTTTGGTAGTACTTTTCTAAGATCACTTGAGGCTTGGCTTGGCATGTGAAGATCCTTGAATCAATTTAGAATTATAACTTTAATTGAGAGTTTATTGAAGGCATTCATATAGAATAAACTTATACACAAAAGCTTGTAGAAAGAGAATGAGGGCACTTGTATTTATAGGTCTTAAAACTAACTCTAACTATAGTGAAGTTAGGTTTAGTTTTAACCTTAGTTGTGTCTATATTAATCTTGGTCAAGTTTAGATTAAACATGGGTTGGGTCAAAGCAATTACGAAGGCTTGACAACTCATAGAAGATATTTATGAGGTTGTCATTCACCTTTTCTTTGAATTTTAGGAATTAATAAAATATATTATTAATTTTCTTGAATTTGGCCTCATCTTTATTGAAAATTTCTTTTTTTAGAAAATATAATTCCCTAATTGAAGTACTAATTTTCCCAAAGGTGATTATAATCAGTAACAAAGGTTGATACACTAATTTTCCAAAGGTGGTTATAATTAATGGCACATGTATGTGCGCCCATAGGGCTGGTAGAGCAAAAAATAATGATTTGCCCAAAGGCAATTATAATCATTAGCACAAATATTTACCCAATAGGAAAAATAGGTCAAAAAATAATAATTTGCCCAAAGGTAGTTATAATCATTTGCATAGGGAATTACCCTAGGAGGGCCCATTTGGATAATGTGATTGAAAATGATTTTTCCCTATGAAGGCAAAATAGATCGATTATCAATTAGAAAATAATTTATCACGTCTAGGCAAATTTGCAAATGGAGCTTATGAAAGAAACCTATAAAATAGATTTATGATGAGCTAACAAAGAATAACAACATGATTCTAGTCTAAGTATGAGTATGAAGATGCATGTTCGAACTAACATGTGGTATAGGTATAAAAATAATGTTGTTAAATGGGTCTTAGAAGAGGCCAAATAAGATGGTATGGTGATAAAATGACCAAGAAATAAGGATTGTAGGATCAAACAATGTGTAAAATAGACCATAGAGGTAAAAAATAAACCTCTTAGAGAAAGAAGAAATAAATTTAGGTACTAGGGGGAATTCAAAATTTAAGGTTATGTATTCACCCCATGGGGTGAAAATGATTCATTTTCACCCAAGCCCTTTGTAAAATTTGAGCTCTGATGTTTTGTGAGAGTTATCAACAGAAAATGAGTCACAAAGGAGGATAGAGACATGTTAGTGACCGAGTGAGAGAGCATAGGTGACATACACATGATTGGCCTATGGTAAGTGACCTCACCCTAGTCATTAGGCTCATTTACGATGTATTTATTACTAGGTTTAGGATGCAAACTTATAAATTCATCATTTTTATGGAAGAAAAAATAGCGGATTTGCAAATAAAATTGATGAAATCATATGAATTCATCATTTTAAAAAACACTAATATCACTAAAAAATAATAGAAAACACCAAAATGGTGATTTTTTCCAAAAATGGTAGAAAATTACAAAATGGAAACTTTACTAGTTGGGAAACACATAATGCATCAAAAAATGAGTGTTTAGATTGAAATGAATGAAAAATTGGTTGTGCCGTAGTAGGGTATATTGTCAAGCATAACTCAAAGATATAACCTGTCACATAGATTAAAGATGAGGAAGCATAAACATAGGTATGATGGTCTAGTGACTTTTTAAATACTAAAGAAGCCAAAAATAACTAGATACATGAAGATGTGCAAACTGATGAAATAGATAATTGGAAGATAATAATGGGTATGTAATAATAATGGTGATGATGATGATAACCTAATTGACTTGAGATACATCATGTATCCAAGTAATACCTAGATATTCTAAAAAGAACTCAATCTAATGTAGTTCACCCATAAGAGGGAGAAAATGTAAAGAGGAATAGAATAGAATAATAAGAATTGATCAATGTGGATGATTTGTTTGTAACTACCAATGTAGAGATGTTCATCCTTATTAGCATTGATACAACCATAATGGTCAATGAGTTGATTTAATCAAGGAGTAGGGGATAAATATTAATTCTCCATAATGGGGCCAAGGAATCACATGTATTGAACTTGTAATCACATATTGATAGTGAAATGGTACAAACGATAGGTATGAATTTTGTCTACCTACTAGTATGAAGATGCACATCCTAACTAGTGGGGATTACTATTTATTTGTGATTTAATTACTCTATATTTGGGTGATGTTTGGGATATGTCAATTGTAAAAAAGGAGAATTATTTCCCACTACATTTATTGATAGATCCATTGGCTTGATTTTTGTTGTATCACATATCAACATGTACTATGATATAAAACACCATGATGGCTTGGCCACAATGTGAATAAGGACTGACTCTCGATCCAATAGATAATTGAAAATAATGCACCATTAATAAAAATGATGATGAATGTGTTTATGTATGAATATGGATAAATTTAAGTATAATGCATAAGGAATTACCCACTGAATGTATATATACTAAGTCAAGCCACAATAATGAAAGCAAATAAATAGGCAAACAAACAACTAAGCAAACAAACACACACAAAACTTGAAAATAAAAGAAATAGAAAACATCCTACTATTAACCAAGTCAATACCTATGTGTGAAGGCTCAATGGGATGATAAATATATGGCATCCCAAAGTAAGTCTATATGCAATGGGAATTACATGTGTGGATAAGATATCCTAGTATAAGCTTGGTGTCCCCCAAAATTTTACACATGGAATTTTGAGTTACCCCTATTTAAATTTGTTGTCTTCTGTATTTTTTAAGTTAGTTGTCCTTGTTAAAAATTAGTCTCTTGAATAATATTTAGTCTTTAGTAGTTTTTATTGTTACTTTTTCACTCCCAATTGCTTCAAATTTCTCCATAAGGTTAGAAAATGTCTATTTAGGTCATCCTCATAAAACCTATTTTGTCAATATTTCTAAGAGATTCAAAAAAACTAAGTGTTAGGACTCATTGCAAGGCCAATTAGGGTTCTTAAAGTTACTTTAATTATTAAATTTGAAGTAATTTATCATCTCAAACCTGAATTACACCATCTAGATCAAATCAAAATTATCTAATGACTTTGCTTCTCATAAGTAACTAAGCAAAGTAGTTTCGTAAACCCACACAGCACTACTTATAATAACTTGAGGTTTTAAAGTTCCTTAAATTGATTAAATTCATAAGTAAAAGTAGTGAGAGTTCTCAAGTCCAAAGTCTTCACAAACACAGACCAAACAAAGTAGTGAGGGTTTCAAACGTACTTGACTTTGTAGATCAACTCAAGCAAAGTAGTTTGTGAAACCTAGCAATCAAAAAAATGCTTGCATGGATTTCTTCCCATATGTCACCTAGTTGTCATTAATGCATGGGTTAATATAAATAATTGAAAACTCCACCTCATTTCCTACCTAGATTTCAAGTTGTTTGACCTAGCTGCTACCCCTGTGAATCCTGAGTGACATCGTTTGGCTTTTAGAGTGATTTTTGAGTAATTTTTTCTTAACCCATTTGCATTCAAGGTATGTAGAGTGTTTTCCGTTCATTTTTATGTTTCCTTTTTTGGGTATTCAATTCATTTTTCCCCTAGTAAGTTTGCATTTTCCACTTTGAAATTTTCCTTGTTATTTCTTATTTTTCTCATAATTATTTATCTTTTTTACATATGTTGATGTTGTAAAACCTTGTAAAATCCTTAGTGACATTTTACATGTGAAAACCTTGAGAAAAATCCCCAAAACATTGAATTTTTCTACAAATTCCCTAGCATTAACCTAGAACATATTTCTTAGGATTTTCAAAACTTCTTACTTACCCAAAGACATGAACCCTAGTAGCTAGTAGTAATAAACTTGAATCTCATAAAAGACTTTTCCTACTCACATTTTGAACTTTTTTCTTCCCAAATTTTTGGTTACTCACTACTTCTTCTTCATCAAGTTTTATTACCCAAGTAACTTGACCAAAAAAACTCAAATAACTTGTCCAAATAAACCCATAGTTGTAAATTCTTGTTACTCAGTCAGAGTTTCTACTTCTTAAAGACTTAAGACTTGTAGAATTCCTAGACCTTCCCAGTGTTTTGACACCCTATTAATTAGAATGAGTTTCTCAGAGTTTTTAAATATTTCTACTACTAAAAGCTCCTTTTAACCTAAAATAATACTTAAGATTGTTACTCAAGACAATAACTTGACTGACTCGTTTAACCTTTTCTAAATTAGCAAGATTAATTACTAAGTTTTCAAGAGCATTCACCAAGCCTTCCCACTATTAATCACAACAAATATTAGGATCAGAGGAAGAAATAACTAGAGTAGAAGAATTAGTAACTATGATTGAATAAATTTTGGATTTAGCGCTTGAAGAGATTCCATAACCAAGTAGGAGAGGGAAGTCTAAGGCAAAGAGAGTTGAGAAGTCAAAGGAAACAAAGATGAAGTATGAATACAAAATATCCCATTGAGTCCTATATTGCTTCCAAATTATCTTAGATAAGTGATACTGACATGGGACATGTTTCCATAACTGAGCTATTAAAGAGGTCAAAATCCATAATTAAGATATCACTCATGCAAGTAATGACCAATAATGGGATCCTATAAGCTACATCATTCCCAAGTTCTTCACAACTTATTGAGTTTATCTTAGAGTATGCTAAGTACTATGATTTTCTTACTAGGACAATAAAATATACTTCTAGCAATGTGGTGATAAGGTTAGATGTTCAATATTTTGATTACTATTTAAAGATCCCAATGAGATATAAATTTCTCGACGTATAAATGGATAAAGCTAAAATCCAATGGGAAAATAAGACATTAGATTGCATCAAGATAATGAACACTAATTATCTGAGGAAATCAAAGTAGCCTTTAAGGTTTCCAAATCAAATAGTGAGATCTAATTTGGTTCAAGAAGTGGATGACATCACTCAGTTATTATGTATAATTAATGGGGAAAATAATTCCAATTGTTTTTCCACCTAGATGTATGCATACATTAGGTCTATTGATGTTAATAAGAGTTCTACAATGATTAAATAGTCAAGAATGATAAGTGATAACATTGATCACCAACTGAGTAATGTATTACATACCTTTGATTTCATATTTAGTATATGTCATAGCATAAAGTGGAGCATTTTACGGGCTAACTACAAAAGGGATGTTGGCAATAGAGCCTATATATGAATATTACCCTCAATTAACTCTATCTAAACACTTAAAGCATTAAAATAGGGTAACTGATGGATTCAATTATGAATTCATCTATAAATTTAATGTTACCTTAAAGGCCAAAAGAGTATCATATGTTGCTTGAGAGGTAGTTTCCTATTTTGGATGCATTTTCATTTAATTCTTGAATTTCAAATATATCAGAGTTGGTGGTTTCTCAGGGACACCAGTTAAATTGCCTAGGTACCCTACTAACAATGGATTCTTATGGAGTTATGTAGGTAACTAGGAAAATTACATCATCTTTAGTCTAAGGTTCACCATTCCTCTATTGTTTTTCCTATTATTATTGGCCACTATTACTATACAATCATTTACAAGGTAAATAATGTACAAAAATATATCACAACTACAATCAATCACATTTTGAAGCTATAGAAAATTTTGATTATAGAGGCATAGCTCAAAACATAGTTTCTCTTGAGTATATGCATATTCCTACACTTGAAGACTTTTGGATTAATTTTAGAGATGATTTTAAAGTAAGAAGAAGAGACAACAATAGGATGATTGTTGAACAAATTTGTTCTTTTGATTTAGCTACCGTTCCTAAAGATATGCAAGATGATGGAAAAGTGATTTATGATTCTTATCATACCATGGGAGGGGATAATGCTCTAATTCCAAACATTGACTTCAAGGAGAATCAAGTCAAGACACTTGCTGAGATAACTTTAGTGGTTCGTGTTATGACTTCAGCATGGCTTCTTGGTAAAGGATACTATATGAAGGAACCAGGTAATGACTGAAATGGGCCAAGCTAGTCATAAGAAAAAATTAGTAGAAGGAGAAAGCATTCAAGAACCAAAAAATAAGTTGAAATTGAATAACCCTAATGATACATACTCTATGGTAAAAGAAAAGGATCCAATTTAACTAGTTACATTTGCATCTCCTTTGGTTTCTTCCACAAACATTCCTACTTATACCATTCCTTCTTCTACCATTCCCATTTATACCACATCCACCACATCTTCACCTTCATTATAGATGAAGGAAAAGGAACCAATTTATCTAGTAATGAAATATGTGAATCCTTCCATACTCATGCCACCCCTAAAATCTCCAATTTTCAAATCCCTTGAGAAACATGTTTACAAGGAGACTAATGTTCCTCCTTCTCCACATTCATCCACCTTATTTTCATGATCAACCCACCATTCCTTCTGTTCATGTATAAAAAGAGCTAGAGTAGGTAATTGCTAGAGAGGTGACTACAACCCAAGATGTATCTTAGCAAAAAGTAATAGCAGAACCTAAGAAAGAGGTAGAGAAAGAAAAAATGAAAGAGAAGGAGGAAAAAAAGGATAAACAAGTGGATTATATTATTTTTCAAGATAATCTAGATGCACAAGAATTTCCTTCTTAGGAGATAGTGGTTAGAAATAATCAATAACAAATGGTAGTACATTCATCCACCTCTACCGGCACATATTTTTCTTCACGGTTGGCTTTGAAAATTGATTCTAAGTCTAAAGAAGAAATTAACTTGGAGGATATAGACTTATATCTTCTAAGAAGGCTTGACCATAAGGGTAAAAATCCCAATAGTGATAAAATAACTTCAAAGTTAATAATTGAACCTTTAAACCAAAAATTTGTAGAGATATCAATTCTTCCATAGGGTAAGATAAAGGTGAAGTCATTGAAGAAGACTTAACAGTTAAAAAGGTATCCCTTAGATAAGTCACTATAGAAGGCTTGATATAGGACAAATATACCCTGATCAATACCCATTTCCAAAAGCTTGATGAAGAGAAACTTGATAAAGCTAAGTTGAAGGAACAAATTTATAAGTTGTGTGAAATAATTACCAAGGTGGCAAGATATAATCCACAACAATCATTACTTTTAGGAGGTGCATCTAATTAGCAAACAATAATAGAGGTAGAGGAAACTAGGGACAAGGCCAAGGTAGTTGACGAGTGGATAGAGAAAATGTTGAAAACTACACAAAAATGGTTTCCCAAGGTCCCAAGTACTTTTACTAAGATTGAGAATAAATTGGCATAGATAAAAATAGTGATGAAGCAGATAGAAAATGAGAATGGAATCTCTAAATTATAGTAAGAATGCCTTTAGCAAATAAATTATTTAAGTGAGAAGGTTTTTATTTAAGAAAATATGGTTCTAGAAGGGTCAATAAAAAATCAAAACAAGAGGAAAACCTTACATCTTTTCACATGCATATTCTTAGGGAAATTATTGAAGAGACAAATATTTTATAAGAAGATGCTCGTAATGTGAAAGTGGATATGGAGGACTACATCTTCTATCTCATAAATGTTTGGTCTAAGAAAATGTCAAGGATACCTGAATAGTTGCATCAATAGTTTAAGTAGTTAATTAAAAAGGCCACAACTCATTTCACAACAAAATCTATAAAGAAGTTAATAAAAATTCAATAAGAAATCAAAAGGCTTGAAAAGTTGAAAGCTTATTACAAGAAGCTAGAAAGGAAATTGGTAGAATATAATATATAAAGCTAATTAGTTGTCAAATTAGATGATGTAGCTATCTAGTTTATGATGTTTCAACACATAAAGTATAGAGAAAAGTGCAGATCAAAGGTTCACAAGTTAGAATGATTTTCATTTCTTCTCTTCTCAACAACTTCTCCTATCTTCTTCTATTTCCTTCACAAGTGTATTTTAAGTAATTTTTTTAAGCAATTACTATAATAAATTCCATTTAGTGAAGTTACTTGTAAAAGTAAGTTACTTTGTAAAATATATGACTTAAGTAACTGGGCCAGACACCATTACTAGAATTTATTTGTAAAAAATAAATTACTTGAGTGATCTCTACGTAGCATGAAAAGAGATTGTTTTTTATCCAAATAGTGAAACTAAGAAGTGATACATGTCATCAACCATTACATGCCACACAAGAGAAATTCTAGAAGGACATCTCTAAATGGTTTTCAATTTTTAGTGCAGCACATGGGAATTTAAAGAGTTGTCTCCTAATTGATTTTGACATCTAAAATAGTATAAGTAATAGTAAAGACCTGTGTGTCAAAGGATGGTAATTTTTTGAAAGCAATTGTAATTAAGGCAAGAAATTTTAGTCAATCTAAAACTTTGTGTTTATATTTATAAATGTTTTTGTGTGAAATTGGTTCAAAGTGAATAAGAAAGAAGTTTATTTCTAAGGAAATTTGCATCTAAGTAGATCATTTGGTGAATTTTGTGAAGATTAAAATGGTAAACTTTGTGTTACCTTTAAATCTGAACATGAATTCTAGTTTTTCTTAATCATTTTCTAAAAGAATTATCGTCTCTTGAATGTTCATCTATTTGTATGAATTCAATAATGTCTATAAAAATACTTGTTATGAAGTGAAATTTTAGTCTTTCTCACATATTTTGGTCTTTTATTTAGTCTCCAATTTCTCAAAACATCTTTACATATTCTCTGAATTAGTTACATATTTGTTGCAAAATCACTCTATTATGGTTCATGAACTTTTTGAATAAAGTAATACCCAAAGATAAGATCACTTATGCATAATTTGTATATCTTGTGAATGACTAAAATTTGTGAATAGTTTGAATAGATAAGCATAAAGCGTATGGGAACTTCACCATTAAATGAAGGGGATTTAATCCTATGACTGCCTAGGTACTTTTTCTAGCCTGCAAAATATCTAGCCAATAGTTTATGATGACTCTACTAGGGAACATGAACTTAACCATAGCTCAAATTAGATTATCCACTCTAGGGTAATATAGATGCAAAATAGTGTTTAGTTCTCTAATATTTCATGTATTCCACACTGCTATGTAATAAGTTGCATGCAAAATTTAAAGTGCACTTTTGATTTGAAATGCTTGCATGTCAAGTAATCACTTTGTTTGTCTTGAGTCAAGTAATTGCTTTGATTTCCTTGAGTCATTGCATGTCAAGTAAATGTTTTTTTTTTAAATTTTAAGTCACTACATGTCAAGTAATTACTTCTTGAATCATTCCTTATAAATCTGAAGTAATCTAAACAAACCCTTAGAGAATCATAAGCACCTCAATCTGGGAAATCAACCTTTCACCAGAGTAAGAAGATCTCAAATCCAAATGGACAAATTCTTTTAGTTAAAAAATAGTTTTAATTTTAACTTTCCTCCTCAAACCAAAATGAGAAGATCAATTCTTTCACCTATGAGACAAGTATAAACTTTTGTGAATCAGTTGCAACATAATTCTTTAGTAATAATCCAACTCATTAATCCTCAATTTCTTATTATTGAAAGAATGACACAACTCCCTATTCCTTGGGGGGTAGTGATTAGTCCATTGAACTTAACTCCTCTTCACAACTTGCCTAAGGGGTCAAGAAATATGGATATTGATCTTGATCAAGTATTTGCTAGTGAAGATGACTTTGTAGATCCTACTGGTGACTCAAACATAGGCTACCTTGAATATCAATCAGAAAATGATTATGAAGAAATGATTGAATAAGATCATAATCACTATTTTGTAGTGTTTACAAGGTCTTAAACTCAACAAATTGGTGAAAATTATTCCAAGGAATAAGATAAAGATAAAGAAGACTCCAAGCTAGATGTTAGCATTCTCAAAAGAGGCAGTCCTTTACCTACTTCTCTTGCTCCAAAAGAAAAGAAAATATGGATGCTATAATTTGATGATAGTTACTATTTTCTTGGTTTAGGTTTTAGAGTTGTATTGATATCACTAGATGGTAAGGTATATCCTTACTCTTACAAGCTTATGTTTGAAAATACTAACAACACAACAAATTATGAAGCATTATTGTAAGGACTAGAACAAGTAAAAGAAAAATACGTGAGACTTCTTAAAGCACAAAGAGATGTTAAGTTAATAGTGAGACAAATTTGTGGACAATATTAGGTGAAGAAAGATAAGTTGAGGCACTATCATGACTTAGTTCTGAGTCCAACACTTGATTTTATCTCCTTTTAAATCAATTATATTCCTCATGATCAGAAGTCCAAAACTAATTCTCTTATAGTTACTGTAGATCTACTTAGGCCAAATCAATAGCCCACACCTTTTCAAAAAGGTGACTATAGAGTAGAGATGGTTTTCCATCAAAAAGTTTCAGATAATGTCAATCAATGGCAAGTCTTAAATGATGAAAAATAGATAGCTACTTTCCTTGAGCACCAAGACAATTTTGAAGAATTATATTTTAAAGTAAGTAGTTCACTTCTACACCAAATAACAAAAGGTAATAATGATCTTGAAAATGATGATAATGAATAAGTAATTAAATTAAAGGGAAATAATATCCCTAAAGGGTTAGTTTTTTAGAAGAAATTTTTGACAAGCATGATTAGTTTCTAAATAAAAAGAAAGAGTATGGTGAGAGTTCTTCTTTAGAAGTACGATAGTTAATCTGGGTATTGTAGAAGAGCCTAAGATAAGTAACATTGAAAAATGTTGTTCCCAAGAAGAAAATGAAGCATTCATTAAGATTCTTAGGAAATACATGGATGTTTTTATTTGGTCCTACAAAGACCTAAAGACCTTTTATCCAAAAGAGGTATAACATTACATCCCACTTCAACCAGAAGTAAAGCTTTTCAAGCAAAAGTGTTGCCATCATATCTCATAATTTTAGGTACTTACTTTGCTAAAATACAAAAGCTACTTGATGTTAAAATAATTTATCCCATTCATCATTTAGAATGGTTAGCTAACATTATCCTAGTAAGGAATAAAAATAGAGAAATACGTTTATGTGTTGATTTTTGAAATTTAAATCAAGCTTCTTTGAAAGATAACTATCAATTGCCAATTATGGAGCATACCTTGCAAATATTTATAGGCTCAAAGATGTTTTCCATGTTAGATGGATTTTTAAGATATAATCAGATAAAAGTGGCTGAAGAAGATCAATAAAATATGACTTTCAAAACACCATGATAAATATTTGCATATTATAAGATGCTCTTTGGTGTTGTTAATGTTGGAGCAAATTTTCATCAAGTGATGGATATAGATTTTACACATATAAATGATAAGAGTATAGTTGTATACCTTGATGATTTGATAGACTTCTCTAAAAAAAGAGGTAATCACCTGGCTGATTTATAAGAAATAATCATCCACTGTAGGACACATGGGATCTCTTTAAATCCTAAGAAATCAATATTTGTCATGACTGAAGGGAATGTTTTTAGTCACATCATCTAAAAGGAAGGAACAAAGATTGATCTAGAAAGGATCAAATCCATTCAAATTTTACCTATGCTTATATCCAAGAAAGGGGTACATTCATTCTTTGGTAAGGTTAACTTCCTCAGAAGATTCATTCTTGACTTTGCTAAGTTAACTCACCACATTGCTAATATGATTAAAAAAATCAAGAATTCAAGTGGAATAATAAAGGTAAGTTGGCATTTGAAAATATTAAAACATCCATAGCTCAAGATCTTATGCTAGTTTCTCCAAATTTTAGTAAGGAATTAATTCTCTATTGTTATTATTTTGAGCATACCATGTCAGTAATACTTCTATAAAAGAATGATGAATATATTGAATCTCTTATATCTTTCATGAGCTAGCCATTGAAAAATTATGAGTTAAAGTATACACAAATGGAGAAACATGCCTTTACTATAGTCAAAGCATGAAAGGCCTTTAGGTACTACATTTTTTCTTCACAAACTAAAGTATATGTACCTGATGTTGTAGTAAAATCTATTCTAACACAACAAGAGTTGGGATTGTTGAGAGTCACCTAGGTGGATAAAGTTTAAGAGTTTGATCTTGATATCAAACCAACAAAACTAGTGAGAGGAAGAGGCTTATGCCAACAAAATATAGAAATTAAACTAGATGAAATAGATAGGGTGGTGTTTTTGTTTCAAGATTAATTAGATGAATATTTTCCCATGGTTCTTTTATTGATCTTGTTGTTGAATGACACAGTTAGATTGTTTTCTTCTTAACTTATGGAGAATGTCCAACTCATCTTACATGTAAGGAAAAATGTACTATCAAGCTGAAGTTAAAGGATTATGTCTTTTAGTATAATGGTTTATATAAAAGAGGAATTGATGGTGTTTTCTTTTATTATGTGGACAAAGAATATCAAAAGAGACTTTTGGAGTAGTTCTATGATAAATCATGTGGAGGTCAATTTTTAGTAAGATTTACAACACATAAAATTGTATGAGAAAGGTACTATTGGCCTGCTCTTTTCAAAGATACTTTGGATTGGATTTATAAATGTCAAGCATGTCAGCATTTTGTGGGACATCCAAAGTTACTAGCATTACCTTTAAAACTAGTCATTATTAATGAACCATTCCACCAATGGGGCATAGATTTTATTAGTATGTTGAATCCCTCCTCAAGTGCTAGCCATTGTTATGTCTTAACCACCACTAGTTACTTTAGAAAGTGGGTAGAAGCCATTCTTATCAAGCATGCCAATTCTAAATTTGTATGTGAATTTATCAGAAAAAAACATTCTAGTGAGGTTTGGTATTCCTCACAATATAGTAACAGATAATGTAGCTAATTCTTCTTCAAAAGAACTAACTCATTTATGTTACTTGCATGAAATATAATTATTTCACCCTTCAAATTACTATCCTCAAGGGAGTGGCCAAGTTGAGTCAAGTAACAAGAACTTGATGATAATCTTTCACAAGCTAGTGGATGATAATCAATGTACATGGCATAGGAAGCTATTTGATGCATTGTGGGCTGATAGAATCACTCCAAAGAAATCTATTGACATCCCACCATTTTAGTTGTTGTATATAACATATGATGAAATACCCATTGCAATATATTTTCCTAATTTACAACTATTTAAGGCCATTAAAGATGAAACTTATCAAGATTCACTAGATAAGAGGATTATATTTTTATCTAAAATGGAAGAAGTATGTACTCAAGTTGTTGACCATTTAGCTAATCATTAGATGAAAGTGAAGAGAATTTCTGACAAAAAGGCTAAAGAAAGGAATTTTGAATTTGGTGACTTGGTCTTGCTATGAGATAAGTGCCATGAGCCAAAAGGGATGCATGGTAAATTTGATTCACTATGGAAAGGGCCTTTCACAATAAAGAAAGTTACTGGAAAACATAGTTTCATCCTAGCTTATTAGGATGGAATTAAACTGCTATTGCCTTACAATAGGAAGCACTTAAATCTTTACAAGAATTGAATAGTAGGGTAACACCTATAAGTATATAAATAAGACCTCAATTTTTCTTTTGTACAGTTATTTTTATTTTTATACTTGTTTGTTTTGTGGTTTTTCATGATTGAGTATTTACATGACTCTATACCCAATAAACAAAACTCAAAACTAGAGGTATTGGTATCTCATCCTTATTTCTTTCTTTCTGATAGAAACAAATATGTCCCTAATTGGAGCCAATTGGTATCCCCTAAAATTTTACACATGGAATTCTGGGTTACTCCTATTAAATTTTTTTGTCTTTTGTCTTTTGTCTTTTGTGAGTCAGTTGTCCTTGTTAAAACTTAGTCCCTTGAATAAGATTTAGTCTTTAGTAGGTTTTATTATATTTATTTCATTCCCAATTATTTCAAATTGCTCTAGAAGGTTAGAAAATGTTTGCCTGGCTCATCCTCATAAAACCCATTTGTTCATGTTTCTAAGATATTCAAAAAAACCAAGTGTTGGGACTCATTGCAAGGCCAATTTTTGTTTTCAAAGTTACTTTACTTATTTCCTTTGAATTAAGTTGTCACCTCAAACCTAAATTACACCATCTAGATCAAATTAGAATTATCTAATGACTTTACTTCTCATAAGAAACTGAGCAAAGTAGTTTCATAAACTTACAAAATACTACTTATAAAAACTAAAGGTTTCAAAGTTGATTCACTTGATTAAAGTCATGAGTAAAATTAGTGAGAGTTTTCAAGTTTGAAATCTTCAAAAGCATAGACCAAGTTGGGGTTTTGAAGGTACTTGACTTTATAGATTAACTCAGGCAAAGTTATTTGTGAAAATTGACAAACATCAAAATGCTTGTGTGGTTTTCTTTCCACGTGTCACTTAGCTATAATTAATACATGGGTTAATATAAATAATTAAAAAATCCACCTCATTTCCTACCTAGATTTCAATTTTTTTGACCTAGCTACTACCCCTACAAATCTTGAGCAACACCATTTCAAATTCTAGAGTGATCTTTGAGTAATTGCTTCTCAACTAATTTACATTCGAGGTATGTAGATTGTTTTCCCTTTGTTTTCATGTTTTATTTTTTGGTTATGCATCTCATTTTTCCTCTGGTATGTTTTCATTTTCCACTTTGAAATTTTAACTATTATTTCTTGTTTTTATTGCAATTGGTTGTCATTTTTACGTGCATTGATGTTGTAAAGCCTTGTAAAATCCTTAGAGACATTTTGCATGTGAAAACCCTAATAAAAATCCATAAAACATTAAATTTTTTTGTAAATTACCTATAATTTTAACCTAGAACATATTTCCCAAGATTTTCACAACTTCTTACTTACTCGAAGTCTTGAACCCGAGTAGCTAGTCTTAAGAAACCCAAAGCTCACAAAAGACTTTTCCTACTTGGAGTTTGAATAACTACTTTCTTTGTAAAGTTTTGGTTACTCAATGCTTTTGCTTCATCAATTTTTCCAACCCAAGTAACTTAACCATAAAAACTAGAGTGACTTGTCCAAAGAAACCTACAGTTGTAAATGCTTGTTACTTAGTCAAAGTTTCTACTTCTAAAGACTTAAGACTTGTAAAATTTCTAGACCTTCCCAGAGTTTTGACACCCTGTTACTTAGAATGAGTTTTTTGGAGTTTTCAAAGATTTTTACTATTAGAAGTTACTTCTAACCTAAAAGCTTACTTAATATTATTACTCAGGATAATAATTTGACTCACTTGTTCAACCTTTTCTAAATCAACAGGAGTAATTACTGAGTTTTCAAGAGCATTTACCAAGCCTTCCCACTGTTAATCACAACAAATGTTAGGATCAAAAGAAGAAGCAAATGGAGTAGAAGATGTAGTAACTATGATTAAAGAATTTCTTGAGTTAGCACTTGAAGAGGTTCCATGATCAAGTAGGAGAGGGAATTTTGAGGCAAATAGAGTTGAGAACTCAAAGGAGATAAATATGAAGTATGAATACAAAGGATATCCCATTGAGTCTTGTATTACTTCAAAATTATCTGAGATAAGTGATACTAACATGGGACACATTTCCATAACTAAGATATTAGAGAGGTTAAAAGCCACAATTAAAACACCATTCATGCAAGTAATGACCAATAGTGGGATCCTATAAGCTACATCATTCCCAAGTTCTACACAACTTCTTGAGTTTACTAGGATGATAAAATATACTTCTAGCAATGTGGTGATAAGGTTAGATGTTTAATATTTTTATTACTATTTGAAGATCCCAGTGAGATATAAATTCCTTGATGTATCAATGGATAAAGATAAAAGCCAATGGGAGAATAAGACATCAGATTGCATCAAGATAATGAACACTAATTATCTGAGGAAACCAAAGCAACCTTCAAGGTTTCAAAATCAAATAGTAAGATCTAATCTGGTTCAAAAAGTGGATGACATAACTTAGTTATTATGTATAATTAATGGGGAAAATAATTCCAAGTGCTTTTCCACCTAGATGTATGCATACATTAGGGCTATTGATGCTAACAAGAGTTCTACAATGACTTAATGGTCAAGAATGATACGTGATAACATTGATCACCAATTGAGTAATGTATTGCAAACCTTTGAATTGAAAATGAATTCGTATTTAATATATGTTATAGCATTAAGTGGATCATTTTACAATCTAACTACAAAAGTAATGTTGGTAACAAAGCCTATATATGAATATTACCCTCAGTTAACTCTATCTGAATAATTCAAGCAATACAAGAGGGTAAATTATGGATTCTTTTATGAAATCATCTATAAACTAAATGTTTCCTTAAAGGCCAAAAGAATTCAAATGCTACTTGGGAGGCATTTTCCCATTTTAGATGCATTTTTATTCAATTCTTGAATTTCACATATATTAGAGTTGGTGGTTTCTCAGGGACACTAGTCAAATTGCCCAAGCACCCTACTAACAAATTGATTCTTATGGAGTTGTGTAGGTAACTAGTATAATTGCATGATCTTTAGTCTAAGGTTCATTGTTCCTATATTGGTTTTCCTATTATTATTGGCCACTATCACTATGTAAGCATTTACAAGGAAAAAAATATACAAACATAAATATATCACAACTACAATCAATCACATTTTGAAGATAGAGAAAATTTTAATTATAGAGGCATAATTCAAAACATATTTTATCTTGAGTATATACATATCCCTACACTTGAAGACTTTTGGATTGATTGTAGAGATGATTTTGAAGTAAGAAGAAGAGACAATAGTAGGACGACTGTTGAAAATTTTCATTCTTTTGATTTAACTACCATTCCTAAATATATGCAAGATGACGGACAAGTGATTTATGATCCTTATGCCATTGGAGGGGATAATGCTCCACTTCCATAGATTGATTTCAAGAAGAATCAAGTTAAGATTATTGCTGAGAGAACTTTAGTGGTTCTTGTTATGACTTCAGCATGGCTTCTTGGTAAAGGCTACTGTATGAAGGAACCAGTAATGACTAGAATAGGTCAAGTTAGTCACAAAAGAATATTAGTACAAGGAGAAAGTAGTCAAGAAACTAAAAAGAAGTTAAAATTGAAGAATAATGTTGATGATACATACTTTGTAGTAAAATAAAAGGAGCCAATTTAGCTAGTTACACCTGCATCTCCTTTGGTTTCTTCCATAAACATTCCTACTTGCACTATTCCTACTTATACCATTCCTTCTTATACTATTCCAATTTCTACCACATCTTCATCTTCATTACTAGTGAAGGAAAAGGAACCAATTCAGTCAGTAATGAAGGATGTGAATCCTTCCACACTCATCTCATGCCTAAAATCTCCAATTTTCAAATCCCCTAGAAAAACTATTTAGAAGGAGACTAATGTTCCTCCTCCTCCACCTTCATCCACTCCACCTACTACTCTTCCTCAACCTTTTCTTTAGGATCAACCCACCATTCCTTTTATTCATGTCTAAAAATAGCTAGATGAGGTAACTGTTTGAGAGGTGATTACATCCCAGGAAATATATCTACAAGTAGCAGTAGAACCTGAAAAAGAGATAGAGAAAGAAAAATTGAAAGAGAAGGAGACATAAAAGGATAAATAAGTAGATTACAGTGTTGTTCAAGATACTCCAAATGCATAGAAGTTCCTTCTTAGGAGATAGTGGTAAGAAATAATCAACACTAAATGGTATTACATTCATCCACCTCTATTGGCATGGATTTTTCTTCATGGTTGGTTTTGCAAACTACTTCTGAGTCTAAAGAATAAATTAACTTTGAGGAGATAGAATTAAGCTTTTTAGAACTCTTGATCATAAGGGAAAAAGTCCAAGAGTGCTAAAATGACTTCAAAGCTGATAATTGAGCTTTTAGGCTAGAAATTTGTAGAGTTATCAGTTCCTCCACATGGCAAGAATAAAGGTTAAGTCATTGAAGAAGACTTAATAGTTACAAAGGTATATTTTAGATATGTCACTACAGAAGGCTTGAAATAAGACACATAGAACCTAATCAATACTCTTTTCCATAATCTCGATGAAGAGAAAGCTAATAAAGCTTAGTTGAAGGAATAAATTGCTAAGTTGTGTGAAATAATTGCCAAGGTGGAAAGATCTACTCCAAAACAATAATTAATTTTAAGAGATACATTTAATTAGAAAACAATAATAGAAGTATAGGAAAATGGGTATAAGGCCAAGGTGGTTGATGAGTGGATAGAGAAAATTTTGCAAACTGCATAGAAATGGTTTCCTGAGGTCCGAGGTACTCTGGTTGACATTGAGAATAAATTAGCATAGATAAAAATAGTGATGAAGGAGATAGAAAATGAGAATGGAATCTATAAATTGTATCAAGAAAGCCTTTAGTGAATAAATTTATTAAGTGAGAAGGTTTTGATTTAAGAAAATATTGTTTGAGAAGGGTCAACAAAAAAAGTGAAACAAGAGGAACACCTTATATCTTTTCACATGTGTATTCTTGGGGAAATGATTGAAGAGATGAAGACTCTATATGAAGATGATCTTAATGTGAAATTAGATATGGAGGACTACATATTCTATCTCACAAATGTTTGGTCTAAAAAAATACCAAAGATACCTGAACAGTTGCATCAATCGTTCAAGCAATTAATTGAAAAGGCCACAACTCCTTTCACATCAAAATCTATAAAGGAGTGAATAAAAATTCAATAAGAGGTCAAAAGGATTGAACCCAAACTTGAAAAGGTGAAATTTTATTGCAAGAAGATGGAAAGGGAACTATTAAATTATGAAAAAAGGCAATCAATTGCCAAATTAGATGATGTAGCTATCTAGTTCATGATGTCTCAACACATCAAGTACAAAGAAAAGTGCATATCAGAAGTTCACAATTTAAAATGACTTCCATTACTTCTCTTCTCAACAAATTCTCCTATCTTCTTCTATTTTCTTCACAAGTGTATTTTAATTAATTTTATTTAAGCAATTACTTTGTAAGTAATGTCATTTAGTGAAGATGCTTGTAAAAGTAAGTTACTTTATAAAATATAAGACTTAAGTAATTGGGATAGATGCCATTAGTTGAAGTTATTTTGTAAAAAACAAATTACTTGAGAGAGCTCTACACAACATGAAAAGAGATCATTTTTGACCCAAATAGTGAAACTAGGAAGTGATACATGTCATCAACCATTGCATGCCACACAAGAGAAATTATAGAAGGATGTCTCTAAACAATTTTCAATTTTTAGCATAACACATGGGAATTCAAGGAGTTATCTCCTAATTCATTTTGACATCTAAAATCGTATAAGTAATAATGAAGGCATGGATGCCAAAATATGGTAATTTTTGGAAATCAATTGTAAATGAAGCGAGAAATATTAGTCAATATGAAACTTTGCGTTTAGATTTATGAATGTTTTTGTGTGAAATTGGTTCAAAGTAAATAAGAAGGAAGTTGATTTCTATATAAATTTGCATCTAAGGAGATCATTTGGTGTATTTTATGAATATTAAATGGTAAACTTTGTGTTATCTTTGAATCTAAACATGAATTCCAGTTTTTATTAATCATTTACTGAAAGAATTATCATCTCTTGAATGTTTATCTATTTGTACAGATTTAATAAGCTCTGTAGAACTACTTGTTGTGAAGTGAAATTTCTTCTTTCACACATATTCTAGTGTTTTCTTTACTCTCCAATTTCTTAAAACTTCTTTAAATATTCTCTGAATCAGTTACTTACTTGTTGTAAAATCACTCTGTTATGGTTCATGAACTTTGTGATTAAAGTAATACCCCTAGATAAGATCACTTATGCATAATTTGTATATTATGTGAATAATTAAAAGCTGTGAATAGTTAGAGTAGATAATCATAAATCATACAAGAGATTCACCATTAAATGAAAGGGATTTAATCCCTCTACTACCTAGGTACTTTTGCTAGCCTACAAAATATAAAGCCAACAAAGTTACATGCTTTGATATTATCAAAATATGGTGAAATCTGCAAGATTGGCCTAAAAGTGTGAATGGGAACCAACCACAAATTTGCCTCTACAAATCAGATTGAGGATTGGTGACTAGGTTTAGGAAAAGTCAATTTTTTTTGGATTCTGGGGCTTTATATCTCTCTAGGAGATTGTAATCCACTTGTAAATGTTTAGTTTTTTGAAATGTTTTGAACATTTTTGGAAATTTTTAGTATCTCAACTCAATAGAATATTATGAGATCCAGAATGGGATAAATTATAAAATAATGAGAGAATGGAAAATGGATGATCGATCTGCCCTTAATGTAGATTGAGTGATACCTACATAGTCCTAAAGGACCTCAAGTCAATTTAGTTCTGTTAGGATATGGGATAGAAGAAAATTGATGATAATGAAAAGAGGATGATTATAGAGGAATATAGGAATGATATTATGAAATGGTGAGTGTATAGTTTAAAGAGGGGATGATACTCACAATCATGAAATCTTTAGGTACAATAAATTCATGAATCTATGAAAGTATGGGTTTTGTCTAAAACCACATTAAAAGATGAAAGACGAGTATACATTAAAGAACTAAATTTATAATTCATAGTGTTCACTAAATCTACAACTTAGAATGAGAAATAACTCATAAAATGGTGAGAGCATTAGTTGTGATTTATCATAAAATGGTGAGAGCATAATAAAATTCAAGTGTTCATTAGTGCATCAAGTTCAAATGCACAATGCTCATAAAAACAACTTGCAAAATGATAAGAGCATATGACTAAAATCAATAAGAGAACAATAAGGATGGGGAAATTAATGGATAAGTGATTAATTGAAAAATAACTATCAAAACCAAAATACATAGGGTAAAGGAGATGAAAGGAAGTGATAAAATAAAATAAAGTGATTCAGAAGTAGTAGTCGAGCTAACTCTAGATACCCCATGTATCCAATTGATACCTACATAGTCTATGTGGACCTCAGAATGATGTAGTTATCCTAAAAATGGTAGGAAAATGGAAAATTGGTATATAAATGAAGTTTTATAGGTAATATAGTTCATCCCAAAAAAAATTGAAGGCTTTATATCTTGCATTGAAATTCTAATCTAGGTTTCATGATTTTTATGATTTTCCTAATTCTTTTCAAATGTTTAGGGATTTTGAAACGTTTTGAATATTTTTAGAATTTTTGGGGTGTATTAAATCATTATAGATTGAAAATATACCATTAAAAAAATGGATAAATCCTGTCTTCGGGTGATCGTAAAATGTTGAGAGCATTCAATGTAAATTATTCATAAAACATTGAGAGCATTCAAACTTAAATTACTCATAAAACAGTGAGAACATTCAAATAGGGATGACTGAGTTAACCTTAGAAAACATTGAGTGTTTCATAAATAGTCAAAATAAACTTAAATCCACTATAGTACCCCTACAATAAATCATCTAAGTAACAAGTTCGTGAAAAGGGAAATGGCAATGTATGGAATAATGATGCGATAATGCATGGTAAAGGGTTGTTCCTAGGTTATAGGAAATAATAGAAAGGGTCAATGCTACTAATTTTCCAAAAGGAAGTTATAATTACTAACATGAGTAATGAAATAAAATGTGGCACAAATTATGAACGTAGTTTCTCAGACCACTACATTACTACTTTCACATATTGCCATTGAAAGAATACCTTCAAAAATCTAAATCTAAATCAACTACTGAAACTACATTTGATATCAAACATTGAAAGTGCCTAAAGTAAAACTAAATTGAAACCAAGTCTATAAGTGATAGAGATATGTGAAAATAACTAGTGGTCAACAGGCTAAGGTATGGTGAGAAAGGGATATGGGTACTGTGAGAAGAATGGTTATAATGTGTCATAACTTAAATGATCCTTGTAGACAATAGTTCAAGTTCCTCAAGTTTAAATTTTTATAAGGTGAATTATGTTCATCAAGTTCATCTTCTTCTGGAATGGAGAGTTTGTATGATCTAAAACCATATTTAATAATAAACACATAAGGTCTTAATAAGTTAGGTTGAAACTTTCCTTTCTTTTTGGTATTGGCATCAAATTTTTTCTAATTTTATTTTAGTAAAAGATCACCAAGATTGAATTATCTATGTTTTATACACCAATTATATTATCCACGTAACCTATTATAGTAAACTTGAAGGTTATTCAAGACAACTATTTCTTTCCATTTATTAAATCTATCTCTTGCACCAATTGTATTAGCCACGTAATCTAGTATAGTAAAATTGAAGGTTATTCAAGACAACCATGCACTTTCCATTTAGTAAATCTATCTCTTGAAAATGAATTACTTTATAGTCCTCATCATCAATGATATGATGTAGTGAAATTTGGAGAGAAGGTAACTCGACACTAATAGGAAGAATGACCTTAGTGCCATAAATAAGGGAAAATGATGTAGCTCTTGTTGGAGTATGAAAAGTGGTATGATAGTCCCAGAGGGCATTAAAGAACTGAAAGTGATAATTATGACCAACATCATCAACAATCTTCTTGAGGATATTCATAATGATTTTTTTTAAATTCCTCAGCTTAGCCATTGTCTTATAGGTAATAGGCGATGGAAAAGTGTTGTTTGATATGGGATTGGGCACAAAGGGTTTTTAAATATTTGTTTTTAAATGAACCACCATTATTAGATATAATGTCATAGTGGATAACATAGTGGTAAATGAGATGGTTAAAGATGAATTTGGAAATATGCTTACCAATTACATAAGTGAGGGGAATGAATTCCACCCACTTAGTAAAATATTTTATAGTAGTAAGGACATGTTTGTGACCATCTGAAGATGTAGGATTTATCTTACCTATGAGCTTGAGTCCCCACATTAAGAATGATCATTGTGTTATTAATGGTTTAAGCATTTTGGCTAGAGCATGGATCAAATTAGCATGATTTTGACACTTCACACACTTATTCACATAGGTAGTTGTGTCACTTTCCATAATTGACCAATAATAACCTACACATAGTAATTTCTTGGCAAGGATGGCCCCACTAGTGTGGGACCCACAAACTCTTTATTGGGCTTCCCTCAACATTAATCCATATTTTATCAAAGATAAATAATGAAATAAGGTTCCATATTAGCTTCTATGATATAGGTTAGGTCATGTTGGACTTACTGTCAATGAAACTATGTAGACATCATCTACTTGCCTAGTGCATCTAGAGTCAACTCAGATACCCCTTCCTATTTCTTCTATTCTTGCTATTTGTTTTTGTGTCATTATCCCCTATAACCTAGGGGGAACATTTTCCATCTTGTTTATGTCATTGTTCCCTATAGCATCAGGGCAAAATTTTACCATCATACCCCTTACCATTATTTCCTATAACCTAGGGTAAATCTTGTGCCATTTGTTCTTTTGTTTTTTCAATTGTGTTGTTGCTACCTGTATCCTAGAGGAAACCTTGTAGCAAGCGTAACATCTCTATTACACATGCACAAATAATTTCATTCACTGCTTTATTGTATTTTGTTTATTTTTAACATTGTCACTAGCTAGTTTATGTATTTCTATTTATTTTAATTTAGTTTGCTTATTTACCTTTATGTGTCTTAGAATTTCTTTTCTTATTAAATTCTCCTTTGCCTTAATTTAGTTTTTTTATTCATTTTACTTAACCTAGGTTATCTATTGTTCTCACGTAAAATTAATTGTTTATTGCTTGTGCTTTAGTTTATTTGTTTATTTTATTTTGTTTTCTTTTAGTTTGTTGTTTAACTAACTTTTTTCAGTTTAGTTTGTTCATTTATTTTATTTGTTGGTTAGTTTAGTTTATTAATTTGTTTTTTTTTGTTTGTTTTGTTTGTTTATTTGTTTGTTTTATTTGTTTATTTTGTTTGTTTGTTTATTTTTTTTATTTTTTGTTTGGTTAATATCTTTATTGCTCCCGAAGTAGGATACACTAATGATGTGCATATTAGGGCACTCATTTTTTATTGTATTTTGTGTCTATAGTGGACTTCATATTGATTTCTAGTAAATGATGTAATTTAATCTTAGAAATCACTAAAACACTCAAATTCATCCATGTATGGGATATAATGGTCAAGAATTATGCTGAGGCTTCTTTATTTGAGGAATTATTATGTATACACTGATAACCTATCTTGAATTCAACCCCAATCAAATTACAACCTAGAAAATTGACATTTTGGCCTTTAGATCTATTAATGAAAAACATTAAAACAATTCCTAAATACCAAAAACCCTAACCAATATTAATTAAAAAAAATCAATTAGCTACTTAAGTAAAAATTTCAAGTTCAATTAGTGACTTACATTTATAAAATAAGAATTTTTTTAATAAAGATGAGGTCAAAGTCAAGGAAATTAATAATATCTTTTATTAATTAATAAAATTCAAATAAAAGGTGAGTCACAACCTCATAAATATTTTATATGAGTTGCCATGGCTCATAAATATCTTCTATGAGTTGTCAAGCCTTCATAATTATTTTGACCCAAGTTAGTTTTAAGACCTATAAATACAATTGACCTCACTCTCTTCCAACAAGATTTTGTGTGTAAGTTTACTTTGCAAGAATGCCTTCAAGAATCTCTCAAGCAAATTTATAATGCTGAATTGATTCAAGAAGCTTCACATGTCAAAAAAAGCCAAGCCAAGCCAAGCCTTAAGTGGTTTTAGAGAAGTGCTACCAAAATGTAAATTGCATTGATAAAAGTCTCTATTTCCCACAAGATGAGAAAGAACATCTTCTATGCTAACCAATGAGCACTAGTTTGACAAGGGAGGTAACATAGTTTTATGTTTTTATCTTCTATTTGTAATTTTATTCATTATGTTAAGCTCAACCAACTACTTAGTCAAGAGTGGTTTAGTTTTTATTATATTATTTGATTTGAATTCTCTTTTGATTCAATAACAAGAAACTAATGAAATTTGGCTCTTCAAATTCATAATGATACATAATAGAACATGCAGTGGGACCACATACTCTACATGGACCAAATGAGTGATGTGGAACCTTCAAGACTCTTAAAAAGATTACTCATATCTTCAAGTTTTCAATTTTATGAAAAAATTTCATGTCATTTTATCTAGTTAGTAATCAATGACTTTTCCCTACTAAATAATGATTTTACCTATTTTTGTCCTCTATTTTGTGATTATTTGTTTTATAAGAAATAAGTGACATTAAACTTTTATGAATTCGATGACATCAACCTTTTTTAAATCTTCTTCTGTGGGAATGGAAAATTAGATAAATTAAAATAGAGACTTTGATCTTATATTTAAACAACTTCACCAGGTAATTATTATGAGTACCACCACATTAAGGGACACTCTATACATTATTTTACATAGCTAAGACATTTGATGGAGAACATGCTTAAGAATGGAGAGATGAAATGGGATAACCATGCCCCTACATCTAATTATAACTTGGGTATATATCAAAATCTAATTCCTCAACATAAAAATCAATTACATCAACACTAATCATAGCAAAGAACACCACTGTAACAAAAACATCATCAAAAACAAAAAACAACAAAATGGTCAGAACCAAAGTTAAATTGATCAATCAAACCAAGGAGGCCATCATGCCATTGTATATACTTACAACAATGTTCTAGGACATGTTGTTAGAGGTCATATTACCGCATTACCATCAACCCTTGACCAAATACCAATTGACTTAGACTAGTGCCTAATAATGCCAACCCCCTTATGCTAATAATCCTTCTTTGGACCATGTTATTAGCCAAGCTTAACACCACCCAAAAATTACCATTCCAGGACCTTTTACCTCTTCATCTAGTTATATAGTCCTAGTACCTGATCAAGATTGAGCAATCTTAACTTTATGAGCCAAGATTACCATCCAAGGACCAAAGCCTTATACCAGAGATGAACCTATCCACCTCCATACTAATAAAGAATAAGCCAATTGCCAATACCAAAGAGAAAACCTATGACATTGTGGCACAACTACAAAATACACCTACATAGATATCCATTATGGATTTGATACACACATATAGTCTTCACAAATGTATAATTAATGATTATCTAAGATAATCCCTTGTACCTAATGACATTACACCTGATAAATTTCAGGCTAGGGTAAGACATTTGGCCTCTTGCCAATGACTTACCTTTGATCAAAGTGATATGTCATCCCTGGGCCCATTGCATAAGAACCATTTATACATGGAGGTTGGTATAACTAAACATATGGTTAAATGTGTCCTTGTAGACAATGGTTCAAGCTTAAACATTGTGTCTCTAAATTTGGTGAAGTATCTTGGGTGTACAATGATCGATCTTCAGCCAGATACCATTGTCATCAAAGAATATGTTAATGAGGAATGAGAATCACAAGGAATTATCTATTTTTTAGTGATCATTGGGCCTTTGACACACGACACCCTTTACCATGTTCTCAACCTAGACTTATCATATAATTTGATCTTGAGTTGACCATGGATTCACGAAATCAAGGCCATACCTTCTATGCTACATTAATGTATTAAATTTCCTCATTTAGGGATGGAAGTAATCATACCAGCTGATCTCTAGCCTCACCAATTTTACAAACATCTTGAGGTAGAGTAAAATATTTATAATTACCACTTTAACCTAAATTTTATGCCTAAAACTAATAGATAAAAATATGATAAAGCAAAATCCATTAAGTCAGAACCTAAATCCAATTATGTTAATCATGAAATCCTAGCTTCAACTTCATCTAAACCTCTAGTAGAGATATCTAAGAATTTTTACATATTTTACAAAGGTATAGGAGAGTACAGTACTCATAACTTCTTTCATATAGCCAAATTACCTCAAAACCCAAAATCTTATTGGAGACCTAAATCCAAAACTATTTTTATGGAATGACACACTAAGGGAAAATCTCATCTCACTAAACCCATTGTTTTCACACTAACCTCTGGCCTAGAATATGACCCTTTGGATGAAGATGATTCATGGATATATAATGATAATCTAAATGATTGTTACCAAAACACCATGTATCCTATCCCTAACCAGATTATGGATAACTAAGCTTATGAAGGTAGAAGCTTTGACAAAAATTAGAAAGAAACACTCAAGCCAATTTACATGACCAAATTCAAAAGAATTTATGGTATTGGATTTAAATTACTTAGGGGTCACCCTGCATACCTTAGTTAAGTTCTTACACAATTGACTAGTGACGATGATGTCGATAGTGACGTAGAGTCTAATTATAAAATCTATGATGACCTTTCTAATACCAATTTATTTAACCATTATACCATATGTATCATTAATATTATCATTCACCCTTCACCACTTACCCTTTATCACCCCCAACTGATATATTGGGACCAACACGAGTTGATAATGCCACTAGATAAGTTTAATAATGATGAGGCCATTTATGACTTTTTAGGTTGGAGGGATCATATTCTTATAAGAGATCAAAAACATGGTTTCTCTATCAAATTGGATCTTACTACATATTTTGAAGAGTGGGTGAACTTCCTTGAACAAAAGAAAAGAGAAAATCAAACATTGAGGTCAAAAAGTGAAAATATCTTAAGGTATTTTTAGACCATGGAAAAAGTAAATAAAAAGTCAAGTCTCTTGGTGAAAACCTATTTAAAGTGCTATTAGATGGGGATGTTCACCCCTCTTCACATGAAATTTAGGGGACCACTAGTCTAAGGTTTATGTATGGATTTGAAATTAGTACTAAAGAGTGACAATTTTTTTAGTAGATCATACAAGAGTGTCCAAAGGTATTTTTTACATGGCCTTTGCCACTATTGGAATATTTAGATTCCTCTTATTTGGGAGAAATTAAAGAACCAATCAGGCCAGAACACTACAACATTACCAACCAGTTTACCTCTTTACCAACTCTTATTGAGGATGGCTTTATGATCCTTATGAAGGATAATTTTGAGGTCAACATTGGGATTCCATAGGACCCAAAATGGATTGTATTAGCCACGTCTCTCACTAAAGAGGAACATGAATCCTTAATAGCCCTTATAAGGGATATTATTTATATATTTTCATGGGCTTATTCATATATGTTAGGTTTGGACCCTACCTTGGTTGTACACCATTTTTTTGTACACCCTAATGCCAAACTAGTTAAACATAAACTAAGAAAAATGCATCCTCATATTGTTGTATTAGTGAAGAAAGAGTTGAAGAAAATCTTAGATGCAAACTACATTTGACTTATTGATTATTTAGAATGGATTTCTAATATAGTATTGGTCAACAAGAATCCACAGGGTATCTGATTGTGCACTAATTTCTATGATATAAAAAAGGCCTACCCAAAGGATGACTTTCCTCTAGCAAATATTGACATGATTGTTGACTCCATGGCTAGATATGAAATGCTTTATCTTATGGATGGTTTTTAGGGATACAACCAAATCAAGATCATACCAGAGGTTCAACAGAAGAAAACATTCACCACTCCATGGGGAATGTTTTGTTATTAGGTGATACCATTTTAACTCAATAATGTAGGAGAAATGTACCAATGTGCCATGCTGGTAATTTTACATGATATGATGCATGACATTATGGAGGATTATGTTGATGATATCTTGGGTAAATCTAAGACCCAAGCTGACCATCTAATCATCCTTCAGTAAATTTTTGAGAGACTTAAAGATTATAATGTTAGGATCAACCCTAAAAAGTGTGTTTTTGGTGTGACTTCTAAAAAAAATTAGGCTTTATTATCTCTCATTGAGGCATTAAATTTTGTCCTACCAAGTTTTAGGCCATTATTGAGATGCTTCCACCTTCTACCTTGAAGTAGCTCCATTGTTTTTAGGGTAAAATATAATCAATTAGATGCTTCATATCATAGTTAGTCAATAAATACCATAATTTACACACATTCTAAAGAAGGGCACCACTTTTTCATGGAATGAATATTTATAGAAAGAATTTAACTATATCAAAGAATACTTGGCCAATCTTCTTGTTTTTTTGTTGCCTATACCAAGAAGACCATTTTTGATTTACCTATCTGCCACTAAAAATGCTCCATGGGAAATTTTGGCACAACATGATGAATAGGGAAAAGAGCATATCTTCTACTACCTAAGCCAAACATTGGTCATGTATGAACATAATTATACATCGATTGAGAAATCCTATTTAGCTGTGGTTTTTGTAGCCTAAACATTACGTCACTACATGATGAATAATAAGACTATTGTAATTGCCATAGTAGATCCACTCAAATATATACTATCTAAAATAAATTTATAGGGCAGCAGGTGAAGTGGATCATGATCTTTAGCAAATTTGATATTGAATATGTCAATCAAAAATACATTAAGGGATACGTACTTGTAGATTAGTTTGTATAATTTCCTCTTTCTAATACTCAACCTCTTATATTTATGGTTTTAGATGAACCCATCATGAATATAATAGAATTACCTCCTGAAACAAAATAATGGATATTGTACTTTGACAGTTCCTTCACAACATATGAATTAGGCATCATAATATTATTTATCATGCTGTAAGGGGATTTTATTCCTAAGTCCTTTCATATTAGTTTTCCACATAGTAATGATATGGATGAGTATGAAGCACTTGTCATAGGGATTCACTAAGTAGTACAGTGGAATATCCAACATTTATTGGTTCACAATGATTCACAACATATAATCAACTAGGTTATATACCAATATAAGATGAAAGATGAGACATTGGTATCATATAAAGGTATGGTTGATAGTCTTAAACAATAAATTACTAATATTCATTTTGAATGAATAACTAGGGCCAATAAAAAAATAATTGATACCATGGCTACAATTGGATCTATGATTCAGATTGATGATAGAGCCAAAGACTATAAATTTCTTGTAGAACATCTCCTAGCATCGGTGCATGAACAAGCATCTATCGAGATGGTTTATGATATTATTGGTCCCATGTCTACTTGGTATGCTAAAAAATATGATTACATCTATGACCAAATCATCTTCCCCGATCTTTCCCATAAAAGATTAAAAAAACCTTCATTCATAAAGCCTCCTATTATAATTTCCTTAGACCTACCTTATATCGTATAAGCTATGATAGAACCTTGCTTCATTATTTATATTTGATAAAATATATATTAGAGTTGAGGGAAGTTCATTAAGGATTGTGTGGGCCCTACATAAGTGGGCCATCCTTACCAATAAATTCCTACATACTAGTTATTATTAGTGAACTATGGAAATTGATGCAACTTCTTATGTGAAGAAATGTGTGAAGTGTCAGAAGTATGATAATTTAATTCATGCTCTAGCCAAAACTATTAAACCACTAAAAACACCATGGCCATTATCAACATGAGGAATCTACCTCATAGGCAAGATAAATCCTACATCCTCATATGGCCACAAACATGTCCTCACTATTGCAGAGTATTTCACTAAGTGGGTGGAAGTCATTCCTCTCACTTACATGACTGGTAAGGATATTTCCAAATTCATCTTTAACCATATAATTTACCGCTATGATATCCATTCCAAAATTATATATGATAATGGTGGTTCATTTAAAAAAAAAGATGTAAAAACCCTTTGTACCCAATGCCATGTCAAATAACACTTTTTCACCACCTATCACCTACAAGGCAATGACCAAGTTGAGGTATGTGACAAAACCATTGTAAATATCCTCAATAAAATTGTAAATGATGTTAGTTATAATTGGTACTTACAAATGTTTAATGCTCTATAGGCATATTGTACCACTTTTTATACTTCAATAGGAGATACACCATATTATATTATTTATCGCATTGAGTCCATTCTTCTATTAAGGTCGAGTTGCCTTCTCTCCATATTTCACTATAGCACATCATTGATGATGAGGACTATAGAGTAGCTCATTTTCAAGAGCAAGATATACTATATGTAAAGTACATGGTCACCTTGAATAACCTTCAAGAATACTAGAATATATTACATGGCTAATACAATCAGTGCGTAAATCATAGAGAATTATCTTGATCTAAAAGAACATAAAAAACATTAATTTCAAGACCAAAAAGAAAGGAAAGTTTCAACCTGACTTGTTAGGGCCTTATGTGGTTATTGTTAACTATGGTTTTAGAACATATAGACTTGCCATGCTAGAAGGAGATGAACTTGATGAGCTAATGAACATAATGTATCTCACACATTTTTATGCTTGAGGGACTTGAATTATTATCTATAAGAATTATTTAAGTTATACCATAGTATAACCATTCTTCATACCATACCCATATCCCTTTCTCCCCATACCTTAGCCTATTGACTGCTAATTCTTTTCACATACCCCTATCACTTTTGGCCTTAGTTCTAATTCATTTTTAATTCAAGAACTTTAAGTGGTTGATATTAGATGAAGTTACAATAGTTGATTCAAATTCAGATTTTTGAAGGAATTCTTTTAATGATAGTTTATGAAAGTAGTATGATAGTGGTCCTAGAAATTGCATCCATCATTTGTTGTCACATTTCATAGAATTATTTGTGCTACTAATTATAACCACCTTTGGGAAAATTAGTATCACCATTATTTTCTAGTATTTCCTATAGCCTATGAACAACCCCTTTACCATGCATTGTCACATCATTGTTCCATACATTTTCAGTTGCCTATTCATGAACTTGTTGTTACTTAGTCAAATTCTTTGATTTAGGGGGAGCTACAATGGATTGAGATCAATTTGGACTATGTAGGAAATGCTTAGTATTTTTTGAGGTCAACTTGGCCACCCTTGTTTGAATTCTCTTGTCATTTCGTGAGAAATTTATGTTTGAACACTCTTTCCATTATGAAATCACCCTAAACCACGATCTAGCCATTTTGAGAGTGATATATTATCAATCTCAAATGAGTTAATTTACCCCAAAAATTTGAAAAACATTCAAAACATTTTAAAACCCATAAACATTTGAAAAGACATAGTAAAATCTTAACAATCATGAAATCACAAAAATTGGCTTAGAATTTCCATGTGAGATATAAACTATACAACTTCATTTCTAGACCACTTTTCTATTTTCTTCCCATTTCTAGGAGAAATACATTGGCCTCAAGTGTGCATGAACTATGTAGGCATCACTTGGATATATATGGTATCTTGGGTTAGATCGGTGACTTATTCATCACTTTGTTTCCTTTTGGTACTTCCTTTCATCTCCTTTGCCCTAAGGATTGTGGGTCTTATATATATTTCACAAGTAATCACTTGTCCTTTAACACCACTATATTTATTATTCTCTTACCAATCTTAGTTGTATGCTCTCATTATTTTTTGAGTCACTTCTGTGAGCATTATGCATTTGAACTTAATGCACTAATGCCTACTTGGATTTTCTAATGCTCTTGTCATTTTATGAGTCACTTTTATCAACATCATAAATTTGAACTTGATATACTAATGAACACTTAGATTTTCTTATGCTCTCTTCTTTTTTTGAGTAATTTAAGTTTCAATTTTCTTTTCATTTTAAAAGAAAACTCAACCAACACTCTCTCCATTTTTCAAGTAACTTTAACCAACACTCTTATCATTTTTCAAGCTCATTCTCATTCCAAGTCATAGACATAGTGAACACTATTAATTACTAATTCATTTCATAATTGGATACTCATCTTTCATCTTTCAATGTGGTTCTAGATAAAACCTACACTTTTGTAGTTTCATGAGTTTATTGTACCTAACGCTTTCATGAGTGTGAGCATCATCCCCCTATTTACACTACACACTCACCATTTTTTTAGACCATTCCTATATTCCTATATAATCATCCTTTTTTTGTTATCATCAATTTTTTTTCTATCCCATGTCTTGGGATAACTACATTTTGCCTAAAGTTTATGTTGGAACTCATGTCGATGGGACTTTATAGGCAACGTCTACTTGCCTAGTCATATGGAATTAGCTCAGCTATCCCTTCCTATTTATTTTATTCCCCCTATTTATTCTTGTGTCATCGTCTCTTATAGCTCAGGGGAAACCTTTTATCATCTTGCATGTGTCATTGCTCCCTATAGCCTAGGGTCAACCTTGTACCATTTGTCCTTGTGATGTTTTATTTACATCATTGATACCTATAGCTTAGGGGAAACCTTTTATCCAAGTGTAACACCTTTATTAGACATATGTGAACAATTTCAATAATTCATCATTTTCTTGTTTTTTTTTTGTTTATGATATTATCACTAATTTGTTTATATATTATTGTTTGTTTTAACTTGGTTTGTTTTATTTTCCATTGTGTGTCTTAGAATAGTTTGTTTATTGAATTCTTATTTTCCTTAATTTAGTTTATTTATTCATTCTTCTTGATTTTTGTTGTCTATTTCTCTTGTTTGAACTTAATAATCTATTGCTTGTCCATTATTATTTTTATTATTTTTCTTTTCTTTTCTTTTAGTTGGTTGATTAACTACCAATATTTCTTTTAGTTACTTCATTTGTTAAAAAAATTTGTTTGTTTTATTTGTTTGTTTATTTATTTATTAAGTTATTTTTTGTTTGGTCCTTTTTGTTTGTTTTAGTTGATTATTGCATGTTTTTATTTGATTTTATCTTTCTTGGTTACTTTAGGTCTATTACATTTTATTTTACACTTGAGTCTTGATTAGCCATATCGTGTATTTATGTTGTGAATATTTTTATATAGTCCCACACTTAGTTTATTTTTATTATATTTTACACTTGGGATTTCATTGTTCATATATTATTCATAGGTTTTTTATATTTTCATCTAAGTTAGGTTTTCCATGCTTAGGATATATATTATTTTTAGAATTTTTCATAACTGTGATGCATAATATCACAAGCTATAACAAAAATTAGGCCAATAGCTATATCAATCAATGCAGTGGATAGTACATCTCTTAGTTCACAACTAGCCAAATCTAAAACATAGTCCAAACCAATGAGTAATTAAATCAATATGATTATATTATGTGTTAATATAGATGTGCATCTCTGAATAAACATATATATAAGACATACAACATAAGCATATAAAATAGGGCAGCATCTCATATACATGGGCATATAGTAAAATGAAAGAGCATACATGTTTAAATTAAAATAAACATCCATAATGCTACAACATGAGTTAATAATGAGATTAACATGATAATCAATAGAACATCACATATATCAAAAGAATAACATTCCATGTATAAAAGTACTCTAAGGAAAAAATATGAATGATAATGTATCTCTACATATATGCATATCATGATGTCAAAAATAAAACAATATGCCAAAAATAAAGCTATAATAATTAGCTCTAACTATGTGTGTCCATAGGCCTTAAAGCAGGAGGTGGGCTTAGTGGTCTTGGTTGTAGTGGCCATGGTTTCTGCATTGACTAGCCTAAGGTTTTTGTCTCATGTTTCCTAGTATTGGATTGACCTGATATGCTACTAGACCGCTGCCCATCCCATGTCTCAAATGTAACTATTTGCTAATCTCTAAGGACTATGGTCTCATATGCTTGGTAAAAATAGGAGGCCTCATCCTTAGCCTAAATAATCTCAAATATCATATATGAGAATCTTTCTTATGTGTTGGTTATATTAACCTCATCTCATTCACACTATAGCCTATGTACATCATTCAAGGCCTAATCCCTATATGATATAGAATGGTCTCTCTCTACTTGAATCTGTGCTTATATTTGTATCAGTCATGCCACATCTACCTTTAGTTGAGTAATCTCTAACTAAAGGGAAATAATGTCCTCATCCTAGATATCTAGTGTATCATGTAAATATATCAACCTCCTTTCAAAAACATGGATATTACCTACCCATGCCATAATTTTCTCCTCCAACATAACATTGTCCTTGCCTTCCCTAGATGTACCTAATGACCCTACCTAGCCTAGATCAATAAAAAAACTTATTATACTTGTAGTGTTAGGATCAAACATCATCATAGCCTAGGTATCATCCCTTTTATTGTCTATTTCATCATCATCCTCCCTTAACCTACTATTAGTCTCAACATCAACATCATTAACATTTATCATCACATCACCCTATACTTATGCTTGCCCACCTGCTTGTCTAAGAACTATAAGTCTCAACAGGCACACCTATACCCACTAGTGCACATACACTAGTGTGACCTTTGCATATGTTGGACTTATCACATAATCCCATGTCATTTATGTAATGATATCTTAGCTAGCCATGACTATACTCTTATGAATCACTAGTGCAATGTGGCTAATCTTTATGGTAGCATGTGAGAACTACCTAGGATCTTCTACAATATCCTATACCATAATGAACTATCGTAATACTTGATCTAGCCAGTACTCCTCAATGATATGAGACAACCTCCATGTAATAAAGTATTTGGATGTCATAAATGTTTTATACCATACATCTTGAGGCTAGTGGATGTGATAAAGAAGATAAGTCCACCAAATGAATAACTAAGGTGTCAACTCATCAAACATATGTTGGTAAAAGAAAATTTACCTATGATGTCCTCTATGTCTTATGCTAGTCTACACCTAACCATATGCAAATGGTTTTTATGGATCCTTAACATATTTCTAGCCTATTAGGTGATTTATGGATATTTTCTCCCACACCCAAACCATGAGCAATGTAAAATCTCCAATGCTAGACCTCCTTGATAGGCCATCATATGCAAATCCCTATATAGCTAGGCCAACATTGTTATCCCCCATGTAAATCTACAAGCTTCATCCTTAATGATATGGATCACTCATATTAGGCCCATGTGGAAGAAAAAACTACTTTTGTCAAGAATAAATATGCCATTGATAATAGCTATTAGAACAACAACCTCCTTATCTATCAACATTGGTGGTGAAGGGTCCCCAAGGGCTAGGTCATCAAGTCAAAAATCTATATATATCCTTAACAAGTTAATATCAACCTTCCTATGCACTATTGGAATATATTTAAAACCATTCAAGTCATCTAGCATTGTAATCTACCATATTGGATTTTTCCAAAATAGCCTGTGACCTCTCATGGGTAGTTTGAGAATTTGCCAAGTATCCTCAAGAGTAATAGTGGTCTCCCCAGTTAACAAGTAAAAATTCAAAGTCTAATAGTGCCATAATTATGCTAGGGTACTTAGGTATGCTTAATATAAGTGAATAAAAGGCATCTATTCCATGTCATATAAGTCTCGATCCTGTAGGGATGAAATCATATCCATTGTCCATATTTATGATGTCCATAAATAATGAGAACATTGCTCCCACACTACCAATATCATGAGTTGCTCCTATAATCATAGATATATTAACATCAAGTTATATCCATGTTATTGTCTATGTCTATGTTATGCCTACCCTATCAGACCTATTTTCCCCTCTTTTAGAGGTTGGGACCCTTTTGGGTCCCTTAAGTTAGCTATTTTACCTTTTAGGGTAACGTCACCATTTTGGCATTTTCTACCATTTTTGGGTAAAATCACCATTTTGATATTACCATTTTAAAAAATGATGACTTTATATAAAGTCACTGATTTTATTTATAAGTTTGCATCCTAGACCTAGTAATAAATGCATAATAAATAAGCCTAAGGTCTAGGGTGAGGTCACATATCGAAGGCGCATCATGTGGAGGTCACCCATGCTACCTCACTTAGTTGTTAACATGTCTATATCCTCCTTCACACACCATTTATCATCGATAACTCTTGTAAAAAACTAAAGCTCAAATTTTGCAAAGAACTTAGGTGAAAATGAAGGATATTCACCCTATGGAGTGAATATATAGCCTAAAAAATTGAATCTTACCCTTAGTACCTATATTTCCTTTTGAATGGTCTAAGAGGTTTATTTTTTACCTCCATGGTCCATTTTATTTGATGTTTGATCCTACATTCTTTATTTCTTAGTCATTTTAACACTAGAATGTCTTATTGGTCCTCTTCTAAGACCCATTTAACAACATTACTTTTCTACCTATACCATGTGTTAATTTGAATGTGCATATTTATACTCACACTTAGACTATAATCATGTTTTTATTTTTTCTAGCTTATCATAGATCCATTTTATAGGGTTCTTGCATAAGATCCCTTTATCAAGTTGCCTAGATGCAAAAAATTCTTTTCTGATCGATTAGAGATCTATTTTTCCTTCTTAGGTAAAAATTATTTTCAATCATGTAATCTAAATGGGCCATCTTGATGAGAGATTAACTATGTTATGCTAGTGATTTAGAGGAGTATATCCATTAACAGATATGGGATCATTATATGAGCAACATGGGCTTATACAAGAGGTCTAGAAAATGCAGGGTTCACACCAATGTATGTGCACTAGTGGGTGTAGGTGTTCCCATTAAGACTTACAGTTCCTAAATATGCAACTAGGTAGACATAGTACAAGTTCAAGTGTAAATGGATGTTGATGAGGTTTAGGCTAAGACTAGTAGTGTGGGATAGGAGGATTATGATGATGAAGATGATAGAGGGGATGATACCCAAGATATGATGTTGGTGGATCCTATTACTAGAGGTACGCTAGGTTCATTTGTTAATCTAGGCTAGGAAGGGCCATCAAGTACAACAAGAGTATTCAAGGATGGTGTTATGTTAGAGAAGGAGATTACAGAATAGGTAGGTGAGATCTAGGGTTTGAAGAGGAGGTTGGTGGATTTATAGGCTACACTAGATATCAAATTTGAGGACATGACTTCTCTTCAGTTAGATATTACTCAGATGAAGGCATAGGTGGCACAAATACAAGTAAATCAAGACTAGGTTATATCAAATAGAGATCAAGCCTTGACATATGTACAAAGGCTCCAACATTAATGAGATGAGGCTCATAGATCTAACACATCGATAGGATTCTTAGAGATGATATTTTAGATAATTTGGGATAAGGATGATGAATCCTATTATTTTTTATCATATGAGATCATAGTCCTTAGAGATCAACAAATAACTACATTCGAGGTATGGGACACACAAAGGGATGGTAGTAGATGAGGTTGGTCTAAGATGGGATAGTAGCCTCAGGACAGTCAGTGCAATAGCCATGGCCACCTACACCACCAGGACCATGAGGATCACTGGAGACACCTCCTTCTATAGGGGCCATGGATGTATATAGTCATAACTAATTTGTGATAACTCTTTGGCATATTGTTGTATTTTTAACAACATGATATCTATATATATTCATGATGTATATGACATTATTTTTTAAAATACATTGGCATTCATATTTGGTCCTTAGAGGCCTTTGTATATGACTATTATTCTTTGATATATATGATGCTCATGTTGTTATCATGTTCATTCTCATATTTAGATGTGATTTTTAGCATTGTGGATGTTTATTTTTCATGTAGACATGTATGCTCTTTGATTTACTATATTACCATGTATATGAGATGCTACAATATTTTATCTACTTATGTTATATGATTTATGTATTCTTATTTAGAGATGCACGTCTATATTATCACATAATATAATCATATTGATATGGTTATTCATTGGTTTGGACTGTGTTTAGGATTTATCTAGGTGTGAACTAAAAGAAGTACTACCTATTACATTGTTTGAAAGATCTATTGGCCTAACTTTTGATTTGCTAAAGATATTATGCATCATACTTATGAAAAACTATAATAACAATATATTTCCTAAGCATGAAAAACTTAGTTTAGATGAAAATATAAATAACCTAGGAATAAGATATGAACAATAAAATCCCAAGCATAGATATAAGACACATAAACTAAGTGTAGGACTATATACAAATACTCACAACCTAAGTACAAGATATGGCTAAACAAGACTCAAGTGTAAATAAAATATAATAGACCTATGGCAATCAAGAAAGGCACAATCAAATAAAAAAGGAAATAATCAGTTAAAAATAAACAAATAAATAAACTAAACAAACTAACTAACTAACTAAACAAACTAAACAAACAATATAAAAAAATGAACAAACTAAATGAAAAAAATAAACAAATGAACGAATTAAATGACATAAATTTAGTTAATCAACCAACTAAAAAAAAGAAACAAATAAACTAAGGCACAAGCAACAAATAATTAAGTTCAAGAAAAAGCAACAAACAACCTAAGTTAAAGAAAATGAATAAACAAACTATTCTAATATGCATAAAGGTGAATAAAAAAACTAAACTAAAACAAATAACAATAAACAATCTAACTAGTAACAATGTTAGAAACAAATAAAATAAAATAAAACAATGAATGAAATTTTTTGTGCATGTGTAATAGAGGTGTTACACTTGCGTACAAGGTTTCCCCTAGGCTATATGTAGCAACAAAATAGGTAAATCAATATAAGAAAAAATGGCACAATGTTTCCCCTAGGCTATAGGTATCAACGGTAAAGGGGATGATGGTAAAAGGTTGACTCTAGGCTATAGGTAATAATGGCATAGATAGGACAGCAAATTTTTCCCTTAGGCTATAGGGTACAATGACACAAAGAAAGGGAGAATATAAAAAATAGGAATGGGTAGACAATATGACTCTAAATGTTCTAGGAAAGTGGACATTGCCTACGTAGTCCCATGGACACTAGATCCAATGTGAACTTTAGATCAAATGTAGTTCTCCCAAGATATGGGATGGAAGAAAATTGATGATAAGAAAAAGAGGAAGAATATATAGGAATATAGGAATGATCTCACAAAATAGTGAGTGATTAGTGTAAAGAGGGGGATGATGCTCATAATCGTGAAAGCATTAGGTATAAAAAACTCACAAAACTGTGAAAGTGTAGGTTTTGGCTAAAACCAAACTAAAAGATGAAACATGAGTATCCACTAATGATATAAATTGGTAATTCATAGTGTTCACTATGTCTATGGCTTGGAATGAGAATGAGATCATAACATGGTGAGAGCATTTACTAAGGTTGCTCTCAAAATGGTGAGAGTGGTGATTACAGTTACTCACAAAATGGTGAGTGTAAGAAAATCCAAGTGTTCATTAGTGCATCAAGTTCAAATGTAATATGCTCACAAAAGAAACTTGAAATATGGTGACATCATTAGAAAAGCCAAGTAGGCATTAGTGCATTAAGTTTAAATGCATAATTTTTACAGAAGTGACTCGTAAAATGGTGAGAGTTTATAATTAAGATTGGTAAGAGAACAATAAGGATAGTGAAGCTAAATGATAAGTGATTACTTGTAAAATATATATAAGACCCACAATCCTTAGGGAAAAGGAAATGAAATGAAGTTACAAAAATCAACAAAGTGATGAATAAATGGCAAATAAATGGTGAAAAAGTGGTGACCAAGCTAGCCTGAGATACCCCATGTATACAAATACTACCTACATAGTCCATGTGGACCTCAAGATGATATAGTGGTCTAAAAATGAATTTGGATAGGTAAAATAGTCCATCCTATATACTTTTTTATGACTTTATATCTCATATGGAAATTCTAAGCTAATGTTTGTGATTTTGTGATTTTTAAGATTTTCTTAGGTCTTTTTAATTGTTTAGGGATTTTAAAATGTTTTGAATGTTTTTGTAATTTTTGGGGTATATTAACTCATTATATATTGACAATATACAAATTTGAAAATGGTGAGAGCATGGTTTAGGTTGATCACAAAATGGTGAGAGCATTCAAATTTAAATTGCTCATAAAATGTCAAGAATATTCAAACAAAGGTCGTCAAACTAACCTCAAAAAACACTAAGCATTACCTACATAGTCCAAAACAACCTCAAGACATTATAGTTCCCCTAAATTAAAGTGCTCGACTAGGTAAAAACAAGTTCATAAATAGGCAAATGGAAATGTATGGAACAATGATGTGGTAATACATGGTAAGGGGGTTATTACTAAACTATAGGAAATAATGACAAGTGTTAGTGATCATAATTTACAATGGGAAGTTATAATTAGTAGCATGAGTAACTAAATAAAATGTGATACAAATGAAGGCTGAAATTACCAGGACCACTATCATATTGCTTTCATATACTTCCATTGAAAGAATGCCTTTAAAAGTCTGAATCTAAATCAACTACTAGAACTACATCTAATATCAACCACTAAAATTTAATGAAGTATAAATGAATCATAACCAAGGATATAAGTCATACGGATATGTGAAAATAACTACCATTCAATAGTCTAAGGTATGGTGGGAAAGGGATATGGGTATGGTACAAAGAATGGTTATACTATGGCATAACTTAAATGATCCTCATAGACAATAGTTCAAGTCCTTCAAGCATAAATTTTTTTGAGGTGAATTATGTTCACCAATTCATAAATTTCATCTCCTTATGGGATTGTGAATCTATATACTCCAAAACCATAGTTAGAAATAACCACATAAGGCCCTAACCAGTTAGGTTGAAACTTTCCTTTCTTCTTGGTCTCAACATTGATTTATTTTATTTTCTTTTAGTAAAGGATCACTAAGCTCAAATTATCTATGATTTATGGTTTAATTTTATTATCCATATAATCTATTATGGTAAACATTAAGGTTATTCAAGGCAGCCATAAACTTTCCATCTAGTAAATCTAGCTCTTGAAAATGAGATACTTTGTAGTCCTCATCATCAATGATGTGTTCTAGTGAAATCCAAAGTGAAGGTAACTCGACCTTGATAGGAAGAATGGTCTCAGTTCCATAAATAAGGGAATATGGTGTAGATCATGTTGGAGTACGTAGATTGGTATGATATCCCAAAGGGTGTTAAATAGTTACAAGTACCAATTATAACCATCATCATCGATAATATTCTTGAGGATAAGCACAATGGTTTTGTTATATGCCTCAAATTAGCTATTGCCTTATAGTTGGTAGGTTGTGGAAAAGTGTTATTTGATATGGTATTGGGCATATATGATTTTTACATATTTGTTTATCAATGAACTACCATTATAGCATATATTGTTAGAGGGGATACCATAGTGGTAAATGAGATGGTTAATATGAATTTTGAAATATGTTTACTAGTCACATAAGTGAGGGGAATGGTTTTTACCCACTTAGTGAAACATTCTATAGTAGTAAGGACATGATTGTGGCCATTTAAGGATGTAGGATTTATCTTGCCTACAAGGTTGAGTCCCCACATTGAGAATGCCCATGGTGTTGTTAGTGGTTAAAGTGTTTTGGCTAGAGCATGAATAAAATTAGTAGACTTATAACACTTCACACTCTTCTTCACATAGGTAGCTATGCTAAATTCATTAGTCAGCCAATAATAACCAATACATAGTAATTTATTGGCAAGGATGGACCACTAGTGTGGGACCCACACACTTCTTTATGTACTTCCCTTAGTACTAATCTAGATTCTATCGAAGATAAACATTGAAGAAGGGTTCCATCATAACTTCTACAATATAGGGTAGGTCTAAGTAAAGTATAATGGGAGGATTTATGAATGAAAGATTTTTGTCTTTTATGGGAAAGGTCAGGGGGAATGATTTATTCATAGAAGTGATCATATATTTTGGCATACCAAGTAGACATGGAACCAATAATATCGTAAACCATCTTGAAAAATACTTATTCATACACTGGTATAAGGATATGTTATATAATAAATTCATAGTTCTGGGTCTATTGGAAATATGAATCATAGAGCCAATTGTATCCATGACATTAGTTTCTCTATTATTAGCCATAGTTATCCATTCAAACTAAAAATTGATAGTTTTTTGCTTAATAGTGTCAATCATACCTTTATATGGTACCAACTTCTCATATTCCATTTGGTATTGGTTTATAACATAAATTATTATAAGTTTTGAATCACCATTAACCAACAAATGTTGGATATTCCACTATACTTCTTGGCAAATCCCTACGATGAGTTCTTTGTATTCAACAATATTATTAGTACATGGAAAATCAATGTGAAAGGACTTAGAAATAAGATCTCTTTGTAGTGTGATAAAAATATGTTTGTGCTTGATCCACATGCTATGAAGGAGCCATCAAATTACATTGTCCATTGTTCTTATTTAGGAAATGCTTCTAATGTGGTCGTGAAGGCTTGATCTAAAAACCCAAATATAAAAGGATGAGTACTAGGAAGAGGAGCTTTTACAAGCTAATCTACTAGATCCTAACCCTTAATGGATTTTTGATTGATTTAATCGATCTCAAATTCACTCAAGAACATGATCCAATTTACCTTGTAACCCTGTAAAACAATTTTAGATAGTAAATACTTGAGTGGATCTACTTTGGTAATTATATTAGTCTTATTATTTAGCATGTAGTGACATAAATTTTAGGCTATGAAAACCATAGATAAATAGGCTTTCTCTATCAGTGTATAATTACATTCATACATGACCAATTTTTGACTTAGGTATTACATGGTATGCTTTTTGTCATATTCATTGTGTTGTGCCAAAAGTGCCCCTAGGATATTTTTAGTAGAATATAAGTAAAGAAAAAATGGCTTTGCTAGCATAGATAATAGTAAAATAGGTGGATTGCCCAAGTATTCTTTGAGATGGTCAAATGCTTATATAAATATTTATTCCATGATAAATTGGTTCCCTTCTTCAAAAAATGTGTAAAAAGATGGTGTTTATCAGCCAATTGTGAAATAAAGCATCTAATTAGTTGTATTTTACCCTACAAACTAAAGATCTACTTTAAGGTAGATGGTGGTGGTGTCTTGGTAATGGTCTAAACCTTGGTAGGATCAACTTCAATGCCCATACAAGAGACAATAAAACGTAAAAATTTTACATAAGTTACACAAAATACACACTTTTTAGGGTTGAGCCTAACTTTGTACTCTTAAAGTTTCTCAAAGATTCTTGAAAGTACAACTAGACGGTTAGATCAAGTATTAAATCTACATAGGATGTCATTGGCACAATAATTGACAATTTTATGCATCATATCATGAAACATTACCATCATGGCTCGTTGGTATGTTACTCTTGTATTCTTGAGTCTGAATGGCATCACCTAATACCAAAATGTTACCCAAAGAGTGGTGAATTTTATCTTATACTAGTCTTCTGGTGCAATCCTAATTTAGTTGTGTCTTAAAAAACCATCCATAAGGGAAATAATTTCATATCCAAACTTGGAGTCAATAATCTTGTCAATGTTTGATATAGGAAAGTTGTCCTTTGGGTAGGCTTTGTTAATATAACAAAAATTAGTGCACACTAATACCCTCTAGATTCTTACTGATCGGTACTATATTAGATATCCACTTGAAATAATAAATAGGTCAAATGAATATTGCATCTAAGAGTTTATTATAATCTTTCTTGACTAATAAAACAATACAAGGATGCATTTTTCTCAACTTTTACTTGATTCATTTGGCATTAGGGTGTACAACAAGATGGTGTATAACTAGGGATGGGTCCAAACATGGAATATCTATATAAGACCATGAAAATATATCAACAAATTCCCTTAAAATGGATGTAAAGACTTCATGTTCCTTATTAGTGAGGGATGCACCTAATTTAATCCATTTTGGGTCTTCTAGAGTCCTAATATTGGCCTCAAAAGTGTCCTCCACCAGTATTATATAACCATCTTATAAAAGAGTTGGAAATGAGGTAAAATGGTTGGCAATGATGTGGTCTTCTAGTTAGATTAGTTCACCTAACTCTCCCAAATAGGATGAATCAAAATCACCTAGTGGTGGTAAAAACCATGTAACAAATACATTTAGGCACTCTTATATGATCTACTCAAAAGTTTATCACTCTTTAGTACTAATTTCATATCCATACATAAACCTTAGACAAGTGATCTCCTTTACTTCATGCGAAAAGGGGTGAACGTGAACATCCCTATCTAATGTCACTTGAAATAGGTTTTCACCAAGAGACTTTTCTTTTTATTTACTTTTTCCTTGGTCTAAAAGTGCCTCAAAGAGGTTTTAATTTTTACATCATAATGTTTGATTTTATTTTTTCTTTCATCCAAGGAAGTTCACCCGCTCTCTAAAATAGGCAACAAGATCCAATCTTATAGAGAAACTTATTTGTGATATCTTATAGGAATGTGATCCTTCAAACCCAAAAAGTTGTAAATGAAATCATCATTCTCAAACTCAATCAGTGGCATTGTTGACTCTTGTTGGTCCTAGTATATCAATTGGGGGTGATAAAGGGTAAGTGGTAAAGGGTGGATGGTAGAATTAAAAATACATTCAACATAAGGGTTAAAAAAATTAGTATTGGTAAGTACATAATAGATGCTATCATTGGACCTTATGTCACTATTGGCATTGTCCTACTAGTCGATGGTGTAGGAACAAGAATAAGGTATGCAAGGTCACCCCTAAGTGATTTAAGTACAATACCATGAGTTCTTTCATACTTAGTTATGGAAATTATCTCAAATTTTCCTTTCTAATTTGACCCTAGGCCTCTACCTTCATATACTTAGTTATCCTAAATCTGGTTAGGATAGGATACTTGGAACTTTGGTAACAATCAACTAGATTATCATTATAGAGCCATGAATCATCTTTGGCCAAAGGTTTTTGTTCTAGGCTAAAGGCTAGTTTGAAAATATTAAAAAATCTTAATCAAATGAATGTTTTACAAGCTAATAATTCAAATCAAATGATGCAAATGTAAAATCACCTTATCCATCTTCAAACCCACCCTTAATAGATGCCATGGGGCATGCATAATCAAAATGTTTCCCCACCTCCTCTTCAAGATTCCCATCATAATCTTATCCCTCAACCTCCTCTTATTAATAAAGCAATCAATCACATTTAAAATGAGCCTCTTACATCTCAAATTACTAATATCGATATAGGAGGTATCACCCTTTTCATTTATTATAATGAATCAACCAATCCTACTCTTCATTTAAAAACATTTTTAAATCTATACAAAGACTGTGTCAAGTTAAATACCTTTTCCACTACCAAGATATTATCTAAAACTCTCATGAGTGATGATTTAGATTGGTACAACCAATTCAAATCTCACTCTATTACTAGTTTGGAAGATTTAGTAAATACTCTAGTCTAAGAGTTCCAAACTAGTGATCTCCCTAAGAATAGCTTAACCCAAATGTGAACATAATATAGTATATGATAACCTCTTTCATCTATTTACCAATGCTCTTTTTCCCAAGTTGCAATATCAGGTTATAACTCTCTCTCCACATACTTTGGAAGAGGAAATTGACCAAGACAAGCATCAAGATTCCCTTATATATCAATTAAAGCCATCCCAACCTTCTATGGGTACTTGTATATTACTTAAGAATAAGAATAATCATGCTACCAATGATATTGTCACTGACTCTTATGATAGCATTCATACTATTCAAGCTATTATTCTTAACCAAACTCCAAAACAAGCTTCCCCTCCTAACCACATCACCAACCCTCATTTATCTTCAACCAATAACATCAATATTCATAAACCTTTATTCCTAGTAGAATTACAAAAACATCTACCAAGGCCTCTCCCATGATAACTTGATCCCACTCATCCTATGAAATCTTGGTATGATCCCAATAATTTTTTCTAGTTTCATGCTAGTTAGGGTCATTCTCATGAAACCTATATGTTGCTTCATAATTTGGCTATGGATTTCCTTCTTGGTCCTAAGTTTGACCATGATTCTATAATTTTTAAATGTTAAAAATCCTATGACATTACTTTAAAAACCTATGAAACATAAACTAAATATCAAGATTTAAACCAGGCTAATGCTTATTTGGCCATTTATAAATATCCTCTTCCAAATCACCAAGATAACCAATAAAATCCTACCCCTTCTACCAATAATGTTGATAGTCTTCTTGACCCAACTCCTAAAGAGAATGTGGTCAATATGACTAATATGTGAAGGTTGGTTGTTTTCATTGATCTTCAACCCATCCAGACACCTCAATTGTCTCACACATTATGTTTTATCTAATATTATTCTCCAACTCACTTATATCTTTTAACGAACCAATTTTAACACCTCCATTAGATAACATTTCTCATCCCATTTATACCATCCCTCCAACATCTTTACCTACAACCAATCATACTCAAACTTCTATTAACACTTCTTCTCAAACTAAACCTACATCAACTATCCCATCTTCTTAAAAAAATCAACAAACTTGTCCTCTAATTAAACCTTATGCCTCTTATCGTCATAATTCACATGCACTTTGACTCCTCATTCTAAGGAACTCCTTAAACACTATGCACCTCTTTCCAACAATCTTCTTCTGGGTTATGATGAGTGGGATCTTATCATAGAAATTATTAATCTCCCATCTCAAATCCCATTTCTCAAACTTATGTGGACCTCTCTACATCATCATAACCATCTCATGCAAAAAAAATTCAAAATTAACATCCCTCATCCTCCCCTAGTAGGATGCAAAGCCATCTTATCCATACTAGAAGATAGTATTTTAAAAAAAAGCGAAGAGATGTCCATGCATATTGATGAAACAATGGACACTTATATTTCCCTCAAATTCCCCATTTCTTTTATGATCATCGATGAAATTCTACTTCATGCAGATGATCCTCCTCTTTTTATCAGTGTCCAAATTGGTGATAGCCAAGTCAAGCATGCTTTGATTGATGAAATTTTTGGCACTTGTGTTTCCTCTCTTGATTTTATCAAAACCCTTGGATATTCTAAGTGTAACCTTAAATCCACATGTAACACATATCAAGGCTATGACTGAAAGCAAATGCCTCCTTTAGATTGTGTGTGGCTCCCCATTACCATCCCACCTATCAACATTCATGTGAAGGTGATGATATTCAAAATTCCTTTATCCTATAGCATTTTCTTGGTAGGCCATGGACTCATTACATGAGGGAAGTCACCTCTTCCACTTGCCATTATGTCAAATTTCCTCATAATGGAACCATCTATAGAATTCAAGGTGACAATAACCCTTGGAATTTTGAATAAAAATTCCAAGATCGTGGTGTATTCAAGAGTCCTACCCTTGAACCTTTGCTAAAAATTCCATTTCATGAATATCAAATTTTAAATTTCTTATCAATTCCACCCAAGGTTACAATGGTCACCCTGAACTCATCAGGAATATACCCCCTAACTTCCTAGATTATAATGATGATGAGCTTGATGATATCAATCTCAATATTAAAACTTTATATCTCTCACCTCATCTCATTTCTTAGCTTCCTACTTCCTTACAACCTCATTCCCATCAACAACCTTGTGATGACATCCCCATTGTCTTAACTAAGACTCAACATTCCATTCATCACACCACATCGGATGAAAAGGTCATCCCTGCCAAGGTGATCAATCTTCATACACCTAATTATGATGATGGATATACCTTCAATGATCCATTCTTAGGAGGTCTTATTTAGGCTCGAGATGCTAAGATTCTTTTTTATCATTCTTCTTTGCTTTAGTCTTTTAGAATATCTTCTAGTGTTTCATCTTATATCATTCCTAATTTTAGAATTTTTCCTCTTGATCATAGGGAAAATATGGTGCACACACTTATAATTTTTAAAGAACCTCATAGGATTATGCTTAAATATCATGATATGATTGGTCGTATAATTTTTCTAAACACTATGACTCCTCTAGATGACTTATCCTTGAGATGCTTATGACTGTCCTTTAGCCTTTTATGGACCCTACCCCTTCCTCAGTAGAACCTAGTTTGGATCCCATTCCCACACCCTCTATAGCTGAGTCTCTTCATGTTTCTAATCCTATTGCTCCTTCAATCAAGCCTTGTCCATCTCTCTACCAACCCCACCTTCTCTTGGTCATGGTTTTTTCCCTTTACCACACCTGGCTCCTTCACCCACTAAATGGGTTGATTAGCTTTATTATGATATTCATAAAGTTATCAATCACTAGAATAGAGACTGTTCACTATACCAATATTCCTTGGCTTTTATTTTCACTCCTCATATGAGTACACCTACCAAGACTACTCACATGTGTATCTTTTGATTTCATAGCATAGATAACTATTCATCCATGCATTGTCAAAAGTTATGATAATATATCAACACCTTACATCCCACTACACTTGAGCCCTTAGACAAGGATATACCTCCCCTAAAATTATTACCTAAGTATCTTCCTAAGTACAAATAGGAATATTGTCTTTGGAACTAATGTCACACTCATCACACTGATCATTATTATATCCTTTAGCAACATCTTAAAGAACACCTCCTAACCATTCCTGCACCTTCTACCATTCCTCCCATAGGTCACTCTCAAAATAAGGCTTCCCCTTCTTCCCTAGTGGCTCCACCTCTTGTGGTTCCATCTTCACCTATGGTCCCTTCTCCACCATTTTCTCCTCAGCCTATGATTCCCTCACCCATAGACCTTACCTCTCCCATGGATCCTTCTCCACCAGTGAGTCCCTCACCCATAGATCCCTCTCTAGCAATGAATCCTTTATTAGTGGCACCTTCCCCACTAGTGACCCATTAATATCATATATAAACCATACCCATGAATTCTCCTAATCATCCCCTACATGATAGCCCTCATTAGCACAATCCTTCAAGCATTACTACATTTTTTATTGAGGAGATTTTTCATGAAGTATTTTCTCAACTTTCCCTAAAGATTGATGAGATATTAGTTGTAGTTCACATTCAACATCATAAAGACTTATCAAATGTTATGGATAATGTGTGTGGATATATATATCATTACCTATGAACATATGCATGGTGTTCTTACATTTTCATTTGGATTGGTTGTGTGCTCCAAATTTACATTTATCTATTTGTATATCATTTGACATTTTATCAAATTATTATCTATCTTACATGGTGACTTTGGTTTTACACTTTATATTGCTTATGATGTCATTATGTTCTCTTATGGATTCTTTTTCATAATTAAATTATTTTTCTTCTTGCATTCATTTCGTTATGACTCATTTTTTCTTATTCATGATTGTTTGTTATCTTATCTCTATAAACATGGATAAGTGTTATTGTGACTTGGTTATACAAACCTTTCTCCTTTTACTCATTCCTTATTTACCATGTGATTAGTTAGAAAATAATTTATCTCATTATAATCTCCTCTTTTTTCTCTTTATTCCCTTTTGTAAACTAAGCATACACATGGTTGAGACTTGAGATAACATGTTATTTCATAGTTAAGCCTAAGTGTTCTAGTTTTTCTTGTTTTTGATATTTAGCTTCCTTTAGCCAAAGCCTAAAGCTCATTCATGTGTATAAATCTAACTCTAATTATTGGTCATTCCAAGTCTGTATAGAGGAGGAATAATAAAATCCATAAAATATTTAAAATCCAAATCATTTAACAAAAGGCAATGATCCAAAAGGCAACATTCAAAATTCTCAAAAGTTAAATCACACTAAAAGATGTGATTATAAGCACATCTCATTTATTTAATCAAATATCAAACTCCAAAGTTGGCCTCATAATATATTTGAGGTCCATTAGGGTGCAATAGGCCAATAGATTAGAAAATGAGAATAAAAAAATCTTTTAGTGCTACCTACTTTCTCATGCAAGTACCCAATGTTCACAGTAGACCAACAGCTCTACAAGGGTTCCTAAGGAATGGGGAACATATTGTGAGAAGGTAGGTTCATTTTAATTTTCTTGTGAATAATTACCTACATGTTTTGATCTTAGTAGCACACTTATTTTCCTACACAACTTTGTGTCTATAGTGAACAGGTATCCTCTATATATTGATGGTCACTACTCAATGTTTTTTTCATGTCTTTAGTGTGCCTCATGTCTCCTAAGGTTTTCTCATAAAACGCCTATGTTATGATCCTTACATTCCCTTTTTAATTCCATACAATCCTAATATTTCCCCTTGAGAAATATTGTTTTGTTCACTAATCACTCCCTTAGTTATTCCATTTGTGAGTTGCATTGTAAGACCATGGATAAGACCTGGCCTTCCTCACAAATTACCAAATTTCTCACATTACCATTTCAAGCATCCCCTTTTACCAGATTTTCACATTAATTCCACCTCATTGGTGTTTCGTTTATGATTTTTATTATAATACCATGGATAAGACCTAGCATTCCTCACAAAATCTTCCAATATCCAAGCCACAACAAAATTACATGTGTCAGTTATGAGATAAGATGTGATTGATTATGAGTTACACATCATTGACATGCTTCCCATATTGATTTAGTATGTTTTATGCTTACTTCATTAATATTTCACTTTTATCTTCTTATTTTTTAATTTCATGTAAGAATCCAACCACTTTCCTTAAGTTTTTCATACTTCCCAACTTGAATTAGTGTGATTAATTTAATACCATTTTTCCAATTTTCTTTCTCTTTTATACTTCCAACATGATTTAGTATGATTCATCGACTTCATTGATTTGTTTTTATACCATTAATATTTCACGTGTTTTCCATTTTATTACATTATTTTCATACTTCTCAACATGATTTAGTGTGATTTTAATTGTTTTAATTTGGTGCCACTCTTTCTCATGGTTTGAAAATAATATTTTCCCTCTTGTTTACCACATTTTTCATTTATTATACTTAATCATATTTTGTTATTACACATTTCCCATCATGATATAATGTGTAGTGCATTTATTTTTTATTACTTATACTTTTCCAAGTCATTCTACCTATTTCCTTTTAAACATGAATGTGTACTACATAATGCTAGAAAAGAAAACACAACACATATATTTCCTAATAAAATATATACCAAAAGCAAACTACATGTGCTAGAAATAAATATATCCATGCATCCACAATTAAAACCATAATATAAAACATAAGTTCAACATCAAGTTATCAAAATAAGATATCTATATCTATATCATGTGTTTGTTATACAAAATACAAAAATACATCACTCCAAATCTAAATCTAGGCTCTATCATGTCTATATCTTGGCCCAACCACACTACCCATAGATGCCTTAGATAATCCCTCTAAATAGTATGCTATAATGAGGATGTATGAGATCTCAAGCTTACTACATATCCTTGTAGGTTGGTCACATGGGCATGTATCTATCCTAGCTGAATAATGGTATTCAAATACATAGCTTTATCTTGAGCCAAGGTCTATCATGCCTATGCCTCACCCACTCCCACACCTACTAGTGGTTGTATTCTATCTCTACATGCCTATAGCTACTTTGTAGCCTCTCTTACTATTCTAAATGAGCTCACCCGAGCTAGGGTAGATAGTACCATAAGATCATCCAATGTGGTAAGGTCATATGGCACTAGCACCCCATCCAGAATATCATAGTGTGCTCCCATCACTAGGGATCCCCATCTAACCTCCTCCTTATCTACATGATCTACAAAATTTAAACTAGATAGAAATTAGATCATAGATATATCTCAAAATATATCTATTGATAATAAATCTATTTATACAACTAGTATTTTATATCAAAGACTTAAAATTACAACCATTTAATACCTGCCTTAGTGTAATCAATCACCATCTCCTCGTCTACTCTTCCACCAAGAATAATCTCTCCATTGGATCATCCCCTAATTACCTTATATGTGGGATGCCTCTAAATGAAATTAAACCCTAGGGTCATCACCCATGCACATCTCGAGCCTCTCCTCAGTGGTACCTCTATAGACCAATTTTTCCCTAGGCTAATTGATAAGTTGTCCTAGATGACCACCCTATGTACTCTCTCTCATCACTTGCATCTTCATTAGTGGTATGACTGAGGTAGTCATTTCTCAAAATATTAAGGTATTAGATATGGTACTTACAATACTACCACATCCACATCCATGCCCCTCATCTATTAGATCTCATGCTAAACCAGTCCATGGTCTCACATGCCATGGTCTGATATCTAGTCTTATAACTAGCACTCCTCTTATTCCTCTCCCCCTCAGCTCTCTCTCATGTCAAGATAAAAATGTTTGAACTAATATATAATTGATTGGGTGAGTGAATCTAAACTATCCTAGTAGGCATTCCATTAGATGCATATCTACCTACTAAGTGTAGTGTCCTATGATCTGCACTCATGTTAACCCTAACACCACTATCACCCAACTTGACTAAATAGTCATAATGTGTTCATAAGGATGACACATAATCTCTCTTCATATGAATATCTATATCAATGGCACATGGGTCATGACCTGCACCACCTGATCCTATCTCCATCTTAACACTTAAGGTAACTGATCATCGACCACATAAGGTAACTCAACTGGTCAGTACATCATGAACCTCTCATATATCTAAGAACTCAATAGTACCATTGGTCCCATGGTATTTTTCCCTCTAGATATAATCCCATACATGTCATGCATGAGATGAACCTATATGACATAACCCAAATCATATAATACCCCCTACTCCAATATCAACTGACACATGGCTATCACATATAGAGGTACCTTGTCATTTGACTTGTGACACGTCATTCATGTTATCACAATCCCTATCATAGCCTCATATATATCTAGAATCTATGTAACATAGACATCAAATAGACTCACCCTCAATCCTAAGAAAATCCTATCCAATCATGTCACCCATCAAGCTAATACTCACCTCTCCTCTTAACCATTCGGTATCCCTATGATCACTAGTGTCCCCCTATAGGTAGTCCTCACTCATTTTTTAAACCATATAAATATATCAAATATAGATATCATATAGAATCATCTTTACTATTATATTCCTATATTACAAAAATTTCAATTTTCCCTCTTTTTGCACTAATCTCTACAGGTTCACCTAATGTTCCTCACATTGGACACTTTCAAATCTCTTGCATATCCTTATTTATCTATAAAAATAAGGTAAGTAAAGGTATGTGTTTTTCAATTATGTCTTTTCATTTATCTTATTTTTTCCTTATTGCACTTTATTTAGCATCAATGTTATGTGTCATCATATTCTATTCCTAAAACACCATCCTGTGTTGCACTTATGTGACACATGATGAGCTTTGAGTGGGGCATGTGTATACACATAATAGTTTCAAAATTTTATCAATTATTGATGATATCTATATTTTAGGAACCCATCAAGTCTTAGTCTCTCTAAGTGCATGCCCTAAGGGGTGCATTAGGAAAGGGGTGGGTAGGCCATTGGTGCTTCATAGGATTGTTATCCCCTTTTGCCACTTGATATATACACACTTGTCTCCTAAAAACCATTACCCTAAGCTTTTCTTCTTATTTTTCACCTTTCTCAAATCATTTACCATCTTCGTTATCTATTTTCCTAACCTAGAACCTATTCTGATAGTTTACATGACTATGTTGGTTGTGTCAACCTTGTACTCTTATTGACAAAACTTATTAAAGGTCTAGGTTGGCCCCTGATCAACCTAATTTGTGACCTAGTGAGTTTTTATCAATTATGATATTAGGTCAACCAAGTCAACCCTATCAACTAAAACTTTCATAAGGTTTTAGGTTTATATCCACCTATATAAACATAATAAGTTCACCATTTTTAAGATAAGAGAAGAAGAAGTAAGATATATTGTGCATCTACTTATCAACCATTCTACTTGAGGAGCAAGCTTAGGGTTTCATACTTTCTTTAAAGATACAGATCTTATCTTGTGGTGAAGTCTTTTGGATGCATTGATAGGTTGTGTAGCCTAAATTTAATTTATCCTTGCCATCCGTACATACCACAACAACTCTTATGAATCACCTTGGCTAAGGGAGAGATTGAGGCTCGGTGGGTTTGTCTTCAAAGGTAAGTATTACTAACTTTATTCCTCCTTTGTAAAATTAGATAGATATGTATTTGCACTTCTCTTTCATGCATTAGGATTTCGTATACATTAACATGAGTATATGTCTTTTATGCATGTTTAATTTTTTTGTTTATTATCCCCCACTTTGTGCCATAAGATTTGGTGAGCACTAGATTATATTTTTGCTTTACTTTTTATTAGTTTATTGAATATGAAAACATAGGACTTAGTTAGGATTATTACATGATTTTACTTGACTAGAGGCTTTGGAACACTCCCTAGTAATATTATTGTGGTAAGAGATCCCCTAATTTGGTCTAGTGGATCCATATTGGTCATGTTACCAATTACCTAATGTATCCCCAATTGTAAATATAAGTAGGATCTATCTTCTTTGAGCTAGGATTGATTTGTAGATCTCATGCATTTTTCATTGGATATAGCATATGTTTTGTTCTTGAGAATGTAGTGTCTAAACTTGTTCACTACCTTGATCAAGGCATATATCTTCTTATCTATCATTGAATATTTCAAATATGCATCTTTCATATTATTACTAATGAAGGCAACTGGGTGTTCATTATCATTTACCTTTTATGTGAGTATTTTTCATATAGTGTGTTTTGAAGCAAATAAATAAAGGAAAAAATCCTTAGTAAAATTAGGGTTAATTAGAACTAAAGATAGAGAAATAGTAGTCTTAATATCCTAAAAGGCCTGATTCGATTCATATATCCACTGTATCTTAGCATTTACTTCAACATGGCATTGAATGGCTTGACATTGTTTATAAATCTAGAAATTAATTTTTCACAATGTTTATCTTTCCAAAGAAAGTTTTTAATTCTTTCTTGTTGTTAAGAGGCATTATCATTGAAATGAACTAGATTCATTATGGATCAATGGAAATACCATCCTTGATAATGACATGGCCTAATACTTTTCCTTTAGTGGCTTCAAAGATGCTCTTATTTAGATTCAATGTTACTCAATTTATTATACATCTATCAACTATCATATATAGATGATCTCCATGATCCATTTTATTCTTTGAAAATACTATGAGATCATCCATATAAATGATGATGCACTTACTAAAAACTCCCTAAAAATATAGTCCATGGCATGTTGTAAGGTTTCTCCAATATTAATTAGGCCAAAAGGCATCCTTTTATATGCAAAAGTGCCCCACTTGGTAGTGAAAGTGGTCCTAATTCTATCATATGCTTCCACCAATACTTTATTATAGCCTAAAAGTTCATCTAGGAAAGACATACCATTTGAATCACCTCATCTAAGGAGATCAAAGGATAGATATATTTTTTTGATGCTCCATTCAAGTTCATGAAGCCAACACATAGCCTAATTTCTCTATTAGTTTTTTTGACATGCAATAGGTTAACCACCTAGGTATAATGTCTTATTAGAAACACAATATTAGCATCCAAGAGTTTCTAAACTCTTATTTGAATGAGGGTATCTAAAATCAAATTTATTAGTCTTTGGCATTACCTAATGGCTTATGTTTTGGCTTCAGCAGGATAGTATGGGTGATGACTTTGGGATCAAATATTTTAAAATCTTCATATGTCCATGCTATCACATCCTTTTATTATTTAAGTAGACCATTAAATTTTTGTTTCTCACTTTTAGTGTAATTTAGTCCAAAATTGACATACTAAGGATGTTTTTTAGTTCCCAAATTATCTTTAGTGAAATCTGATTCACTTTATTTGGATTATTTCTACCTTTGAGCTTGTGGATCCATGTTAAAAATATGTTCCAATGAGACCATCCCATAGGTATGTGATTCTCTTTCAACTATATAATGCCTTCATTTCCTAAGTATTTTATTTTCATCGATTCATAATCTTTTTTATCTATTATTTGAGATTCAAAGGGTCCATAATTACTCATAAATTATATGATCTGTTGATCATCTTAAAATACATGGAAGTTATCCATGTTGTCTGTAACATAAGGGCAAGGAACCAACTCCACAAAGACTATATTCCTAAAGTTGTGCTAAGTTAGTAGCTAAGGTTTCTAGTGAATCTTCTATTTAATTTTATTCTCTTGGAATATCTCTAATGTTAAACACTTCAAAGGTCTATATTAGATCCCATGATCTATTTTTATACCTTTTTAAGTAATTTAGCTTGCACTAGTATTTATTTCTGATTTGGTTGAAAACTAGATATAAATCACCAAATATCTATAGCGATTTGATGTTGTGTTTCAGTGAAAATTATAAGCCTAGAATCAAATCTTCATACTTAGCTTGATTATTGATGTACAAGAATTGCATCCTATACATGGCTAGATATTTTTTTCCTTATTGATTGACCAAAGTTAAGCCAATGCCAGAACCTTACTTCGATCTAACACTATCAAAATAGAGATTCCATAATTCTAATATAATTAAACATTCTTATTCATGAGGTTGAGGTTTTGAAGTAAACATGTAGACACCTACATGTGAAGATGCACATTCATCATTCTCATTTTTGGAATTGTATTCAATAATCATGTAATTCATATTTGGTTCTCAATCCACTCATATCTAATTGGCTACTCTTTTCTATAGTATCCACATATGTGAGAAGATTATTTCTATGTATCCATTTCGTGTCTTTAAAAAATCATGGCTCAGTAAAAATAATAATCCTTGGGGATGTCAATGATCAAAATATCAATGTATTTTTATACATGTGGCTTAGAGGAAAATCATATGTGTATAGTTGTCAACTCCCCAACACATGGTACTAAGGACTTTTCTAATTGTAGGACCACTATTTTGGATTTATTTGGGGTAAAAATTAGTTTCTTACAAATATTTGTGGACATCACATTGGTTGAGGCATTTGAGTCAACCAAATAATTATTCACATTTTTATCAAACATTCTTATGGTTAGCATAAAATTTAGTACCTCATGCTTATCCTTGTAAATAACCACATTGGTGTGAGTATCCTTTGATTTTTCAGTGGATGGTCTCCTAGTTAAGGGAGCTAGCTCATGAAGACTGATATTTACCTTAATCTTCTTCATATATTTGACTATATTATATCCAATTTTGATCTATGTCTCCATACTTTGTATCTAATCACTTCCTTTTGGAGGAGGTAGATCATTATTTGCCTTAGGATATAGGGGAGTAGTAGCACTTTTGTCTAGAAGCATAGAAGTAGTACTAGGTTTTATATTCCTCAAATTAGATTAATTCCTATAGAAATATTGAAAGGCATGTATTTCATATATATTGTCTTTAGGTTCATTCTCATCTTCCACTAAGAAGGGTAAATCATGTCTCAAAAACCATTATTATGTTGGACAGTCCTAGAGTAGTTGAAGGAGGTAGATATGGATGATTTGGAAAAAATTCATACCTATAAATTTCCTTTTGAAAAAAATCAAAATAAACATATAACTCTATACATTCCAACTCACCATGTTGTGTTATATTATGGAATTGATAGAAATTAGGCAGTGTTACTTCCAAGATTATTATTTCAGGCATCTTGTAAGGTGTCTATTATTTTGTGTTGTTTCCAAATCTATTGAAGAGTATTTTATATCCTTGATATGAAATTTTTTGATTTTAATTATACCCCATGGTGTTTCCCACTCACTTATGCATGCTCATGAATTCATTGTTTAGCTTCTACACCATTTTTTGGATATATCTAATTTCATTTTTTTTAGAATCAAAATTAGTGCCTTGAGTGGTAGCATTATTAACTAGTATCAAAGATTGGTTATGATTATGTTCATTACGTGTAGACACATGATTATTCAAAAATATAAGGTTATAGTCAAGTGGAGCATGTGCTAGAGGAAATTATGTATACACTTGGTTATGATTTTGAGACATAACATTCTTATTAGCATTTGAAATGAGATTGAGGGATGGAAAACTAGGACCAATATTAGGTGGAGCCATAGATTGTAACTAAGGATTTAACTACTTGTAAATATTAATGGATTCATCATATTCCAATGGTAGTGAAGATATGTTAGGTGTTATGTGGATAAATATATTGCCATTGAGTACAAGGCATTCTTATACATCCCAATGGATAATAAAGCATTAGGTTTATAGTCATTATCAACCTAACTGTACATATTTTAAAATTTATAATTGAAAGATATTATTGGCTCATTAGGATCTCTCCTCATGCTCAAAAAGTGTTGGTATATGACACTTGGGCTAATGACTTGTGCAAACTATGTTAGAAAGGCTTCTTGGCATTGGTTCCAAGAGGTAATTAAATCTTATATAATATTGAGGAACCAATCTTAAGCATCATATTACAATGTAAAATTAAATATTATATGTGCCACATCTTCATAGGTTACATTTATTATCCCTCAGACAAATTTCAAAGCCTTTATATGTTCTTTTATAGTCCTGCCTCTTGAGGTAGAAAAGGTAAGAAGATACTTTTCAAGGTTTCTAGGAAAATCATGCAGATCTCAAGGGATGGAATTTGTAAAACAAACTAACCAAGCTAGGGCCATCATATGTAGATGGATATGACCTCTCATAATTGGGGAATACAATGAGTCTAGGTTCCCCTTCAGATGCCTCTATCTAACCTAACTTTTATATGAATATGAAAAGGTGGAATAGTAGGCCAGTATCTAGGGTGGACCTTATTAGTCTTCTCAATGTATCTAATACAACTCATGTGATCTTTTAAAGAAATGAAAATGGCATCCCTCATTATAGTGAAAATTCAATTCATGTCTATGTGGGTTTTATGCACACCATAGAATCTTATGAGGTAGCCTCTAACATTTTAGGATCGGTGAAAAAAGAATCATTCTAAGGCATGAATTGTAGGGTATTAGGTTTTGTAAACAACCTAGTGGTGGAAAAGTAGTGATTAAATTATCTGTTTGCCTATGAGTTTTTAGATCTAACGTGATTCTAGACCTATTTGAGATGGGTGGATGGATGAATCTAACCTAAATTAGATAGGATCAAAAGAAAATCAAAAAAGGAAGAAGGGTAGGGTATAAAAGAAAGTTTGTGAATCAAATTCAAATGAAATCCTTCAAAATTAGATCTTACATTATGGTTTAGACAATTAATCATAAAACTAATGCTTTCTTCAAGTTACTGTTAGTACACAAAATAGACAAACACAATCAGAAGTCTAAGGGAGCTAGACATAATAAAATTTAATACTTATAATCAAATCTTTTTTCATATTTAATACTATAATAACACATATACAAAGGGAGAGTATGATTTTTAAACACAAATCATTCAAATTAGCTACTGCAAAATATGAATAAGCACCTCAAATAACATTTCTACACAACCTAAAGACTAAAATAATAGAATAATAAAACTTCTTCAATAAATCACAGGTTTTCAGAAGAACATAAAATTATGCATCCAAAAAAACTTGTAGAAAAATATGTAGGATTTTTTATTAATATTGATAGCTAAAATAATTTTCCTCTCTTGGGAATCTAGAGGATATAAATATATATAGCTTTGGGAGGGGTTGCATCATACTCTAAGTAATTTCTAATTTTATAATTCTAATTACATAATTCATGCAAAGTATGCATGTGCGGGATATAAATAAGATAGCCAACCAAAATTACATAACTAAAATATAAATACACATATGATCAAAAATATAATGGAAATATGAGCCCCTTTATAATAGAGTACATGTAAACATATATATTTATACTTAACTATGATGCCATCTTAGCACTACCCCAAAAAAAATCAAGTTGCATGTTTGTTGTAGTGACTGGAATAGTTTAAATATTGGCATGTGGATAACTAGTTGAAGTAATAATTGACAATAATGTGAAAATGGTTATTACTTGAGAATCATTAGTGGGCCTAGTATAATTCTACACTGTTGTACAAACTATCACCTGAGATTGAGTGATTTTAGGTGTGCTCTATGTGGTAGTATTAACTTGCTCAAAAATCTTAAGTCACTCTTATAAAGCATATGTAGTGTCAAATTTCACATTGATAATACTTAAATTGAACATGGATGGCTTGGACATTCATGAAATCTCATAAATTAGTCTCTTATGCTCAATTTTTAAATCTCTAACTCCCAATCTAAGGAATTAGACTGTGGTCACTTTATCTTTACTATAATTAATCAATTGTAAAATTTATTCACTAATCTGATATATAGTGCCTTCAAATTTAGATTTGTATCTCTCTATATCACTTTACATAATCCCTCAAAATTAGGCATGTTCACTAGCTTCCCTCTAGGATTTATCACATTATTAACTCTCATATCTCTCAAATTTTCTATTGCTTCTCTTTCTTGATTTGTAAATTATGCTACCAAGGATTTTCCTTCTTGGTGTTAATTATAGGCATTGTCTCTCCTAGGGATCACATAATTCAAATCCCATACAACCTCTTGGGCAATCATGAGGTTTAAGATACTGTAGGCATTATTTTTGGCATATGATACTTCTTAAGTCTTTAAACTGGTGCCAAAATGTTAAGACCTTTCCCCATTGAGGCTAGGGTTCACCCCTAGAGGTTTAGATATTATTTAGTGTTGGAATAAAAATGATTGAAAGGGGGAGGTGTGAATCAGTCTTCAAAACTTTTACAATCTTTACCTTGTCATTCATGAACTACCAAAATAACATAGTAATCTAACACCACATTAAGATCCATAAACATGAAAGAAGAACATAACACATAAAACATTTATTTGAATGGAAAACCCTTAAGGAGAATAAATTAGTCTCTTGTTCTTAATTTTTGAAGCTCTAAATCCCACTCTAAGTAATTATACCTTGATCACTTTGTCTTTACTATAATTAATCAATTGTAAAATGTATTCACTAATCTAATGTATAGTGCCTTCAAATTTAGATTTGTATCTCTCTATAGCACTTTAAATAATACCTTAAAATTAGGCATGTTCACCAGCTTCCCTATAGGATTTATCACATTATTAAATCTCATATCTCTCAAAATTTCTATTGCCTCTCTTTCTTGATTCATAAATTGTGCTATCATAGATTTTCCTTGTTGGTGCCAATTATAGGCATTATCTCTCCTAGGGATCACATAATTTAGATCCCATACAACCTCTTGGGAAGTCATGAGGTTTAGGTTACTATAGGCATTGTTTCAAGCATATGATACTAAGAATTTGAGCTTTTTTCTTAGTTCTTTAAACTAGTGCCAAAAGGTTAAGACCTTTCCCCATTGAGGTTGGGATTCACCCCTAAAGGTTCAAATATTATTTAGTGTTGGAATAAAAATTACTGAGAGGGTGGGTGAATCAGTCTTCAAAACTTTTACAATATTTACCTTTTCATTCATGAACTACCAAAATAATATAGCAAACTAACACCACATTAAGAGCCATAAACATGAAAGAAGAACATAACACATAAAACATTTATTTGAGTGAAAAAGCCTCAAGGAGAATAAAACCCATTAATGATGAAAATGGAATACTATCCTATTATTCAAACATTAATATTTAGTTAAGCACCAACTTCACTTGGAGCACCAACCCCAACTAGTCAAGCATCAACTTGACTAGGCTTTAGCAAGCACCTACTTGAAAGGAGGCACCAACCCCCTAGATGACTTAACACCAACTGATCCACCTAAACCTTTGATAACCTTTATAAATATTTTTTTCTCATATAATAGATGATTATATCCATCTTTATCTCTTCACACATACCTATCCTCCTCAAACTGGTATCTGGCCTTCTTCACTCATTAGGTCTCTTCAAGACTTGGTTAGGTAATATAACCTTTATAATCATATACAATACCCATATTATATATTAATTATGGTTAATTTTTACCCTCATAATTTTATATAATACCTAGTTAATATATTCAAAGTTTTATATCATTCGATTCAACACACACACACACACACACACACACACACACACACACACACACACACACACACACACACACACACACACACACACACACACACACACACACTAGACAATTAGGCCTATTAGACCTTATTCCTATACTAGACTCTTGCTCATACACCTCTTGGTCATCCATACACACTTTTCCACTTTATTTTGAATAAAATGAGTCTTAAGACATGTAAAAAACATGAACCAATCATTAAAATATGTTGGTCATAGCATATAGGACCAAAACCCCTTTTAGGACCTAATTCAATGAGGCCTTCGTTAGCACATGTTATGCTTTAAACATCTTAGAACACTCTCAAACTTATAAAATGGTAGTAAAATATCATATTTCACTTTAATACACACCTAACAATCTCATCTTAGGCCTATGACACCTTTTATCTCCAACTGCCACTTGAAGCATGCCATTAACACTATTCATAATTAGGCCTATGCATACCCATAAAGTCTTTCTTGAACAATTGAACCAAAAACACAACCTTGTCAAACAAACATGGAAAACAAATTTATATATATATATATATATATATATATATATATATATATATCCACTAATTCACCAATTTTATTATACTTCATTACATAGGGAAAAAGGACTCAAACCCTTCTCTGCAAGTAGCCCACTTAGAACTATCAACTAGCTTCAAAACACAGTCATGGAAACAAAAATTTATGATACATGAAATGGAATACTTAATATATTATAATTCATGAATATTATTTTTAAAAAATCTTATAAATACTTAAAACAAATATATCATAAGCTATAATATCAATATTGGTCTTATAGACCAATCTCATGACTTCACTGTACATAGACCTCATTGAGTTAGATAAGTCAATTTGAGAGAAAATTTATGCTATATACAATCATATCCAAATATTATATCCAATATGGACATGTATTACACATTTTTAATAACATATCCACGTATTTGGATCCATCCCTAATCCATGATAATACATCCCTAAACAACTTCTCACTCTTGTCTAGTTTTCTCATTGTTTGTATCATTAGACCTTTTAGTGATAGGTCAACTTGTATGACCAATTTATCACCCCTAATGGATATAAAATTATCAATAACAACCATTTACAAAATATATAAGTCTCAACCTTTAAAATTTATCTAATTATTAACTTTGACTCGGTTAACTCTGCCTGCTACAACAAATATTTAAGAAATAAGGCCTTTCTTATAGGGTCCACTCACTTATTTGACAAACAAATCACACATGGAGGTGCTTGGGAGAGTTTAATACAAATTCAAATCATGTAAATATCCATTCTAAACCATTCTATGTTGTTTTTATCAATATCTTTCTCATTGGGTCAATGTTAGGGTTTTAGATACGGTTAACATTATTTATGGTATTAACAATTATTCATAAAGCTTAGCCCCTTATTCCTAAAACCAATGCTTATAAATTTGATATAAGAACCATACCCATATACCATTAATATATTATTTTCTCATTTAGAGGTTACATGTGGGAATGATCACATGAAAGTCCTTTTCACGTTGAGAACCCTTCATTATGTGCACTCGAGAGACCTTGAAACACTTTTTCTTGCATTTTCTTGAAAATTTTGACCTTAAACTTGGTAAATACACCTATAACAACCTATCACATAAATTAAAATGATCACATGTTCATTTTTACCTTGTAAAATTATTTTGATACCCCATTAGTCCACCATCTCTCTCTCTTTGCTCTCTAGGATTTTGACCTGGAAGTCACATTAGGCCTTGAAACTAACTTTCTAGCCATTGTCCATGAACTCTACACCTCAATAACATGCTCAAGAAAGTTATAGAATTATCTAACACTAATTTTCATCTTTAATATGTCTTGAAAACATCTCATTACCCCTTATTAGGCCAGGCAGAGTTTAGAATTAGTCTAGTTACATGTTAGGTTTGTAGGTCTTACCCCTATAGGCTTACTCTGATACAATCATTAGTGATCCAATGCCTCTATGAATTATTAAACAACCTAATACATCATATTATTCCTCTGTGCATCCATATTACTAGGCTACCATATTCTTTCACTCACAAGGCTAGGCATCCTATGCATAAGCCTTCTCAAGTATCTTGTTAGGTTTAAACATTTGACAACTTTGGCAACTGATCTTAAAACTCTCTTTGATATTTCTACACCTTGCTCACATGACTTATATGTTTCTCAACCAATTTCATCCCTCTCAAAGATGAAATAAAACTAAGACATTGTTTAATGACCTCATGAACAACCTTTGATGTCAGTGACAATTTCAATGCCAAGCCTCAATAATAGAAACAATTTCTCAATAATCTCCCCCTTTGTCATTGATGGAAAACCAAAATAGAAACTGATCATCCTTATCTCCCCATTTTGTTCTTTCTCCCCATTTTACATAAATGTAAAATTGATGTCTATAATTTCCTTGGATCACACTCCTTACAACCAAAAGACTCAACACATAAAACTATGAGTTTATGAGATATAAAACAAACATGTTCCCCTATCTCCATGCATACCTATTTTTGGAACTTAATGATCATGATTAGCTCCCCTTAAGTATTTAGCTTCTTCAATTATTTATATGGGTAGTAATTACACCCAATTCATATCTTAGGTATTCAAAAGTTACCTTTATAAGTAGTTTGGTCAAGATGTCTACAATTTGATCCTATGTAGAAACATATTCAAGTTTGACACTTTCTTCATTTACTTTATCTCTTAGAAAATTATACTTGATTGGAATGTGTTTGTTCCTTGAGTACATGATAGGGTTCTTTGAGATGCTTATAACACTTGTATTTTTAAAATAGATAGGGCTAGGACCATCATACTCCACCTTGTAGTCTTTTAGGGTATGTTTCATCCATATGACCCAAGTATAACATGAAGATGAAACAATGTACTCATCTTCACAAGTGGATAGAGCTAATGATGGTTTATTATTGCTTATCCATGAGAATAGGCACCCACATAGGAATAAATATCCTCTACTAGTACTCTTCTTATCATCTATACTTCTTACCCAATCTACATCTATGTAGGATATCAAACTAAACACCTTACTTCTTGGATACCACAATCCATACTGTATAGTCCCCTTAAGATACCTAAGTATCCTTTTGACTAATTTTATATGATTCTCCTTTGGATCTACTTTATACCTTCCCAAAGACCAATTGCTTATATGATGTTAGGTCTAGAGGTAGTGGTGTACAATAAATTTCTAATCATTGACCTATATGATGTCTATTTAACCTTTGAAGACTCATCTTCTTTGCTCAGGTTACAACCTATGATCATGTGTGTACTAACTACCTTTCAATCCTCCATCTCATACTTATTCAACATTTCTCTTATATACTTGGCTTGTGAAATGAATGTACCTTTTTCATATTGAGTGATTTGTAACCAAAGAAAGAATGATAGTTCTCCTAGCGTGGGCATCTCAAACTCTTTCTTCATCACCTCTATAAAGGCCTTTGTCATGTTCTCATTATTTCCACCAAATATTATGTCATCCACATAGACAAATACTTTCAGCTAATGGTTATCTTTTGTATTAATGTATAGATTATTAACTATAACTCCTCTTTTTAATCCTTGATCCAATAGATACCTATCCAACATAGAATACCAAGATCTATGAGCTTGATTTAGACCATAAAGAGCCTTCTTCAATTTACAAAAATAGTTTTTGTCATTTGATAGTGAGAACCCTTTAGGTTTCTCTATTTACACTTCTTACAAATTCCCATTCAAAAATGCAAATTTGACATCCATTTGGTATACCTTGAATCCTTTAAATCCTACATAAACTAAAAACAATTTGATGGCCCCCAATCTTGATACTCATTCAAATGTCTCCTCAAAATCTATTCCTTCAAATTCTACATATCCTTTCCATATGTATCTATCCTTGTTCCTACTAACTTCTCCATCTTCATTCAACTTTTTTTTAACACCTATTTTATGTCAATGACATTCTTGTCTAAAGGATTAGTAACTATTTCCCAAGTCTCATTCATTTCTATTTGATCTAACTCCTCATTCATATCACCTATCCAAAATTTGTCTTTTATTTCTTCTATAAGACTCTTAGGTTCAATATTTGATAATAGAACCGTCTCTTGATTTAGATTACTTACCAATCTTATCCTAACTTACATTCCTATATTCTTATTGCCAATGATTTGAGATTCAAGGTGATTTGTTTGAATCTATCTTGAGGGTCCTTTTGAGTCTTGTCTCTCTTCAACTTCTTCCTCATCAACATCTATAGTTTCTTCTTAATTATTGAGGTCCATATTTTCTAAGGTGTTCTTTGACTGTGAGTGAGATTTCCTTGTCTCATCAATCCTCACATTGGTGATTTCCACTATCTTTTATAGTCTCTTGTTATAACATCTATAGGCTAAGCTCATTGATGAGTATCCTAAGAATATTCCTTCATCATATATAGAATCAAACTTACCCAAGTTTTCATCATCTCTTTTGATGAAACATTTTATCTTAAACACTCTCAAGTGTTCTACATTTTTAGGTATGCCCTTCCAGAGTTCATAAGGAGTCTTGTTGCCATTATTTCTTATCTATCCTCTATTAAAAATGTAGATAGCAATGCTTACTACCTCTCTCTAATATCCATTAGATATTATAGACTCATTTAACATAGTTATATCCATATCTTGAACTATCATATTCTTCCTTTCCACTACCCCATTCTACTGAGGTGTCTTAGCTCTTGAGAATTGTCTCCTTATTCCATGAACCTCACAAAATTCATCAAGCTCATTAGACCAAAACTCTCCTCCTCTATCAGATCTTAGGCACTTGATCTTTCCATTCTTATCATTCTCAACAAGAGCCTTGAATTCCTTGAAATTTTTAAGATCTTCTAATTTCTCTTTCAGGAATGCCACTGAAGTCAATCTTGTGTAATCATCAATGAGTAACATGAAGTAGTTATCTCCTTGAATTATTTGAATTTTTGTAGGCCCATAGAGATCAGTTTGGATTAAATCAAAGTGTCATGTAGTAGAGTACTCCTTGGAATTGAACCTTCTTCTAGTCTTCTTATTATGTTGACATGCCTTACAAATTATGTTTATAGGTTTGATGATCTTAGGTATGTTCTTCATAGACTTCTTATTGTTAATACTAACTAGATTGTCAAATTTTAGCTAACCTAGCCTTCTATACCATAGCCAAATTTCATCTATATTGATAATGAAATATTTATCCTTATTGATCTCATTCAAGACATATACGTTGTTCTCAATCCTCTTGGCATTGTTAATTAGCCTTCCTAATTTGGCTCTCCTTATCTCACACCCTTTGTCATGAATGGTTAGTGTGTGTCCTTGATTTCACATTTAAATCATACTAAGTAGGTTATGTTTTATAAATTTCAAATATAATACATTTTATGTCTTGGTCTTTCCATTATCCAAACTCAAGACACCCTTGCCAACTATATTAGTAGTTGTGTTGTCTTCAAACCTCACTATTCTTGTAACATTCTTATTTAATGAGATGAAATTTTTTTTCTCCTGTAATGTGGATTGAGAAACCAATATCTATATATCATTTCATGCCTTCATCTTGAATGTGAAAGGCACTCTGATTTAGCATTGAGTCCTCTTTGGTCTTTTATTCCTCCTTGGCAAATAGTCCATCTTGCCTGTTGAGCTTAATCTAATCCATCCTAGCTTGTTTTGTCTTACATACCAATGTTTGATCTTTCTTATGCACTCTAGTAGCTTCATATGTTCTCTCTCAAATTTTATCAATTTGTCTATGAGTCATTTATGCTCAACCATCAATGAATCTAGTTATGTCTTCAACTAGTCATACTCTACTTCCTTTTATTTACACTTTATGTTGACCTCTCCTAATTGAATCTTGAGATTATTGATAGTCTTATTTTGGTGTTTAAAATAATCAATGGTATAAATGAGATCATCTTCAAGGTCTACTTTAGCTTCTATTTCTTCATTGTTATAGTAGACTTCTTCATCATACATGTTGTCTTATTCTTGTTGATCACAAGACATTATTGTGCTTCTTAAGATCACCTTCAAGTGGTTAAACTTGCCTCAAAGGACCAGGTTATGATTCCAATTATTGGAATAAAAATGACTAAGGTGGGTTGAATCATTCTTTAAAACTTTTACAATCTTTACCTTGTCATTCATAAACTACCAAAACAATATAGTAAACTAACACCACATTAAGACCCATGAACATGAGAGAAGAAGATAACACACTGAACACTTATTTAAGTGGGAAACCCTCAAGGGGAATAAAACCCAATTATGATGAAAATTTAATACTATCCTATAATTCAAACATCAATATTTAGTGAAGCACCAACTTCACTTAGAGCACCAACCCCAACTGGTCAAGCACCCACTTACAAGGAGGCACCAACCCCCTAAATGAATCAACATCAACTCAGTCAAATCAAACATTTGATCACCTTAATAAATTTTTATTTCTCATAAAATATATGATGATCTCTATCTTAATCTCTTCACACACACCTATCCTCCTCAAACTGGTCTTTGGCCTTCTTCACTCAATTAGGTCTCTTTAAGACTTGGCTAGGTATTATGACCTTTATAATAATTTAAAGTACCCCTATCAGATATTCATGATGGTTTTTTATACCCTATTTATGGTATATAATACCTCCTTTATCTATTCAAATTTATATCTCATTAGATTCAACACACACACTCTCTCTAGATAATTAGGCCTATTATGCCTTATTCTTATACTAGGCTCTTGCTCATACACATATTAGTCATCCATACACACTTACCCACTTATTTTTAAAATAAAATGGGACTTATTACATGAAAAAATATGAACCAATAATTACAATAGGTTGTTCATATCATATAGGACCAAAACCTACTTTAGGCCTTAAGGAGACCTAATTCAATTAAGCCTTCATTAGCACATGTTATCCTTTGAACATCTTGGAACACTCTCAGACTTATCAAATCATAGGAACATATCATATTTCAATTTAATAAACCCATACCAATCTCATATTGGTTCCATGACACCTTTTAGCTCTAACCACCACTTTAAGCACACCATTAACACTATTCAAAATTAGGCTTGTGCATACCCAAAAAGTTTGTATTGAACAACTAAACCAAAAACACAATATTATAAAATAAAATATATATATATATATATATATATATATATATATATATATATATATATATCCTTAAATACCTAAACTACATCACTAAGTTCATTAGACTTCATTACATAGGGAAAAAGGACTCAAACCCTTCTCTGCAAGTAACCCACTCAAAATTGTCAACTAGCCTCAAAACACAGTCATGGAAACAATAATTTATGATACATGAAATTACATATTTAACAAATTAAAATTCATTAATAATATATTAAAATAACCTTATAACAAATTACAATAAATATATCATAAACTCTAATAGCAATATTAGTATTGCAGTCCAAACTCATGACTTCACTATACACAAACCTCACTAAGTTAGATAAGTCAATTTGAGGGTAACTTTATGATATATAAAATCATATCCAAATATTATATCAAATATTTACATGTATTAAAGTATTTAAAAACATCCATGTGCATTTTTTATCCATCCCTAATCCATGATAATATATCCCTAAACAACTTCTCACCCCTGCCTGGTTTTCTCACTATCTGCACCATTAAACCTTTTAGCGATAGGTCAACTTGTATGACCTATTTGTAACCCATAAGTAATATAAACTACTTAGGAACCACCATGTACATAATATAAAAATCTAAAAATTCAACCTTCATCTAATTATCAACTTTAACTCGATTAACTCTACCTGCTACAACAAATCTATAAGAAATAAGGCTTATCATGTAGTGTTCACTCACTCCCCTCACAAACCAATCACACCTAGAGGTACCTAGGATATTTTAATAAAAAATCCAATCACTTACATGTCCATTGCAAAACATTATGGGTTATTTTTATCAATATTTCTTCCATTGGGTTAATGTTAGGGTTTTTAGAGAGGGTTAACATTATTTCTTCTATTAACAATTGTTCATAATGCTTAGCCCATTATTATAGAAACCAATGCTTGTAAATTTTATCTAGGACACTTAATAAAATGTCTTATTTTCTCATTTAAAGGTTAAATATTCTAATGATCACATGAAAGTCCTTCTCAGGTTGAGAACCCTTTATTTTATGCACTCAAGAGACCTTGAAACACTTTTTCTTGCCTTTTATTAAATATTTTGACCTCAAAATTTTTCAACACACATATTACAACCTATCATACCACTTAAAATTATCACATGTTCATTATTACTTATAAATTGATCCTAATACCCTACTAGGCCACCATCTCTCTCTTTGCTCTCTAGGCTTTTGACCTGCAAGTCATATTATGCCTTGAAACTAACCTTATAACCATTTTATATACATTATCAACCTCACTCACATGATAAAAAAACTTATAAAATTATATAACAATAATTTTCATCCTTTATAGGTCTTGACAACACCTCATGACCCCTTATTAGGTCAGGCATAGTTTAGAACTAGTCTAGTTGCATGTTAGGTCTATAGGTCTTACCCTTGTAGGCTTATTTTGAGACACTCATAAGCGATCCACTACCTCATATGAATTATTAAACAAAAAAATATATCATATTATGCCTCTATTTATCTATATTACTAGGATACCATGCTCTTTCATGTACAAGATTAGGTATCTTATGCACAAGCCTTTTCAAGTCTCTTGCTAGGTTCAAACACTTGACAACTTTAGAAACATTGGAAATGGATCTTAAAGCTCTCTTTGATGATTATACACCTTTCCCAAATGTCTTATATGTTTCTCAACCAATGTCATGCCTCTTAAGGATGTAGTTAAATAAAGACATTGTTTAATGACACAATGAATAACCTTTGATATCAGTGATAATTTCAATGCCAAACCTCAATAGTAGAAACAATTACTCAACATTTAGGATGTCATATAGCTTCTTGTTTGTGCTCTATACATTATCTATTATCTCTCTTGGGGATTCAATGATATGTCTCTATAGTGTCCTTTATTAGTCTTGTTATTGGCTTCTATAAATTACTTTCATGTCCTCCCTTATTGTATTTATGAAAGAGCAAAAGTCTTCTACATATTCATTAGAGTCATTTGGGTTCTTTTTCTTCTTCTTCTATAAATGAAATAAATTATCCCTTTGATCTAATATTAATTTTTCCCCTCTCATGTCCATTATCTTTCTCTTCCGTACCCTTTATATGGTGCCAATTTTCTTATCATAACATGTTCTTATTTTTGGTAACTCTATAAGGACCAAGCCCATCCTATCCTTCTTAAACTACTGATACTCCTTGACCTAGGAAGGGATAATGATTTCCCCTTGGTCCTCAAGCTAACTAGTTTGTATAGAGGTGGTAAATGGAAAAAATCCTACAAGAATCATTGAAGTACTTATTTGAATTATCACTTGAATAGGTGGTTGACTAACCTTGCTCCATTCTGAAATGCCCCTCTAGGGTGTCATCTCCACCACATACCTAGTCTATCCTAGAGTCTTTAAAAATTTCATTGTGAATACTCGATTTGAGTAGACTAAGGGATGGATATGTTCAATTGGGTAGAATGTCTATGTGGTACTTGGGGATTAAAAATAGAAACACACACCAAGTCTTCAAAATGAACCTTCCTTTTAGGGTCTTTGGGTTTGACCATTATTGATGTAATTATTGGAATTAAAGAATCAAAATAATTAGAGGTTTGAGGCCTAGTTTACTCAATATAAGCATTAGCATAGAATGACTTGGTTTCTAAAAAATATCTATGTAATGACTCAAATAGAGAAAGGGATGCAATAGTTGAACTAGTAGATGACACATTAACCATATGAGTATCTATGGTTGTAATGGATGGAGTAAGGGAAGACACTACCTCATTCAAATCCTACCTTTCTTCTTTAGTAAGCATATATTTGCTTTGATCAACTACTAGTGTGGAGGATTCTATAATAATAGCTTTAGGGGAAGAAGTTGGAGTTGTATTTTTAGGTGCATGAGTAAGTATTAGAGTAGGATATTCTTTTAATATATATTCTACATCTAAATCTAATGTCTTATCTTATTCCACTAATTTAGTAGATGTTAAATCTTTTATTTTCTTATTCCACTTCTCCCTCAATTTTTGTATTTATTATCTAAATTTATTTTGGCTCTTCACCTTCTCCTAATATTTTACTATCTCCATATTCAATTTTTTCCTCCTCATTCTCATTTGTTTCCTCAAAAAAAATTGTCTTCTTTAGGTTTTGTGTCTTATTCAAACAACCACTCTTTTTCAATCTACCAATCTCCTTTCTCATCACTATCCAACACTTGGATAGGCTCCATTTCCTTTCCTTTTGATTCCTCTTTTTCCTCCTCTAATTCCTCATATATAAGACCCCATTTGGTAAATGGACCTTCAACATGTCATTATTAGAGTTGTAAATTTTGAAGAGATATAGGGGGAGTCTTGGGCTTTCTCTTGTAAGTTACTATGGATGGCTAGGTAAAATAAGGGCCTTGCCCTAAAATGGATGGGATGGGAGATAAAGGTTATTCAACAAATGGAGGTGAAGTGGGAATGGAAGAATTGGTAGGAAGTGAAGTAATTAAAACTAAATATGGAAGAGTAACAAAATAACTCTGTAAGAATGTAGGAAGGCTTACCTATTGAACCGTGGTTAATGGAGGTAAGGGTGCCAAAGAAATTATTGTTAATTATCCACTTGTAGGAGGTGAAGTCCTTGAAATTATTATGGGAAACTTTATTTTAGATATTTGTCAATTTTTTAGGAGTCCCTTAATAATTTTATTCCTAATCTGAGGATCCATTTCCCCTTGAGATGCATATTCCTCTAATAAACTAGCTTCTACTTATTTTGGAGAGAAATGATGACCATGATCTAGTGATAATTGAGTGTGAGGTTTGGGTCATTTATAGCTTAAATATTTATCTAACTCCTCCATAATCTTATTTTCCCATTCCCTAGTGATTGAATAATCCTACTATATTGCCTCAGCTACCACCATTGGCATCTTATGTTAATTCATGTGAATTTAGAATTCTAAATCATTTGTAGAATTTATGAAAATTTGATCATGTTCAAAACTCTTATGTCCATAAGGAATATGAACTCCCATTTTTATAAAGTCATTAAGGTATTGCCTCACTCTATTTCTAGGATCCCAATCTCAGTATTGTGTTTGATTTAAACCATATTGGGCCTTGACATTTTCCAACTAAATTAAAGTGCCTCCTCAATAAATATTGCATTTATACAATGCTTATATGGGTCTTGTGATAGTACCCTTTGTTCTTGTCACTAATATCGTCATACACATTATTATATATTTGAAATGCTATATCTTTCTATGTTACTTCATCAAGAATAAAATGATACAAATTAATAGGAGGCTCCCTAGTTCCCTCTATCCTTATTAAAGTGTAGTCAAGATAATACCAATACTCTCTCATATTTCAAATGCTTCTTA
>JARHVA010005740.1:502500-562500 GCA_037957365.1 Torreya grandis | reverse complement strand
CACCATATATCCTAAGAAAAACACAAAAGTAATTAAGATGTAAATAAGGATCTCCATACCCATCAAATAAGGAAAACTCATGCATATTAAAACCATAAGGAAGAGGGGAATCAAGAATCTTACACACTATACATTGGCCACACACACACACACACACACACACACACACACACACACACACACACACACACATATAATACTAGCCTAAGAATTAGATGAAACTATATGAAGAGATAAATCTTGTACCTGTCTTTGTAACTCTACCATTACATGAATTTGTAGACATCCAAATTTGTAACAATCCTTGTGTTATAATGTATTTTAGTCACTTTGCTTATGTGGGTCTTTAGCTATGAATTCAGTATTTAGTGGTGTGTATCTTATGTGTTTTCTCTTTTAATTATTGATAGTATATGACTTTATGGTCCCCTTTTCTCATCCACATTACTCAAATCATGATTTTAAAATGGGTATATCTAACCCATTTTACCATTTTGAATTTGTTCTTATCCTAAGTTAAGACCAAACATTATGGTCAAGACTAATGATCGATCTTGCCACATTCTAGTCGATCTTGACCCTTAATATTTTAATTCATTTTTCTGGCATGTTTCCTTTTATATTCATTACTTTGGTCACTTTTATTATATTTTGGGTTTGTTTTATCATGTTTCTAGGTATTTAATACAAATTTAACATGGCTACTATGAGACATTTAGGGTAAGCATTCTTAAATTGAAAGAGATATACAAGATCACATATTGCATATACAAATCATTAGAGATAAACCTAAATTATTGTTTTATTTTTCATGCATGTGCTAAGGGAAATATAAGAGAAAGAAAATCTTGTATTTCATTCACCACTATACACATACACATTAATGAGAGACTACATTTTAGTTTGGTCCCTCTTCATATCATTATAAATGTATTACAATGCTTGTTATTTCAATGGGGATTTACCAAGTTCATTCTAACTCAATCCTTTTCACCCAATTCCCCCCACCTAATCATTTGATGTCTTAAGTGTTTGTGCAATAAACTAGGGTTTAATCTTTCAGGCATATACATGCATGTTGAAATGACTTAGAAGGCAAAAATGACATTACCAATGATGGAGTATTATATGCACTCATGCAACTGAAGGATCAATCTTACACACCATTACCATAACATTAATACCATTTCACATAACAATTAGACAAACATTATGCATAAAAATGTCTCTCATTATTGTATCTCAAGCTGAATATACAATCTTTAGCTCTTGCTTCCTACCATCAAGGAGAAGAAAAATGAGTGCCTAATAAATAGGCTATTGATTTAGTTTCACAACAACCACTTGGTTTTTATGATCAACCCAAATATACAAAATTATCTAAATATGTGCACAACAAAATATTGTTCATACACACATATAAAACAATCCAAAAAATATAACAAAATTCCAAATTAAGCTTAACTTTATGAGTGGGTGTGAGCATGTTTAAAGATAAAACAAGTTTAAAAATAACTCAAACCAATATCTACTATGAACATGACCACTCCAACACTATCCCTTAAGCATAGAATAGGGAGTGAAAAAAAAAGGTAAAGATACTGAATGGGTAACAACAAATAGGCTTGATCAAGTACCCATGTAAAAAATTATAGTGAAATAAAAAGTGTCCATATGATAACCAATCTATTTTACCAAAATATATGGATTTAAATCCATTGTAACTACTAATTCAAAAATAGTTGGTACTCTATACGAGATTCATGTTGTAAAAAATATTGATCAAAAAATGGAGAAAAAGGTCACCAAGGATGAAATGTATCACTACAAGGTATCTAAAAAACTAATAGAACCATAATGAGAATAGATAAGATAAAATATATTATAAGGAGTCCCAATAATCACCACTCAAAATATCACATAATGTTGTAGTACGTGCCCTTGACGGAATGGATCCCATCAAACAAAAGTGCACTTAATCAACTACTTAAACAAGGAAAATGTGGTGTGCCAAGGGTTAGTAAGGAGCACAAAACCTAAATTAGTATGTGCACACCCTCCCATAATGTTGAAGTGGGTGTAGTGACTCAAAAAACATATATGTATGAGTGGGCCAATTCACTTTAAAATATTGAAATGTTATCATTAGGCTACACCAAACTAACTACTCTTTACAAAAAGATAAATCTCCATAACAAAATTGAAGGACACTATCCACATAAAATATATAGATATAAAACTCTCAAGAAGTTGTTCCTAGTGGTGATGGGATAGTAAAAAACTAAAGAATAAAGTGCTTAATATGGATCATACGCACATGAATAAAATATCCTTAACTCTTAGTGTGACTACAAATAAAGGTCCCATACAATAATAGTATCACCAAGTAATGCAATAAAGTCCAAAATGTAATCAAGTTGTAATAGACAATAACTATGAAATGAGATATGTAGGCTCCAAAAAACACATATGACTAACAATGAGTATCAAAAAGCATTCAGATCAATATGCAGTTAAAGAATTTGAGTGGCTATAGAGTCATCTCAAAGAATGGTATTGACACAAACAAGAATGATTAAAAATCCACCTCAAATTAGCATGAGTGGTAGATTAAGATGCCTACATATGAGTGGGTGTGATTTCCAAAGTAGAAGAATGTGAGGTAACATCCAAAAATGTGTCAAGTGGATCAAGTTTGATCTCTATAGTCTTATGTTTATTGGGCCTAAGTGAAGGTGTAGAAGATCCTATATGTAGCTCACTATCTATTTAACCTTAAATTTGTATAAGGATCCTACTTAGGTAGATAAGGTTAATAATATAAAAATGGCAATGCACAAAGGTGATAATTAGATATATAGCAGGCCAATTAAATGCTAAATTTAGAAATAACATATGTCAAATTTATTAAATTGAGATAGGCTAAAAATAGTAAGTATAACTATGCTAGATAAATAAATGACAAATAATAATGTACTTAGTTGGTTATGATGCTAATATAGTTCTAGATCTAGAACAAGTAAAAAGTAGACTAGAAAAATATTTTGAAAAAATCACCAAATTTTAGATTGAGTGCCTCTAGAGTTGTGGACACTAGCATCAGCCTTGGACATTAGTGTTGACACTATTGTCTAAACTAGATGTAGGTGTCTTGTATGGAATACTTTCTAGAAAAGGATGTGACCACCTGGATGTTTTTGGGTTTGTCTTCACCTTAACTCTAGTGCATTTAGATCTAGGTCATGGACTATTGTTCCTTATGAAATTGTAAAACCCTAGTTCTTCATCTTTATAATGACCTTGGGGAAAATGGGTTAGTGGGAACATGGTGTCAGTCTGAACCTAAAGACCCATTTGTTAATGAGCATTGTTTGTATAGACAAATATTCTAAAGAGGGCCTCAGTCTGATGTAGTTCTCCCCTACATGTTGGATTATGTGTGAATCAAGCAATATGTGGAAAGAAAGTAAAATAGTAACCTAGCATATAACTTGTAAAATCATGGTTTTGGGTTGTTTCCTTAGTAATTCACACCTATAGATGTCTAGTCCCTATGACTAATATGAAAATAGGAATAAATAAGGAAGCTTTTCTCAATTGAATGCTCTTTAGTGTGAATGTTAGGTGAGGAATGAATGAGGAGTTATTGTGAATATATACCACTCCTATCCATATATATCTCACATTAAATCACTTAGTATAACCATTAAGATATGTTTCATTTACAAATTAAATGATTTTAAGGCTCTGGACACCTTCATTAGGGTAGGACACTAGCATTGATGTAAGGGTCTAGGACTAACACTTGTATCCTAGTAGTTAGAAAACAATTTCAAGATCAAAACTTTTAGGGGCAAAAGATAAGCATATTTTAAGAATTCTAGGTTATATAGAAGGTTTGGATCATCAACATAAGAATAGTTAGACCAAGAGATAGTCCAATGGGCACAATATAGAGGATCTATGACTTATGAAAGTGAGAAAGGTCGATAATTGAGAAGAATAACCAAGGTCTAAGTTTATAAAGTATAGAAGATTGAGGTTATATATAATTCATAAATATCATCTATTTTTTCCCCCTTTAATATAGTAATGAAATTCCCAGTTTAAAAGAGAATAAATATGTACTTCGATGTGTATAACAAACATTGCCTTTGCATGAGTCCAACTTGAGTAGTTTATCGATGACTGGCCTATGACCAAGAGCATGTTACAATGTATAATCAATGCATATAATCAAAAAATTTAAAGAATTTGAAATGATTGAAATTTAAAGATCAAGGTTTAGGAGTACACCTATGTATCAATGTAACTGCCTTGCATATTGATAAGTTGATTTAAAATATCTATCATTATGAATCACTAAAATTGAGATTAGTACAAATATAAAAATTTGTAAAGTGAATATATCTAAAAATATATAGATATTGGAGGTACATGCCCCAACCTTGGATAAAATGTGAGTTTCCACTTGACAGTAGAGATTAGCTCAACCATCTAACCCAATCATATTTATAACCTAGTGAGTATGTGTAAAAAAATTTAAATCGTACTATAAAACTAGTGAGGTTGGATGATACAATAAATTCTAACCTAAAATCTTTGAAATATTGAGTGATTTAATCATCTAAATTATACCAAAAAGCTAACAAACTAATCTAGTAAATTGGCTTAATACAATCCATAAAATTCCAACTTGGTGGGTGATGATAGTCCTTGAGAGTGTTTTAAAATCTAAAAATGATTTGGATTTTGTGATATTAGGCACAGTCTACATAGAATATGCACCTTAGATATGTTTCATGCTAAAATTATGTATAATAATGGTACCAATTTATATAATTATGCAATAATTATGAATCTAAATTATATAACTATGTTCTTTGGCCAATTTAGAAACTAAGTAAGTGTGTAGAATATACTTTCAAAGCATGCCCCCACTATATATGGATAAATTTAAAAACTAAAATAAGTGCCAATGTGGAGGACATGTTTCAAAAACATGCCCCAATAAATTTGGGTGTGCCTGATACTAAATAAGTGTGACTAACATGATTTTAAACCATGCCACCACTAAGTTTAAAACTATGTCAAATACTTAATAAGTGTGGAGAACATGTTTATAAAGCATGCCACCATTGAATCTAAAAATTGTGCTAAATGTGGAGAACATGCCCCTATGACATGATTCCACTAATATACCCCCCTTTTGAGGTGAGGGAAGAATAGAAACTGATAGTTACCTCACCTCAAAAGGATAAGACAACTAAATAATATGTGGATGGAACCATGTAGCATATAGAATAACATGTCTAGGTAAACATATCATTGAAGTGCATAGAACAATGTGATCACATGAAGGCCTAAGATGTATGATAAATATCATTTAAAAATATATATATCAATAGGATAATCTCAATAAGAAAATAAGAACACACACAAGAGCACTCAAAAGTAAGTCAACATACAATGGTCCTAGGAGACTGCAAACAACGGGCATGTTCAAATACCACACAATCTAAAGGACATGACTTAGTCAAATGTCCACAAAATCAAGAATGACATGTTCAAATGTCCATACAATAAACAATGATATATTCAAATTTTAAAAAAAGTAAGCAAAGGCATAGGGACTAAAACAAATGATCATAATTAAATACTTAAACAAGCAAGACAATAGCAAGGTAAGACACTCAAGGAAGTGCATAAAGGAAAGCATAAGTAACCAGCATAAACATAACATAGTAGCCCATAGATCAAATGTGTTATCAAAAATGTCAATTATATATCATATCAAGTACCATGTATAATTTATATTCATGGATAAAGGCATGTGTAATTACATACATGAGTTCAAAACATGATGATGTAAAGTAACCATAGAATGATATAACTTGAAAGTATCACGATCATAGAGATGGATACCCCTAATGTCCATATGACATTAGTAGAGGGAATTCCCAACATTCTAAATAGGAATAGATCATGTATCTTTGTATGTTTGTATCATAGTCAAATAGAAGCATGAAAGACATGTGTATGTAGAAGTAACTGATATGTCATCCATCAACATGGAACTAACACATAGATGTCAAGGAGCCAACAGAGTATGTAGGTGCCAAAAATGTTTTTGGATTTTTGTTTTTTTATTTTTTATTTTTTTAGTATTTAAATATTATGAAGAGTAAAGATCAACCTATGATCTCATCCAAAAAATGGTCATGGTTATCTCCCCACTTGGAACCCAGTACAAGGAATTTGTGGTACTACCAAGGAGCATGTATAAATGCAATGTCTATCATTGTAGTATCTATGATGTTTTGTGTATGTATAATAGGACTCTATGATCATGAAGTAGTAATAGGAGGAATAGGGATTCGTTGAACCCCTCTATATGTGCTCTATGGTTTCTTTGGAATAACAATAGTAGAAACATTTTAGGTGCTCTAGATGCATGAATATGGTACATAATATAAGATGAGGATTTCATGGAATCTAATTTATGTCTCTAATGTAATGGAATCTCGAGTCCTAACCACATAGTAAAAGGGATTGCCTTTTTCTTACCCTTTTGTAGTGAATTATCCTTAGTATGCTTGATAATTAAATATCTGGGTATAAATTTATTTTATTCAAGAGGATACTCATATGGAACTCTAAAAATTGTAATTAACTGATTGGCATAAATGTATTTAATACACCCATGCACTATAAAAGGTACTACTTGAAGATTATGGATCCAAGGTCTTCCCAATAACATATCAAATATTATTTTGGAAGGTATAACTAAAAAATTAGTAATGACTTGTGTGGGACCAACATGTAAAGGTAGGTCAATCTTGCCAAGAACCTTTTAGAAGGTCCCATCGAATCCTAAAAATATAGACCAAAGAAATAAATACCCTATGATCTCATCTAATGAATGAAAATCATTGAGGAGTGGTAAATTTATAATTTATCCCAAACTAGATGTGCCATATGTGTGCATAGTATAATTACGAACTATATAATTATTTTTTGGTAATTTTGTATTTGGAATCTTTACTTCATAGATGTTTTCCTTTGTTGCTATTAACCATGGTTTTCTAATTTTTAAATTATATTTTAGAAAAAATGGGCTAATATGTAACATAATTGAGCATGATTATGTTCCATGTGTGACATTACATTGAATGGATCCAATACAAAAATTAGATTATGCATATTTATTCACATGTTCTATACCATATCCTAGATATGTAAAGAATTCCCATGTATATCTATTGAATTAACAATTTGGGTTAACTATAATATTTTGACCTTGATTTCCATCTATGCAAGTTTTAATTATTTGATGTTTTGAGGAAAAAGTGGTAATTTCTTCATATGAAGGAATACGTCTAACATTACCCTATTTAGGCACTTTTTATTGTTTTTGCACTTGTTCTTTTTATATCATGTTTTATTCTTCTTGATGTTTGTGTAATATATCTTGTTCTATTTGTTCCTTTATATTTAATTTTCTTTCATTTATAGGCTCTTATTCTTTTACATTTTTCAAATGTATCTTTGAATGATTTTCATTAGTATTACCAATATAACCTAAGCCTTGATGACCATTCTGATCATATGTGAAATAGGATGGATGAGTGATGTTTTGGGAATATTTTCCCAATCCTTGACCATGATAACTAGATTTTTATGAATACTTTATTCCAAAAATATATTGTTTGTAAAATTGAGTATCATTATTGAGAGGTAAATTTGTATCCTTTTCTTGCTCTATGTTTGATATTGGCATTTATTTTTGCTCTAAATTTTTATTTGGTATACACATTTTTTGTTCCGGTACATGTGCTTTAGGATAGGTACTCATAATGTGAATGGTTTACTTGAGTGATGTATTAATGATAGGATCACCATTATGTTTGATAATTTGTATCTTTTTATTTAATGTAAAACAATAATATGTATGATGCCCATGCATTTTATTATATGCACAATAATAGTTGGATCTCCTTATGGGATGTGGAGGAGTTAGTTTGATCACTTTGCTACAAAGCATAACTCTTAGGATTTGACTTGGACTTAGTAATGTTTTGGTCACTTTTTGAATCATTTGTTTTGGATGTATTTTTTTTCTTTTCATTTGGATATGAAACCTTGTTTAGCCCAACATGGGTAGATGAGGATGCAAACACATGATTAAATTTTCCATGTATTGAATTTTATAAGTATGCAATTTGATTTTGTAACTCTTTTATTAACTTTCTCATACTCGTTATTTGATCTTTTAAGGCTTCATAAACACAAACCCTATGTACTTCGGATTGGATTTTTTTCAAGATATAGAATGGATAACCTTACCCCTTAGATAAGTGATAGTCTAGACCTAGTTAGAGGGATGAGATATAACACCCTCCTTAGGGTTAGGAGGAACAATAGGTTCCTTATTATCTATTTTAAATGTTTTAAAAATTGATATGAGAATAGGATAAAATAGACATGCAAATGCTAGGGAACAATCAACCATGATAAAATAAGGATATATAAATTTCAAACTATTGGATGAGATTTTTGAAAATATAAGATAGGTTCTTTAGGAAAAATAGGATATGAGATGAACCCAAAAAAATAGGGAAACCAAAGTATAATGTATAGCCTGTAGGTCTAAATTTACTAAAAATGGTAAAATGCTTAATTATAAACATATGTACAATATTTTGGAAAAAAAGGTTTTTTTAATATCAACATAATTATGAAAAAAATTGATAAATTTTTAATTTGATTTGTTATGAATCAAAAATAGGCCAAACAATGTTGTATGCTTCATAGACAAAACCCTAGAATTTTCCAAATAAATAATCAAAAATTTGATTAAAAAAGGTATTTATTTCATATATATGAGAGGTTTTTCAATAAAATATTATTTTTGATAAACCCCAAAAATTAATTATAGGATAAATATACCATTCTCCTTATAAGTTAATATTTACTAAAAATAGCAAATTACAAAATTTTGAAATTTGAAAAAAATAGTAAGTACAGCTATGTTAGATATAGAAATGACAAAGAATAATGTAATTATATGGTTCTAATGCTAATATAGTTCTAGATGTGGAACATGTAGAAAGTAGACTGGAAGAAGATTCTATAATAGTTACCAAATTCTAGTTTGAGTGCGTATGGATTTATAGACACTAGTGTCAACCTTAGACATTAACATCGATACTATTATCTAAACTAGACACAATTGTCCTATATGAAATACCTACTAGAAAAGGATGTGACTACCTAGATGCTTCTGGATTTGTCTTTGCTTTTGTTCTGGTGCATTTAGATCTAGGTTATAGATTGTTGTTCCTTACAAAATTACAAAACCCTAGTTCTTCATCTTTATAGTGACCTTGGAAAACATGGGTTAGTGGCAACAAGGTATCAAGTTGACCTTAAAAACCCCTATATAAATTATCATTACTTACATATCCAAATACTCTAAATATAGCTTCAGACATATGTAGTTCTCCCCTATGTGTTGGATTGTGTGTGAATCATGCAATATGTGGAAAGAAAGTACAATAGTGATCTATCTTGTAACTTTACAAATTGGGGTCTTGGGTTAATCCTTTAGTTCTTCATACCTGTAAATGTGTAGTTCTTATGACTAATATATAAATAGGAATAAATATGGAAGCTTTGCTCAATTGAATGCTCTTTAGTTTGAATATTAGTGAAGAATGAATGAGGAGTGATTTTGAATATATACCACTCTTATCAAGAAATATCTCACATTAAATCACTTATAATGACCATTATGATACATTTCATTTATAAATTAGATAACTTTAGGGCATTAAACACCTGCATTAGGGTAGAACACTAACATAGACGTAGGGGTCTAGGATTGACACTTGTCTTGGTAGCTAAAAAATAGGTACAAACCCAAAAATTATAGGGGCATAAGATAAGCATATTTTAAACATTATGGGCATACTGGTTAGACCAAATTATAGGCCAAGGGGCACAAGATAGAGTAGATTCAAAAATTTCAAAAGTGAGAAAGGTCTAGAACTAAAAGGAACAACCAAGGTCTAAGTTTGTCAAGTGTATAAAACTAAGGTGTTATATAATTCATAAATATCATATGCACTATCATCATGAAGAGTGGAGTGAATAAAGGATAGAGATTTAGCTAAACATCCTAAAGAAACATTTTCATCATAATCAAGTTCATGCCTAGATTTTCACAAAATAGGTTGTATAGGGGTAAAAATACCCTACATATGCTTACCAATACCCACAATTCTAGTAGTGTGACCCATGGAATGAAGCTTGTGAGAACCAAAAGTAGTTTTATGCTTTGTAAAAGAAGCAGGCATATATGTAGGTGGAATTAGAGTGGTATATGTAGGGTGTGAAATAAGAATAGACCTATAAGTATCATCTATAATAAGAGGAGTAACAATAACAAGGGGTTTCTTGGTATCTGGTAGATCACACTATGAAAGTGCATCAAGTGGATGAGTAATAGATTCAATAACACATGATGGACTAGGAGCATGGGCATGAGAGTCCAACATATATGTCTAATGTTTTAGATTAAGGTAAAAATAGGTTTTAAAGGGACCCCGAAACCCTAAAACAAAGATAGAAAGATGAAGCATTTACAACTATAGGCAAAACCTAAAACCTACTACAAAGAAGTATCATAAAAAGGTTTTATATGGACCTAAAACCACTGAAAAGACCACAAGTCATAACCTAGGTTTTACATAGACCTGGCTACTCCATAGTCAAAAGATTACAAAAAACTAGGAAACAAGACCAGATAACATGACCAACTAAAAGAACTAGGCTATTCTTCCAGTTCCAAAATCATTTTCACTACTTCCTTACCTTTCACAGCAGTGTCCTGAATGGTAGTAGCCACCGACATGGCTCCCTCTTGCATAGCTTTCTTTCTTGAGCTCTGTCTAGTCCTCTTGCTAGGCCCCTCCAAGGATCTGATATCCTCATTAGCTCTTTTTCCAATATTAACAGCTGCATCACATATGTTCGATGTAAGCTCATCCATCTTCATTCTGCTTTCCTTGATGAGTTCCCTTAGGTTGTTCTCATAGTCTTTAAGTCTGATGGGAATGTCTCTCATCTATTTTTCCATGTTATTGATTTTGTTCCAAACTGCCTTCTAGTTGTCTTCCATTATTTCCATTTTCCTTTTGAGATCCATTATCTCCTTAAACATCCATGAATCGAGTTGGAGGATAACCTCTACTTTGCAATTAACCCATCTCATAGGTGTGTGCCTTCCATCGTTTTACCTTTTATCACTCCACTCTTCTGTGTTCTTATTAGGACTGTTCCCACCTTCTTCAATGTGGTCCTCTCTTCCCCTTTGATTCTGCTCCTTAGTTTCAGCTTGAGCTCCCAAGTCCATTTCTTGGTTGTTAGCCTTAACTATATTTTCCCTCTCATTTATCGAAACAGGGTCCTCAACAGGGTCATCCAGGACTTTATCATCCTCAAACACTTGCTGGTTTTCCTCAGAGTCATATTCACTATTTTCAGACTTCTCTATGTTGACTCCTTCTTTCTCATTCTTCTCTTGAACTTCTTCTTCCTCACTGGAACTTGAATTCTGTTCCTCCCTCTTCCTCCAAGCTTTCCTCCCCAGACTTATCAGTTCTCTCCCACTCTATATTCTCGTCAACATTCTGATTCTTGACACTAGGGGGCTTGATTTTATCTTTCCCTTTAACAATTTCACTCTTGTTACTCCATGAATCCTTATTTTTCCCCAAATAAGGGTTCGTAACCATGGCCTTGTTCTTGCAATAGCCTTCAATTATCATAATTAATCCTTCATGCAGAATAGGATGCATTTCCTTCTTCTTGTGAGTGAATAAACTTTGGATCAAAGAGAAATGCAGATAAAAGGGAAAGGAAATTCTTACTTTGTGTCTGAAATGATTTAGGAATACAAAGTGGAATTTGTGGACTCTCTTGCTTCTTCCATCAAGTATGAAGTACTCCTGAATACATCATAAGACATCCCTCCAAATGCCCTTAATCTGCTCTAGTTCAAAGAAATCCCCATTCTTTTCCAACTTTTACTCCTCAACGTCTGTCTTAGGGAATTTGCAAAAGGCCTCATTTGAAAGGGTATCCGTAGGCAGCCCCGTAACCTCTGCTATAAATTCCTCTATTAGATTCACTATGATGCCATGCAGAGGGACCCTATCATCAATCCAGTTTTTGAAAAAAGCCATTATAATATGAGGTTTTGAACCATGGCCTTTCCATGTAGTTCACAACCTTCCCTCTCTGCAGGATCTTCCAAACATCTTGTTTCGCTTTCCACTCTTCACAATTTTTGGGTTCCTGCTTCCTGGGTTCTCCTTTCCTTATGTGAGCCATGTAGATTTCCTTTGATACCCAATCACTGTAAGTTATATAATGATCCCACCTGTTAGCAATTTGGTTCAAATCTCGCCTTTTTTTAGGCACATTCAGGATCCGCTTCTCGTTCTCAAGGACATTCCTTTTTAATGATTGTAAACCTTTCTCTGCCAAGCCACTCCTCCAAATCATTAGTTTTCTATTCCAAACTGATCTTTCCCTCCTTTGCATGAATTGCATCATGATGAATGAGTGCTCTAAGATCCACATTCTTATTTAATGTTTCCTGCCACCTCACTTTGTGTCCTGTTCGGACTGCATAATTTGCTATCCAGTCAGTAACTCTGTTAGCTTCACGGTAGGTGTAATAATGATATAGTTTATAAGTAGATGAGAATGTGAAACATGGCCCATTAAGGGCATTATATAATTAATGCAAATCATGATAAAAGTGATAATAATGTACCCAAATGATGAACAATGATGTGTGTATGATATGGAGGAGGTATAATTGATGTCATAGGTTTTTTTCCTTGATAGTATAATATACAATCATTAAATTATAGGGAAGAACTAGTAAATTCACAATAAAAGTGTAATAGATGTTCCACCCATAATAAACATTAAATGTAATGTCCAAAAATGTGAATAAGGGAGCAAAATGTATATAAGTATGTCTTAATATGTGAAATCATGACCAAGTTGTAAAAACAATTAATACATATTGTTGATTTAATAATTGTTAAAATGACTTTAAATGGTGTTGGGGGATCACAAGAACAACACCTGTTCTGATCACACTTTGTTAGGATCTTTCTCCTCAGAAAGAGCACAATATGATTACCAACTATAAGCAATTATAAATGCGGAAATAACTAGAAATACAAGTAACTAGAATTCACCAATAGCACAGAATATGAGAGACAATACACTATCTTGTATTAACACTTTATAGAAAAGAATACAATAAAGAGCCGCCACACTCTTCCACCTTATAGAGGCTTCCCACACCTCAAGTGTACAGTAATTCTTCTACAACACTCTCCTACCAAAAATGGTCCCAATAACCAACTCACAAACAGAATTGGTGTTCACCTCTCCAACTAGTCAGTAATAACCCTGCCAGTTCACCAAGCACTCTATAGTACTTCAAGTTGATCTCCCATGAACCTGCAACCTGCAATTCAACAGACCATACTCACACATGTAGATCTCCTATGAGCTTGCAATAACCTACAACTCAATGATATTACACTTAGAAGGAACTTCCTTGCCTTCCTTATCTTGTACTTATACAATACATGCCAATGGGTCTATAAATAGATCCCAGAGTTAAACAATAACTTAGACTCTTAATTTAGACAATTATCCTCACAGCTCAAGACTCTAACTGGCCTTTACATGCAAACACTTCGTTCACTTAACTAACTATCCGTGCAACGAATAGTTCTGGAACACACAGGTGACCGACGCCGGTCCCTGCTTGTCTGGTTCTATCGACGTCAGCTGACTCTCTGCCATTGCCGGTGGCCTTCTGCACTGGTCACGACCGACGTCGGTCCTACTGCCAATGCCGGTGCTCCTAAATCTCAGCAACCTTTTGTTCCTTCTATTTGCAAAGAGTTGAAGCTTTTAGTTCCACAACTTAACAATCTCCCACTTGGAGATAAATAGATGCAACCTGTACCTGTACCTATACTTCATCTAGTTTATTCTCTTGGCTTTGTATCCCTCCTCAAGAACACTCTTGAAGACCAACCACCACAAATCCCATAGTGCAAACCTTGTCATCCAAATCACCTACCACATCCACATCTACAAACCATGTAGAAAATAACCTGAACCTGCATAGCATGTGCACCTGCTGCTAGTCCCTATAAGAATCCACTGAACTACCCTCCAATGGTTCTCTCCCAGATTGGCTCCAACTTGTGACAACTCCCACTGCTTGGGAAAACTCAGGTTTAGTACATACCATGCACTCAACCTCATTATGTGAATCAAGACACCTGTTCTGTGAACTGTCCAACCATCGGCGTGCTAACCAGTCTCACACAATCATCCTGAAACAAAGTCAACATGTGACCTACCATGTCTTTAGAACACACTCATGCCAAAGAATCTTGCTGCTCCCAGATTCTCCATGACAAACACCTGAACTAGCTTTACCTTTACTTCAACAATACCCTGTATATGTAACCCTGCAACAAGCACATCATACAGTAATAGGATAATGTAGCTAATATTATCCAACCTGGTAAAGAGAAACACAATAATCAAACCTCCATTGCCCTGCAGCTAATACAAGACCATATACCCTGATCTTCCATCTCACGTATCCATTTCCGCTCTTCTTCATCTTGAACATCCATTTGTCTCTCAGTGCTTACTTCCAGCTGGCAACTCTACCCAAAACTCATGTTTGGTTCTCCTCCAAGGAATCACATCCTCATCCATGCCTAACTCCCACTGTTTCCTGGATCTACCTGTTCTGCTTCTTCAATAACTTCCTGGTCCTATGCCATAAGTGAGCAACAAGCAGTGTAAAGAAGGGAAATGAAAAATTTAAGAACTTACTTACACCTTCAGTCCTCCATATGGGCGCTTGAGACTCCTTGACAGCTTGCTATCCACCCAAAATTCATCTCAGTAACCGATGCCGGTCACATCTCAGTCTGCACCTGACCGATGTCGGTTCCCTACGACTGTCTCCTTGTCGACGTCATTTTCCCCTGGCTGACACTGGTAGTTATCTGCCCTGAGTCACTGACATCGGGCTGCACGTAGCTGACATCGGTCCCTGTCTGGATGCCAACACCAGTTTTCTTACTGACGTCGGTCTCTGTGTTTTTCTAGTGAGACCTGACTTTTTCCTGCGAGCTCTTTTTGGATCAAATCCTTGTCCAAATCACCCTTGCTCTGCTCAAAATTCTTTTGCATCTTGTGCTGAACTCTGTCCATCATCTTCTCCTTGAAAACCAAGGCTTTCCTGTTCTTGTCACTAACATCAGATTCCTCAAGAAATGTTACCTTCTTCTTTTGCATACAGAAACCACGATCCATACCTTCCAAATCTGAAAGCATACCCTTTGACTCAAGAACAAGCATCTCCTTCTTATCTATGTGACCAAGCCTATTAAGCCACATCTCCGAATCTACAGCTGAAGTAGATAACCCAGAAAGAGAATCAGTAATATAAGTAGATAGATAAAGTGTACCTACTTTCTTACCTCTAGCTACAATAAGTGTACCCTTGGTAACCTTTTAAGAGTCCGCTATGAGAGTTACTGTGCAACCCTCATCACCCAAACTTCTAACAGAAATCAAATTCCGCTCCAAAATTGGGACATGCATGACCTCTTTTAACACCCATGTGTTACCTGTCTGTAGTTTCAGCTTCACTTTCCCTTTGCCAACAATCTGACAAGGCTTACCATCCCCTACACAAATTTCTCCAAGGTCTCCCTAGACATACTCATGAAAAAATTCCCTATGTGGGGATCATGAAAAGAGGCACCAGAATCTAAAACCCAAGATTCTACTTTATCCAAAGAACATACCAGAGCATCCCATGCAGCATAATCTATAACATCTGCTTCTTCTTCATGTCCTTCATGCTGATCTTCACCTGATCTGCAATCTCTCTTTAAGTGCCCTTGCTTTCCACACTTCCAGCAGGTTATTCTGCCATACCTGGACTTTGATCTCTTACCTATCTTGGACCTTGATCTCCCATGCTCTATCTTTTCTCTTTGCCTTCCTCTGCCTTCAACACTCAAAGCATTCCCTGATGACTCACCTGTGCTTTTCCTGCGTATCTCTTCATTCAAGATCACACTCACAACATCATCCACTTTTAAGACTTTTGAAGGAGACACAGTATTAGAAACTGCCATTACCAAACCTTCCCAACTTTCAGGTAATGAACACAAGATTAAGAGAGCTCTAATTTCATCATCAAATACAATATTGACTGAACTTAACTAGTTTACCAAACCATGGAAATCACTAAGATGGCTATGAACAGATCCACCTACCAACATTTGCAAATTAAATAAACGCTTCATAAGAAATACCTTATTAGAAGCTGAGGGTTTTTCATATAAATTTTCCAAAGATTCCATCAACTCCACTATTGTCTTACACTGTGATAAGCTGGAAATCACAGATGATGCAAGACTCAATCTAATAGATCCCAGAGCCTTCCGATCAAGAACCTCCCATTCTTTATCTTTCATATCTAAGGGTTTGCAATTAACCCCACCCAATGGTAAGTACAAATCTTTTTGATACAGATAATCCTCAATCTGCATCCTCCACAATTGGTAGTTCTTGCCATTAAACTTTTCCATTCGTAGCTGACTGTCTTCTGCCATTGCTCAACTCCCACTCAAACAGAAACCCTATGAGTAACCTGTAATCAAAACACACTAACCAGATCTAATCCAATCTGTTAGTATCCCAACCAACAGCTCTGATACCACTTTGTTGGGGGATCACAAGAACAACACCTATTCTGATCCCACTTTGTTAGGATCTTACTCCTCAGAAAGAGCACAGTATGATTACCAAATATAAGCAATTATAAATGTGGAAATAACCAGAAATATAAGTAACTAGAATTCACCAATAGCACAGAATATGAGAGACAATACACTATCTTGTATTAACACTTTACAGAAAAGAATACAATAAAGAGCCGCCACACTCTTCCACCTTACAAAGGCTTCCCACACCTCAAGTGTACAGTAATTCTTCTACAACACTCTCCTACCAAAAATGGTCCCAACAACTAACTCACAAACAGAATTGGTGTTCACCTCTCCAACTAGTCAGTAATAAGCCTACCAATTCACCAAGCACTCTATAGTACTTCAAGCTGATCTCCCATGAACCTGTAACCTGCAATTCAACAGACCATACTCACACATGTAGATCTCCTATGAGCTTGCAACAACCTATAACTCAATGATCTTACACTTAGAAGGAACTTCCTTGCCTTCCTTATCTTGTACTTATACAATACATGCCAATGGGTCTATAAATAGATCCCAGAGTTAAACAATAACTTAGACTCTTAATTTAGACAAGTATCCTCACAGCTCAAGACTCTAACTGGCCTTTACATGCAAACACTTCATTCACTTAACTAATTGTCTGTGCAACGAACAGTTTTGGAACACACAAGCGATCGACGCCGATCCCTGCTTGTCTAGTTCTGCCGACGTCGGCCGACTCTCTGCCGTTGTCGGTGGCCTTCTGCACTGGTCACGACCGACGTCGGTCCTACTGCCGACGCCGGTGCTCCTAGATCTCAGCAACCTTATGTTCCTTCTATTTGCAAAGAGTTGAAGCTTTTAGCTCCACAACTTAAGAAATGGGATTAATCGTATATAAAGTCAAGCCAATCTAAAAATATATTCATTTTTAAATTTGAAATTGAATATTTAGAATAGTTGAGCTCTAACAAAGAAGTTAAGGTAAGGTTGTTAAATAACCTATGATCCCCATACAACTGGAGGGTTTTTTAACATGGGTTACCAATAAGGAGGATGTACAACTTTGAAAATTGAAATAGATAAATCTTGTCAAAAATTAAGCAATTTTTTTTTCAAAAAATGTTTATAATGCAAAAATATGTGTTTTGGTTTTCTTTAGGTTCTTCAAAGGTATTTATCATTGGATGAGAGTGGTCAACCATGTTTGAAAGTGGACAAGATCCTCCAAGGTATCCATGAATGTGTCAATGTTGGTCTAAATATGGTCATGAAGGTGGAACATCAAACTAAAAATTGGTCACTCATCAATTATTTTCATGTTTTGAGACACATACATTATTTATTGCATTTTGATTATGTTTTATTGAGTTATGATGTTTAGTTACATATTTTTATGGTTGTAGCATGACATACACCTTTGTGAGTGCTACCATGATAGAATGATGGATACTATGACAAATTTTATATTCAATGATCCTAATTAAGACCAGTTGATGATCTAGGTTTAGGCCATATTATATTTTTTGGGCATGATTCCTTCTGAAATTATTTTATTAGCTACACTAGATGAGTGGTGAGTTTGTGATTCATATGCTTTATTATTACATATTAGATATATAATCATGACCTTAAAGGATGTATGGAGGATACTGTACATTCTAATCAAGGGTTGAAATGTATGGACTCAAGATCTTCCTTGATTTAAGATGGATTTTTCTATATGATACTATATAGGGGGTTGACTATTTGATCTTGTAAAGATCATATTTTTATGTTAGGATAATAAATGTGAAAATATCATCATAAATTAAAAATGAGAGAATATATAAATAGAAATAAACAAATAATATAAATCAACCAAACCATGCAACATAGAAGACACCAATGTAACTTGGTTCACCTAATTGGATATGTCCAAGGATAAATTTGTCTAGCCTTTATTATTTGTAGAAACAACAAGGAGAATACCCTATGACATTGTCCTATCACACCTCTCTCCAATCTCTCAGCCTCCTATATTCAATACACCAATGTAAGCATATAACCAAGCTTGTAAGGACTTAACAATTCTTCAACCTCTTCATCTCATTCTAAGAAAGCAAGAATGCATGGAATACCAAATATAAATAATAAGCATGCCTTAATAGCATTTACATGAGAGAGAGAGAGAAGAGAGAGAGATAATTAAAGAAGATAGATAAAATATGGTGCCATATTCCAAGTGGGTGTATAAGTGGTCCATAAATTAATGTCTATTACTTATGCATTGTCCAAAACATAGTGGAAATACTTTAGACAAAAATCCACCACCACTCCATGTGATAATGTTTTTTGTCCTTCACTCAACCACTAAAGATAAATTATGCTAAATCATGTCATATCTTTATCCAAGCACTACGATAATGGATATACCATAGAAATACACCCTACACCCACTTGTGTGAATAGGATCTTATTTATCCTTTCCCCCTCACAAGAAATGGCACTCCACATGCACCCATGTGCAAAAGTAGATACACCCATGTGCCTTAGTGGATAAGGGCATCCTACTTGACACCTCATCAAATTTATAACATGAAATATCCTATGTGTGCCATGCCACATCACATATATGCCACATCACCAAGATGGCATGTCCCCGTGAATAGGATATTTGAATAGTGATTTCAAACCTATTAATTCTCCCACTTGAAGTCAATATACATAAATGTATTTTCTTTCTACTTGTTTCATCCACTAAACAAACTCCTCACTCTAATCTTATTCATTCATGAAGACTAACAGAAGTTGAGCAAAACTTTAAATTCACTCTTGAAATGGCCTTGGTCATCATATCTATAAGATTTTCACTGTTATGGATATTATCTAGATTCAGTTGCTCCTCTAAAACTATTCAAATGAAATGATATCACAACTAAATATGTTTTATCTTGGAGTGAAACACTAAGTTTTTCACTAGATGGATGACACTTTTATGGTCACTAAATAGTATACCTTTTATTTATTGGTGTCACAACTCGTCCATCAACCTCTATAACAAAATCATTTCCTTGTTCACTTCTATAATGGAAACATACTCAGCCTCTATGGTTGACCATGCCACAACATATTGTATTCATGTTATCTAGTTAACTATTGTACCACACAATATGAACACATACCCTATAGTGATACTTGTACCATCCAGATCACCTATCATGTCTTAATCAACATATCCTCATGATGTCACATCTGATATATTATAACACACCACTAAATCTATGGTCCCTCTCAAGTAACAAAGGATCCATTTGATTACCTTCTAGTATTCCTTTCCTAGATCGCTCATGAAGTTACTCACTACTCCCACTAAATATGCAATGTCTGGCCTTGTACACACCATTTCATACATCAAACTAAAAAATAATGATGAGTAGGGTATCTTATACATGACAATTCTTTTAATTTGTCTTGGGACACTGATCCTTTGTGAGTTTGAAGTGTCCTGCCAAAGGTATCCCAATTGGATTAGCATCTTATTTTCTAAATCTTTCCAACACTTTCATTTTGTAGTATCCCTATAATAATTACAACTTTTGATTCTTTCTATCTATGGATATTCTTATACCAAGGATATATTTAGAAAAACCTATATCCTTCATAGAAAAAGAAGCACTCAATTATCTCTTGAGTACATTTATATCATGCATGTTATAACCTATAATAAGTATATCATATACATACAAAATAAAGTTAATATAACTTCCATTTTCAAATATTTTAAAATACACACAATGGTTAGAATGACATCTAGAATAAACCTATCAAACTTAATATACCACTGTCTTGGAGCTTGCTTCAAGCCATACAAGATCTTCTTCATATTGCACACAAAATTTTACTTAACATTGACTTCATAACCTTATGTCTGATCCATATATATCTATCCTCCTCCAAATCCCTATGAAGGAAAATAGTCTTCACATCCATCTATTCTAAGTGTAGATATTCAAATACAACTAAACTCAATACAATTCTAATTGAATTTATCTTAACAATTGGAGAAAAGAGTTAATTAAAATAAATACCTTTAATTTGTGCAAAACCTTTCACCACCATTCTAGACTTGTACTAATTTTTACCTACATCATTTTACTTCATCTTGTACACTGATATATTATTTAATGCCTTCTTACCCTTTGGAAGTTTCACCAAATCCCATGTTTAGTTCATCATGAGAGAGTCATACTCTCACCCATAGCTTGCTCTCACTTGTACTTATAATCAACCTACATTTATTCTTAATATCTCTATGGCTCACCACCATCAATAATTAAAAAATAATTTAAAGAAAGGTAAAACCATTTAGGTGGTCTACTTACTCTAGTAGATCTTCTCACACAAGGGGTTTGGTGTTCTTGTTGTTGTTGCACATCTTGCAATGGTACCTTTGGGACATGTTCTTTTGTGATGTCTTCTGACACTATTACTCTTTCTTGGGTTCTTCCTACTTAATTTTTTGTAACCAATCCTTTCACATGACTTTTTCATTAAATATCACATCTCTACTCCTGTTAATTTTCCTATCTTCCAAATCCCACAGTCAAAATCCTATGACATTAGTACCATAGCCAATAAAAGTACATTTCTTAGACTTAGCCTATAATATGGTCCTATTATTTTTATCAATGTGAGCGAAAGCCTCATAACCAAAGACTCTTAAAAAATAATAGTCTAACTTCTTTCCAGTCCATGCCTCCTCTATTATGCCATCATCTAGAATAGTAAGGGTAACCCTACATACAATATCATGCTTCTATCATGTTCTATGATAGTCTTACTTATACTTTATAACACACCATTATGTTTTGGTGTTCATGTTGGCCAATTTAGGTCCATATATGAATATTTTACATGGTTTGATGAAGAAGTAGATCTAAAACTCAAAAAGGGGTCCAAGATTGCAAAGTAAAAGAGACCATGCAAGTTCTCATTTGTTTTTTAAAATTTAGAACATGGTCCAAAGTTTTAGAGCCCCTATAAGGTATAAAAAGTGATTAGAATAGATATGTAAGTTCATGAAGTTCATTCGGTCCTTCATTGTATTCATCCTAATATGTTGGGTTTAGTGGCAGAAAACACATGTGGGTAGTTTGTTGAGGCCAGATCTCACATGTGTAGATGAGTCAAGAAGAATTGATCATATGGATTTGTTAATTTTTATACCAAGATCATATAAACCAAGTTCTAGGTCCTTCACCAAAGCACATCAAAATTTACAAAGGTCCAAAGTTGGCTTCTCAGTCACTTCCTAAATGAAAGTTCTAGCAAAGCCAAGAGAACATCTTCATAAAGTAATATCTCACATGTGTGGTAGTTTAAGAGGAAGGTGACCACATGGGTTTATTCACCTTAGTCCCAAGATGCTATGTTCTAAGTTTGAGGTTTTGTACCAAAGATTAAATGGAGTTATACATGTGCAAAGTTGGGCTCTTAAGCATTTCTACTAAGTTTCCCATACTTAGTCATTTGAGCTCGGGCATCACCAGGGTGTCATTTAGAAGTAGTTATGGACCAACCATCTTTATATTTGAATATATTTTCTTTTAAGGCTTCTTGGGCCATCACGTCAAATGGGTTTTCTCCTTTTGGCCTCATAAACATCTCCAAAAATTTTGGTGCCTCCATGATTCTCATGCTTCAGGATCCAATTTTTCATAATTAGTCAAAAAGTATATGACATTCACATGAACATAAAAATAAGGCTCAAGTAAAGATATACTCATGCTTAAATTTAGTAGTCCATAGGATGTCAATCACATTCTACAGAATGATGAATGATGATCATTTGAACATCAAATTTAAAAATAGACCAAAACAATCCTATTGAGATTAAATTTAATGATCGCACGACTATCAATGATAATCATGAAAAAATCAAATGATATGATAAAATATGTCAATTTTAAGACCATCCATTATCTTTCAAACAATGGGTTCTAATTGATCAATAGTTTGTATTACATTGTACCTTCATATCTAATGATGAGAGTGATTTAAAATGGTTAGTGAATCTCAAGGGTGGATGGGTGCATGACAAGTGGCACACATGCATTCAACTAGAAAAATATCGATGGCTCGTGGGTATCCTTGCATAAGCAAATTAATAGAGTGAGTTGGGTCAATGTGTTAATGAACCAAATTAGATTTTGATAGCCAATTAGAGAGAAGGTGAGCCTAGGGTTTTTGATGAAGGTTGAGAATCTATTTTTGACCATGGAAATTAGGGTCTTCTAGGGTTTTCTAGATACCATTAAAAGCTTGTTTGAATGATATGGAGAAGTCTAACTCATATAGTCAAGCATAGGAAACATAAGGGAATTCCATTAGAGCAAAATATTGATCTTTATTTTGATAAGTTATACCATGCAAGATTATTTTTCATGATTGGTTAGCCATTTATAAATAACGATCCATACACATTGAACTCATGGCTCCTACAAAGATAAAATGGGTCTATTTTTACCTAATAGAGTCAAAAAAAATCTATAGTCTATGGGTCTATTAGTATAAAAGACTATAGGAAAACCAATGTCCTTAGATTGGTTTTCCATCTATAGGTGGGACCTGTGATCCAAATATGGGAAATAAAAAATATGAAATAAACGCAAGGGTGCTCATCATCAACAAAGTAGGTACTCTACTACCCAAGACATAACATGATTATCAGTATAAATATTTGAGGATTTGATCCTCATAAGCATGGAAAGTGGACTTAGGGTCCTAAGGTGGTGAGTTGGTGTTTGAAGAGGCAATTAGGGGCATTTAATTCTACTCAAATAGGACTTTATCATCATGTATAAAACCCTTTTATCTAATGGAACCCTCTTAGATAATTACAGGAGATCGAGGATTTGTGAGATAGTAAGAGATCTGTTTATTGATCAAGACATACATGAAAATGACAATCAAAGGCTACTACCTCACTCCTTAATTTGGAGGGACTTTCTACACTCTTTGAAAGCTAAAATCCCCTCTCTCTTGCTTACCTTCTTATATAAGTATACCATTCAATCTATTATTTTGAATCCCTCTCTTGGGTATGACTAGACTCTACCAAGATTGAGCCTTGTAACCTCTTAAGATAAATAAGATGATTCTTTATAGATTTCATGATATTGGACTAGTGTTTTCATGTCAATTCTAATTATTATAAGTGGTAAAGCCTTCTCCCTTACCAAATCTTGATCTCAATTAGCTGGTAGATTGTTTGGTTATGCAAGTTATGCTTAGTGTTTAATATCATTTGATTGAAGCTAATATTAGACATGTTGACTAGATTAGTGCCTTGAACTAGGCCTCTCCATCATCTTTCTTAGGTTTCTCTCACTGGATGAAGCTCTTCATGAAATTTTGATGCATGACAAGCATTCCAAATCATAGATCATGTTATTTATTTTTGTATCACTAGTGTTTTAGAGGCTCAAGTATGAGTGGATGGACAATCTTCATGGTGCATCATCACAAGTTAGAATAAGTTTTAATTTTTTAACTCCTCTCTTTTCAACCCAATTAGATTTAGGTTTTAGAATAAAAGGTCCAAAATGATGCCTTAGAGGAGCTAGCCTCATTAAAAATACTAGAGGTATGGTCTAGATTTAGGCAACCCATATCCTTAGACCATTCCCATGTTAGTCTAGGTTTGGAAGTAGGACCTGAACACTCCTCCTTTATGCTAGGGTGGAACTTGGAGTGATAATAGTTTTATCACACCCGATGGGACTTCTAATAGTTCATGACTAAGGTTGGAGGGTAATTTTTTAAGGACTTATCTCATATGGTGTGAAAGCTTGAACATGGTGTGGAGGTGAAAATCAAGTTTAAGCCATTCTCTAAGTTTTAAGTTTAGCCTCTTCCCCCAACCTCCCAAAATGTAGATTTCCTTAACCTTTTTTCACTGAATCAATCCACTTGTGCTCAAGATCCTATGCCTACCAAATAACCTGAGGTGATAGCCACATGGAAGCCTTCATGGGCCATGGGTCCTAATTTAATCATTCACACCCTTAAAAAGGAGGATAAGGAAGGAAAATTAGGTGTAAAATTTGTTATTAATCTTTCATATGTTGTTACTCAAACACTTGTTACTCCTTTTCACATCTCTCCTCAATCCTAAGAGCTTCCCAAAGGATCATTCAAGATCCTTAGTTGGAAAAATACCCTTTCCAACATCAAGCAACCTAATTTTATCTACTACCCACCCACTTTCTCCTCTCCTCAAGAGAAATCAAGTACACCAAAATCAAAATTAGACCGTTCCATCATAATAGACAAGCTATCCAAGTTGGTAGACGAAGGGTCAGTCATTCAATAAATTGAGAGTGATACAATTATAGCTAAGTGTTAAGATCACCTTGGAAAGGACACTTCTAGTATCTATGAAGAAGAGATTTAGATTGGGAATCTCGTACATTCTAATACATTAGAAGATAAGCATGATTAGGATTTGAGTGATAAAAGATAGCTATAATGTCTTAATGATGCAGCTGAAGCAAGTGAAACATAAGTTGATCTTTTCCTAGGAGATCAATTAGATGATATAATTCATAATAATTTTATTTATATTGATTCAATAATCCATTGGAATACCAATGTTAATACTTGTGTCTAGAATTCTTGGGTGAGAATGACCAACTTAGTGTGGCAGATTTGAGTAATGAAGTTGAACAATAGGCTAACATTTTATATAAAGAAAGTAGTGCAACTTTAGAGATTCCAATTCAAGAAGAGATTCTACTTGAGTGGATTAATGATTTATCACCCCTCTATATTGATGAATAAGATGAGAAAACCTTAGTTGATCAATAGCCTTGTGATGACCTTGTCAAAGAGAAAGAGGTGGGTAATCAGCTAAATGTATTGCAGGTAGATGGTAGAAGTAGAAAAAGGTTTTGTGGTTTGTACATTGAATAAGATGAGATATCATTTTTGGAAGACTTAGAGGACTTCTACCTAAACCTAGATGCCTCACCAATACATCAACCAAATCATGAATAAAAAGAGCTCATCAAGGATGTTATGATAGTTGGCCACTTGAAGTCCAAGGAATAGAGTTAGTTGTAGTCCTTGAATAATGAGGCAAAGAGAGCATTTTTTATGCAATAAAAAAAGATTTTGGAAGGAATATGACTGGGTATTGGATCCATATCTTCAATCCCTACACTTGAGAATGGAGATAAGAGGCCTAGTTACATCATCAAGAAGATATAAGCATCCATTTTCTCCCATCTACAAGAAGATACCATCAAAGAGAAGAAATCATGTTTCAAAGATCCATGTTGCATCAAATAAATTTCCATTTGATCCTAAGGGAATGAATTCAATATAGGCCAATTTTGTAGTAGTTAGTTTGTTTCTTCCAAATAAGTGTTTTTCATAAGCTTATAAGTTGTTTTAGTTCCTTCCCTTGTTATGTTGTATGTTAGTGGTCCTTGTGTTGGTAGTTTAGGTTCCCCTTCTATTTATTTTTCTCTTTTTGGTCTTTATTTTGTTTGAAATAGGTTATAAAAAATATTGGGACATGGTATGGGTTCATTTTGCATAGACAAGCATGCACCCCTGTGAGTTGTAAAAGATGTTGGCCAATTTTGGCCCACATATGAAGCTTTTGCATGGTTTGATGAAGAATTAGATACAATACTCAGAAAGGGGCCCAACATTTTAAAGTAGAAGATACCATGTAGGTTCTCATGTGTTTTTTAACATTTGGAACATGGTCCAGAGTTGTAGATCCCCTATAAGGTGTCAAAAGTGCTTAAAATAGATATGGAAGTTCATGGAGCTCATCTGGTCTTTCATTATATTCATCCTGACATTTTGGGTCTAGTAGCAAAAAGTACAAGGGGAAATTTTATTGAGGCCATATCTCACATGTGTGGATGAGTCAAAAAGAATTTGTCATATGGTTTTGTTCACTTATATACCAAGATCATATGCACCAAGTTCTAGGTCCTCTACCAAAGTGCATCAAAAGTTATGAAAGTCCAAAGTTGGCTCCTCAGTCATTTCCTGATTGTTTTACCATAGCCATTTTAAGGAAATTTCTAGAAAAGTTGAGTGAGCATCTTCACAAATCAAAATCTAACACATGTGATAATTTTAGAGGAAGGTGACCACATGGCTTTGTTCTCCTGGTCCCAAGTTGTTATGTTCCAAGTTCAAGGTCCTTCACCAAAGTATAAATGGAGTTATACATGTGTAAAGTTGGGCTCCTAAACATTTTTTCTAAGTTTCCCATACTTAGTCATTTGAGCTCGATCATCGCCAAGACATCATGTAGAAGTAGTTATTGAAAAACCATATTGAACTTTGAATATATTTGCTTCAAAGGCTTCTATGACTATCACATCAAATGAGTTTGGTCCTTCTAGCTTCATGAGCATCTCCTAAAATTTTGGTGCCTCCACAATTCTTGCATTTTGGGATCTAAGCTTTCAAAGTTGGTTAAAAATCATAAGACAATAGTGTGAATGTAAAAATAAGGCTAGGGGAAAAATATAATGGCATTTAAATTTGACATTCCATAGGACGTTAATAACATTCTATGGAATGATGAATGATGATCACCTGAATGTTAAATTTAAAGACAGAACAAGACAATCCTATTGAGCTTAAATTTGATGATCACACAAACATCAAATGACTAGAACAAGGATGTCAATTTTAAGATCATGGACTAGCCATTGTATTTCAAATAGTGGATCCTAACTGATTGTAATGTCCCTTACTTAAGGGCTCTTTTATCTGCACAAAAGCTCTGATACCACTGTAATATCCCCTTTCAAACAGGGATATATGAAAGACACAAAACTCTGATACCAAAGACCAAAGCTCTGATACCACTGTAATATCCCCTTCAAACAGGAAATATAGTGACACAAAAAATCTGAACCAAGATATGATCTCTGTTGAATAAATTCAGAATGATAACAATAATATAGTTTTTTGAATAGCAAATTACAAATCTTATCACTTGTCCTTTTAAACTATTAAAATTGCAGTCCTTTCTCATGCATATAAATATGAAATACCATCTTAAAAACCCTGGCTTATCAAAAATGGAAGTGAAAATTGAATTCTAGAAGGTCTCGGCCTTTTTGTGTCGACACACAGTCGCCGTCATCGGTCGATATCTCACCGACGTCGGTCTCTGTCGGTCAGCTTTCTGCCGACATCGGTCTTCAGTCGACCGATGTCGGTCACTGAAAATCCTCTGTCTGCCGAGGTCGGTTCCTAAGTTGATCAGTACGGACCTGTACGGACTTGTACGGCCACCAATTAAGCACAACTTCCCTATTTTCAACCCTTGATCTGAAATATACGTTTCTAGCACAGACGATCTCTAGCTGTATAATTTATTGAATCAAAACAAGAATAAAGAAATACTTGGAATATCTGTAATAACTTCTGTGTGAAGTTATCTCTCAAACCTGAAATTCTGTGATAACTTCTGGATGAAGCTATCTCACACTTTGGCAATAGATCAGCTGATATTCCACAGCCTCTTAATTGCACACACTGAAGAGGGAACGTTCTCCAATGAAAATGGAATCCTTGAACCCTAGGCTCAGTCTTCACAGAAGAAATTCTCAAAATCAATATCAATAATCAATGGCTAATGAACAATGGCCTCCATGAGAAACCCTTATACCCTCAAAAAGATATGCTTGCTCTAATTAGGGTTTCTAATTAAAAATAGGCTAAATAATTAATATTTGATTAAATCAATCAAATATTAATATCTCCCTCAATACATGTCAGATCGACGAACCGATCGAAGCTAGTGAATCAGGGAGTGATTCTGCACATAACCATACCATAATAAAGGCGCTCCGCTGCATATCAAATATCCCTAAAAAGTAGGAGCCCTGGCCAAATATGTCTGAAATAACCTGAATGAAAATAATATGTAGAAATCCTGTGAATCAAAGTCAAGCCAAGCTCCATTATGACCCTCTATCCATCCTATTAGCCTACGAAGGTCGCATAATAGGCTAACCATGAACTCAAAACATGTCAATTAAAAAGGGGACATGACACTGATCAATGGTCTATATTACATCATACCCTCAAATCTAATGGTGAGCATGAGTCAAAATGGTTAGCTAATCTTAAGGGTGGATGGGTGTGTGACAAGTGGCATAAGCACATTCAATTGGAAGAATATTGATGGCTTGTAGGTATTCGTGCATAGGTAAATTGATAGAGTGAGTTAATGTGTTAATGAGCCAAGTCATATTCTGATAGCCAATTAGAGCGAAGGTGAGCCTAAGGTTTTTGACAGAGGTCGAGAATCTATTTTTGACCATGGAAAGAAAAGTCTTGTAGGGTTTTCCAAATGCCATTAAAATATCATTTGAATTTCATCGAGAAGTCTAGTTGATATAGTCAATCATGGGGAACATAAAGGAATGCCATTAGAGTTAAATATTGATAAATTGTATCGACAGGGTTCCTTATCATGACTAATTCACCATTTCTAAAGAAGGATCCATACATAGTGAACTCTTGGATCCTACAAAGATAAAGTGGTTCTATTTGGACATGATGGATTCCATAATAAGTTATGGTGTATGGGTCCATTTAATATAAAAGACTATAAGTAAAATCAATGTCCTTGCATTGATTTTCCATCTATAGGTGGGACCTATGATCCAAATATGGGAAAGGAAAAAATATGTAATAAGTGTAAGGGTTCCCATCATCAACAAATCAAGTACTCCAACACCCAAGACATGACATGATTGTCTATATCAGGATTTGAGGATTTAATCCTCATAAGCACGATAAGTGGACTTAGGGTCTTGAGGTGGTGAGATGGTATATGGAGAAGTAGTTAGGGGTATTTGGTTATGCTCAAAGAGGAATTGATCATCATGTAACAATCCCTTGTCTCTATTGGAATAGTCTCATCTAATTAGAGGATCATGGGGATTAGTGGGATAACAAGAGATCTATTTATTGATCAAGACACGCATGGAAAAGACAATCAAAGGCTATCACCTCATTCCTTGATCTAGAGGGATTTCCTCCACTCTTTGAAATTTAAAATCCCCTCTCTCTTACCTTAAGAACTCAATCTAGTTTTGAATACATCATTACACACACCTATTTGGTGGACCATGACCTATGAATATATTAGATTATAATACAAGTGTGTCTAAGCCTCTCATGTGGATGGATCAATAACTCATGTAGGCTATGACTCTATCATTACCCACCCATGTTTAGTAGATGCATATGAAACTAAAATCTAAAAAGTGATATAAATATCTAACTAGGTATATATAGTTGTATATGTCAGCTTCATGGCCACTTGAGTACATTAAACAACTTTGGGCTAGTTAATAATGTCAACCACTACATACATAGTAAGGCATGAAATTGGTGACAACCTAGAATATTATGTCAAGTGTATATAATATAGATAATGGCATGGAGTTTTCATCTGATCAACCTATATATAACTAAGAATATAGAAACTGTGTGTCGTGCACATGCCCCTAATTTGATATTTGAGTATAATGATTCTAGACTAATTTGTAAAAATTATATCTAAGTATCTGAATTGAATATGGGAATGATCATACCATGCATGATTCTCCAATTTGATTAATTGATATGAATCTAAGATGAATTGGTATGAACATGAGAAAAAATTAAGCATAATTGTCAAACTTAAATCTATATCTATGCAAACCTATACTTTACCTAGTCTACTATTTTGGTTAATATGAACTACACTAAATAAGGGTTACTAGAAAATATCATCACGTCTTTGATATTAGCATCGTGTAGTTTTAGTGTCCCAATATAGGCACTAATGTTTGTTAGGTCTGAAATTTGAGTCAATAAACTACTTTCTGAGTCCTTATTTTTTCATGTGTATTACCTGTGTCTAATTTTTTAAACTAAGATTGTGTGTTAAATAAATGTTATGTGAATATAACGTAGGAGTCTGATATCTATGAAAAAACCCTATTAATTCATTTTATTTTGAGGGTATTTTTAGATGTGTGTAAGAACTATCTTTAAAAGAAATAGCTCTACAAAATGTGTTAGTCAGAGCATATATGATAACTATGTAATAATCTAACATAATGTGCAAACATAACATCAAAAATTCTGAGTATGTTAGTATAAGTATGTAACCTAAGATGTATATTGTATATATTATTGCATAAGGGTGTTAAGATAGATGTAATCAATGTGTATAACAATAAATTTGAGTATCTACCTAGTGGGATAGGGCATGATGTCCATCATGGCACCCAAGTAGGAAGGGTAGATGCATGAGGTCTCTCATGGCATCAAGAACTAATATGTGTATAAATCAAATAAAAATATCATGGCCATGATGCATACAATAAATCATACATATAAAACACATGAAGCACATAAATATAGGCCAAGGAGTCATAATACAAGGGACATGGGCATGTGTCACTAAATCTAAGAAAAGAAGACATACAAAGACATGTTCAAATGTCCACATACATAAGCAACAAGCAAGTTAGATTAGATCCATATATTAGGACATGTTTATATGCCGACATATATAATCAAGAAATCACACACAAGGACATGGGCAGATGTCCAAGACATACATGAATAGAATTGGCATAGAAGCAAATATCAATGGAATATTCAAATGCCCTTAAATAGAAGAAGAATAGAAAACATAATCAAGTCTATATTAGGAAAGGTATAAAATAAATTATGAATTAATGTAGTAAAAATATATGTAAGAGTGAGGATGTACATATGTTGAGTCTAAACTAGTGATAGTGGGAAAGAAATTTGAGTATTACTAACAATGATAAATATAAATATATAATAATGTAAAAACTAGATTGTATAGAATGTAAGGATATAACCTGGTACTATAAACTATGTATAAGATACCCCCAAGTGGGTGAATGTGTCAAATAAATAACCATGAATCAATGTATATTCCCCCACTGGGTAGATGATAGAAAGTTCAGATCAATGTAGTGGACCCGAGTCCTATAAATAATTTGAAAGCAAATGAAAAAATAGGTGCAGAATGTATGTATGATAAAATAGACTATTCTAAGATAGATAACATATGTAGTGTTTGGAAAATATAATAAATGTAAATATATCAATGCATACAATATATAATTTTTGTGTTTGTTTAGTAATATTTAAATGTTTTTTTTTAAATTTTGCCATGTTATATTATTTTTGTATTTTTTGGGTATAAGCTATGTACAAGCAAATGAAAATAGACTATGTCCAAAGAGGAAGAGAGAATAAATTATGTACAAATGAGTAGGAACCATACCAATGAATAACTCTCATGGGAGACTCACTATCACTATGACTTGTGTCAAATAGGGGAACTCTGATCATGTGTGATGTGTGAAAGGGAAAATGTGACCTCATAATCTATTGTAGTAAGTAATTTATATCTATATCTGCCTATGTAGTGGTGCTATGAATATGTAGCACTAATTGTGATGCATTATGAATTGTAGCGGTCTTAGTAACCCATCTGGTAGAAGAAGATGTAGGTGACTTAGGTTCCCTATGTTGAGAACCCCAAGAAAAAATAAATATTGATCACAACACAAACAAAGTGGAGGAAGGTCCCATAGAATCATTGGCATATATCTAATCAAGGGGTCTCTCTAATAATGGTATCTATGGGAGAGTATGCATAGCATATGAAATGTATTATGATCTATGTCACTGATTCTAAAGGACCTTCCTCCATTATATCACTGGGAGAGTATGCGTATATCACACTAGATACTACTAATAACTGAGTGGCTATATGTGTTGGTCCAACCTATAATGAAAGCAAAATATCCCTGATAGAGATTTGAATGTGACCACTAAAATGACTAATGACTATGTCTATGGGAAATATATCATGTTATGAGTACCCCAAATGTTTCAGAAGTGTCATAGTGCACATGCTAATGCTTTACCCATTATCAACCATGACACTCTAGATAGGATGATGATCTATGTATGCTCATATAAATAGTGCATGTAAATCATCATCAACAATATCCTACTCTAAGAAGGTGATTGTCAGGATCCTAATCCTCAATAAGAGTATATATGATTACCTTGTATTAGCAACTAAACACAGAATTATACCAGAATGAACAAGTAACTAGAATTCACAAATAACACAGAATATGAGAGACAATACACAATCTTGTATTAATACTCATCCAGAAAGAAAATACAATAAAGAAGATGCCACTTCTTCTCACACCTCTTAGAGGTTTCCCACACCTCAAGGGCTCCCAGTAATTCTCAATCAAGAGTTCACTCTCCTACCAAAAATGGTCCCAACACACAACTCAAACATAGAGTTGGTGTTCACCTCCAACCAGTCAGCAATAACACTGTCAGTACACAAGTACTCAAAGTAATTCAAGTAGATCTCCTATAAGCTTGCAACAACCTACAACTCAAATGATCTTACTTGGAAGGATCTCTTCCTTTCCTTGAATCCTTGATTACAACATAGCCCATGAGTCTATTATATAGATCCCATGCAAACAATAATTAGACATGCAACTCAAGACTAAAATTAGCCTTTACATGCAAACACTCAATTCAACAAACTAACTATTCGTGCAACAAATAGTTCTAGAACTACCACAGGTGATCAACGTCGGTCCTTGTCTACCTGGAGATGACCGATGTCAGCCAACCTCCTGTCGATGTTGGTTGCCCTTCTGCACTGTAGATGACTGAATTCAGTTACACTACCGATGCCGGTATCCCTAGAACTCAGAAACCTCCTCCATGTCTGCATAGTTGAAGCTTTTAGCTCCACAACCTAACAATCTCCCACTTCGAGATAAATAGCTGCAACTATACCTATACCTATCTATCATCTAGTTTGTTTTCTGGCTTTGTATCCCTCTTCAAGATCACTCTTGAAGACCAACCACCACAAATCCTATGGTACACCTCCTGTCGTCCAAATCACCTACCACATCTACATCTACAACCCGTGTATAAAATAACTTGACCCTGTATAGCATGTGCACCTGCTGCTAGTCCCTCTCAGATATCTGAGACTCCACTGAACTGCCCTCCAGTGCTTCTTTCTCGGATTGGCTCCAAACTTTTTGACAGCTCCCACTACTTGGGAAAACTCAGGTCCATGTACTCAACCTCATCATGTGAATTAAAACACTGTTCATAGAACTATCCAACCATCGACGTGCTAACCAGTTTCATACAATCATCTAGAGACAAAATCAACCTATGACCTTCCATGTCTCTAGAACACACTTATGCCAAAGAATCTTGCTACTCCCAGATTCCTCATGACACACCTCTGAACTAACTTTACCTTTAGTTCAACAACTCCCTGTATGTGTAGCCTTGTAACAAGCACACAATATAATAACAGGATAATGTAGCTAATATTATCCAACCTGGTAAAGAGAAACATAATGGTCAAACCTCTATTGTCCTACAACTTACTCAAGACCATATACCCTGGCCTTCCATCTCACGTGTCCATTTCCACTCTTCTTTATCTTGAAAATCCATTCGTCTCTCAGTGCTTTCTTCCAGCTGGCAACTCCACCAAAAAACTCCTGTTTGGTTCTTCTCCAAGGAATCACATTCCTGATCCATGTCAAGCTCCCACTATTTTCTGGATCTACCTACTCTGCTTCTTTAACAATTTCTTGGTTCTTGACCATCGGTGAGTAACAAGTAGTGTAAAGAAGGGAAATGATGAATTTGAGGCTTACTTACCCTTTTAGTCCTCCATATGGGTGCTTGAGACTCCTTGACAGCTTGCTGTCCACCTAAAATCTGTCTCAGTGACCGATGCCAATCACATCTCAGTCTACACCAGACCAACGTTAGTTCCATGCAACTACCTCATCACTAACATCGACTCCCCCTGATCGATGCCGGTGTTTATCTGTCTTGAGTCACCGACATAGGGTTGCACATAGCTGACGTCGGTCCCTGTCTGGACGTCAACGTCAGTTTTCTAATCAACATTGGTCTCTGTGTTTTACTTGTGAGTGATGAATTTTACCCGTGAGCTCCTTTTGGATCAAACCCTTGTCCATATCAACCTTGCTCTGCTCAGAATTCTTCAGCCCCTTATGCTGATCTCTATCTGTCATCTTCTCCTTGAAAACCAAGGCTTTCTTGTTCTTGTCACGAACATCAAATTTCTCAAGAAACATCACTTTCTTCTTTTGTATATAGAAATTTTGATCCATGCTCTTCAAATCCGAAAGCATACCCTTTGACTCAAGAACATGCATCTCCTTCTTATTCATGTGACCAAGCCTATTAAGCCACATCTTTGAATCTATAGCTGAAATAGATAATCCAGAAAGAGAATCAGTAATACAAGTAGATAGATAAAGCGTACCTACTTTCTTACCTCTTGCTACAAGTGCACCCTTGAAAACTTTCCAAGAGTCTACTGTGAGAGTTACTGTGCAACCCTCATCACCCAACTTTCCTATAGAAACCAAACTCTGCTTCAAGACTGGGACATGCATAACCTCCTTCAACACCCATGTGTTGCCTGTCTGCAATTCTAACTGCACTTTCCCTTTGCCAACCATTTGACAAGGCATACCATCCTCTAAATAAAGCTCTCCAAAGTCTCCCTAGACATATTCATGGAACAAATCTCTATTTGGGGTTGCATGAAAAGAAGCACCAGAATCTAAAACCCATGATTCTAGCTGACTATCCAAAGAAAGTATGAGAGCATCTTGTGCCATAATACCTGCATCTTTTGCTTCTTCATTACATTCATGTTGATTTTATTTATCCTTCAACCAACAATCTTTCTTTGTGTGTCCTTTCTTTTCACAAAACCAGCAGGTGATACCTCCATTTCTAGACTTGGATCCCCTTCCCATCTTTGACCTTGATTTCCCTTGCTTGACCTTCTCTCTTTGCCTTCCCCTGCTTTCAGCACTTAAAGCATTCCCTGATGATTCACCTGTGCTTTTCTTGTGAATATCTTCATTCAAGATTACACTAACTACATCATCATCTTTTAAGATGTAAGAAGCAAACGTAGTATTACTTACTGCCATTAACAAACTCTCCCAACTTTTAGGTAAAGAGCATAAGATTAAGAGAGCCTTTATTTCATCATCAAAAACAATATTGACTAAAGTTAACTAGTTTACCAAACCATGGAAATCACTAAGATGACTATATATCGATCCACCTTCCTGCATTTCCAAATTAAATAATTATTTCATAAGAAATACCTTATTCGAAGATGAGGGTTTTTCATATAAATTTGCCAAAGATTCCATCAATTATACCGTTGTCTTGGCCTGTGATAAGTTGGAAATCACAGATGATGCAAGGCTCAACCTTATGGATCCCAGAGCCTTTCGATCAAGAACCTCCCATTCTTCATCCTTCATATTCGTGGGCTTGCATGCAACCCCACCCAACGGTAAGTACAAATCTTTCTAATACAGATAATCTTCTATCTGCATCCTCCATAATTGGTAGTTCTTGCCATTAAACTTCTCCATTCATAGTTTACTTTTTTCTACCATTGCTATACTCCCACTCAAATAAAAACCCCTATGTGTAACCTGTAATCAACAAACACTAACCAGATTTGATACAACCTGTTAGTAAACCCAACCAAAAGCTCTGATACCAACTGTCAGGATCTTACTCCTCAATAAGAGTATATATGATTACCTTGTATTAGCAACTAAACACGGAATTATACCAGAATGAACAAGTAACTAGAATTCACAAATATCACAGAATATGAGAGACAATACACAATCTTGTATTAATACTCATCCAGAAAGAAAATACAATAAAGAAGATGCCACTTCTTCTCACACCTCTCAGAGGCTTCCCACACCTCAAGGGCTCTTAGTAATTCTCAATCAAGAGCTCACTCTCCTACCAAAAATGGTCCCAACACACAACTCAAACATAGAGTTGGTGTTCACCTCCAACCATTCAGCAATAACATTGCCAGTACACAAGTACTCAAAGTACTTCAAGTAGATCTCCCATAAGCTTGCAACAACTTGCAACTCAAATGATCTTACTTGGAAGGATCTCTTCCTTTCCTTGAATCCTTGATTACAATACAGCCCATGAGTCTATTATATAGATCCCATGCAAACAATAATTAGACACCTAATTACAATAATTAGACACACAACTCAAGACTAAAATTAGCCTTTACATGCAAACACTCAGTTCAACAAACTAACTGTTCGTACAATGAATAGTTATGGAACTGCCACAGGTGATCGATGTCGGTCCATGTCTACCTGGAGATGACTGACGTTGGCTGACCTCCTACCGATGTTGGTTGCCCTTCTGCACCATAGATGACTGACATCATTTACACTGCCGACACCGGTATCCCTGGAACTCAGCAACCTCCTCCATGTCTGCATAGTTGAAGCTTTTAGCTCCACAACCTAACAGTGATGAGTGGTCTAGGTGGAACTGTAGTATGGTATATGTTAATAATGTTGTGCAATAGATGTGCCTTCTCTATAATATTATGATATGAATATGGTGTTAAATGTACTTGATATGTGTAGTGAACACTTAATGTGCTCCTTGACTCATTCATTATGTGCTTTAGAAATGGTTTTGGAGAATATATTTAATTCCTTAGATCTTGTTTGTTGTACTTTTGGTTCTTTTGTGGGTGTGACCACATCAATAATGTTAGCCTCAGTCAACTCTTGTACATTATGCTTTATACTTATGCAAATGTTTGTTGTATGTCCTGGTGCCTTGTGATACTCATATAATGTGTTAGAATCATAGTTATTTGGAAGAGTATGTGTCTTATCAACCTCTTTAATGAGAGGGAGAGATATGCCATTGCATTCCAATAGCTATTGTAGAACCCATGTTGGTGACTTTAGAAGGTTGGTAAAGATTTGACATTGAGGAGTTGATAAAACCAATTTAGGAGATAGATCAGAAGCTACGTTAATTATGGCCTTTTGATTACTCTTATTCTCAGTGGCCCTTACCTTATATGGATGTTTATTTGAACTCTTAACAATTGATTATGATCCATTAGTATACTTGAGTTTTCCCATTGATATAAACTTGACATCTCTCTCATTTATTATGATCCATTAGTATACTTGAGTTTTCCCATTGATATAAACTTGACATCTCTCTCATTTATTATGTGGAATAAATCCATGAATGTAGGAAACTTCTTGAACAAGAGAGCTTCATGTAATATTGGTAAAAGATTTTGTTTAAATATGTACTAAATCTCTCTATAGACCATGGAGCTAGTCAATTTGGCTAATATAGTTTTGTATCATAAGACTTAATCTGTGATTGGCTTGTTTGACTTTTGTTTCAATTGTGCCACTTGGGCATATGATATTTTGTCACCAATGTTAATGGAGAAGTGTGCTAAAAACATGTCAGCCAAAGGATTGAGCATTGTGATAGATTGATTTGGTATATCATAAAACCATTGTAGGGAATAATCTTTTAAACTACATGGAAATAAATTTTTGAGAAGCCAATCATTGGACATGTATTCTAAACACGTTGTGTGAAAAGCAATAAGATGGCTCTTTGGGTCACCCTTGATATCGTATAATGTAAACTTAGGTGTGAAAAAACTAGATGACAAGGGAGTTGCCACTATGTGTTATGCTAAAGGTGTATGTAAGAAAATATTAGAATCTAAGGCATATGATGGTCTAGTGGCTCCCTGCTCAAGATGTAAAACCTTAGCTTCATGAGTATGAAATTTATGCATAAGGGATTATATATCTAGAGTAGATGAACTAGCCAAAAAAGGTGTAGTTATCATTAAAGGTTATTTAATTGGAATTTTAGGCTATGATAGCTAAGTTGGCCCCATTGTAGGTGTAACAACATTATTAGCTGGTGGAGTAAAATATTGACAATTGTTTATTTTTTATATTTCTTCTTGAAGAATAGTGATGAAGTCATCTTGTATATCTACATGTTTGGAAAAAAAATCTTGTAATTATTGCTTATCGATCTCATCAAATATGTTTTTTAATGGCTACCATTGTATTTTGTAAGGTTGGAAAATAATTTTTTTATATTTAAACCTTTGAATAATGTTAATCTGAGAAATATTGCAATAAATAAATATGGAAGCAAATATTATATTTCAGAACTAAAATTTGAACATAAACGGAAAAATGATACAAACCCTAAGAGCATGTAGGGTTAGGGTTTTTAGAATTAATATTAAATTGCAAAAAATTAAATTATATTTAAATAAATGAAACCCTAATATGATATTTATTTAATGAGCTAGGTTTTGCCAAAATTTTATAAAAATAAAAGTTTTTAACTCTAATTTAGTGTGTAAATAATGAAACTAAAAATTATTAAGACAAATAAAATTACCAATATTCCAAGAATCTGAATAATAAATCAAAATTTATTCATATTGAATTGACTTGAAATAATTACAAACCCAAAACATTCTTAAATATATAGTTGACATTTGGTTCTAAAAATATACAATTTATAAAAACAGAAAATTCTGGAAAAAAATCCTTAAACATTAATTTTAGACCCGTATTTGATCATGTATGGTCTCTAAAAATATCAAAATCAACTCTAAGAGGATAGAACTACTTAGGTCAGCATCAAACTTTTTGATATCGTTGTTTTGGCACATGGAAGAGCTCAAATAGGATACGAATCAAAATTTATGGCCTCTGGAAGATTGGCCTATTTTTCTGCATCAGTAAAAATTTGGAGAAGGTAAACCAATATTTTAAGTAAGTGAGGTTCCACATATTTTTTAAGCTTTTAGGGTTTTAATATGTAAATCCTAAATTTGATTAAAGGGTTGATTAATCTAAATCAATGAAATAATATGTAATAAATAACCTCTAATATGTTATAGATTTTGACATGCTTTGAATTATTAAAAATAGTAATAAATATGTGTAAATAAATAATTATATAGAAAACACCTGATGTGAAAGATCTGAGTGTTAAAAATGGTATACAAATAGGTCAGAGTGTCATAAATAGGATTCTTGTGTTAAATATTCCCATGGACAATAATTCCACTCTTGGATAGTATTTTCATGTAGCTTTAGTGTCCTAAAAATGGCATTAGTGTCCTCGATGCAAGATTGTTTTTAAATTTTAGGTGCACCTACACCTATGTTTTTGATTTCTATTTTTGCACATCATTTTACTAACATGATGATGACTATTCATGTGATGAGGATTATGTAACATGTGATGATGACTATAAAATTATTATGTAACATATATCTAATCAAGAGGTCTCTCTAATAATGGTATTTGTGAGAGAGTATCCGTAGCATATGAAATGTACTATGAGCTATGTCACTAATTCTAAAGGACCTCCTCTATTATATCACTGGGAGAGTATGCATATATCACATTAGATACTACTAATAACTGACTGGTTATATGTGTTCGTCCAACCTATAATGGAATCAAAATCTCCCTGATGAAGCTTTGAATGTGACCACTTAAACCACTAATGACTATGTCTGCGGGGAATATATCATGTTATGAGTACCCCAAATGTTTGGAAAGTGTCATAGTGCATATGCTAATGCTTTACCCATTGTCAACCATGATAGTCTAGATAGGATGATGATCTATGTATGCTCATATAAATAGTGCATGTAAATTTGTATCATCATCAACAATATCCTACTTTTATGATGCCTATTAATGTGATGACTTTGGTGGCTTCTCAATTATACTTATTGGAGACCTAAGAAAACATCCTCCTATAAATGACATTCCAATATATGTAAAAAATTATATTGGTCATACACTGTGGAAAAAAATTCACATACTTATAGCATTATAAACAAATTTCCATCAATAAGGATGCATAAAAAACTAGCTACTATTCATAAATTTTAACCAACATTACAAATACAAACCCAACAAAGGAAGACTTGAATATGTTCATGTTAGTAATAAAATCCTTAATGCCTCTATAAGAACAAGAATATTTCAAAATATCAACACATTTGTCTATAACTAACATATTTGAAACAATTCATAACAATCAAATGTCAAAATAATTAAACATTAAAAATCGTAACATTTAGAGACGAACAAAGCATAAAAAATTAAACACATAACTATGATGGCACTCAACTCGAGCCAATCATGATTTATATAAATGGAAAAAAAATATGTTGACATCCAATCTATTGGTGAAAGAGGATTAGTTAATAAAGCTATTATGGAAATTATTTACATTGTTTATAATTTAGATTAAAATCCATCTTCCTTACCCATATATGTAGTTGTTGCATTCAAAAAATAATTTGGTCCCACATGAGATAATTTCAATCCTACACATGTTCCAATTACTCCTATTACATGAGGTAATCATTACCAATTACTCCTATTACATGACGTTCTCAATAAGGTAATAATTGATATTGGTACCATTGACCATCATGGATTTATATTCACTATTATATCAAGAGTACACATAATATATGACATGCATATATTCCTTACATTTACATTTGACCACTTTGAAAGAATGAAAGATAGTAAATATGTAGACCTTCAAAAATCAGAGGAAACAAGACTCAAAGAATTACCTCTTCCACAACATTTAGAATAATTGTAATTTTATTACTACTACTACACAATAAAACAAATACTATACAATTTGTTCATTATTAAGCATTCTTTATTTATTATTAAGAATTTTAAAACTTATGAATACCCTTTCTACTACCAACATTTGTATAAATTCTCACCATTAATCTAAAGTAGAAAAATATTTTTGGCCAAGTAGTTTATAAATGTGATCTTTAATAAAATATTATTCCTTTATTATCATCACATATTAAATTAAATATTGGTATCATTGCCTTCATTTCACATATATGGGTTTATAATTTAATTTTTAAGATGGCTTCTACTAAATCATGTTCAGTTCTTGGCAATCTCATGATTTTTAATAGTTTATTTTTACAACACATTTTATTACTTTTACACATTTAAGATTAATTTGTAAATGAGAAAAAATGGCTCATAATTGATTTCCTGAGTATTATAAGTAATTTTATTTTTATTTTTATATAACTCAAGATGAGGCATATGTTTTAATAATCTTCATTAATATATTTTACGCTCCTTCTAGCTTAGGTATGGTGTATGTTGGATTCTTGGTACCATTTATGTATCTAAGTTATTCTCAAGGCTAATGGTATTCGTTTGTTGGTAATTTAAGTATATATTTTTGGTAATATATAGTACACATATGGTATTACATGGGGATTTGGACTGCCAGTTGTGTCCAAGACTGGTTCATGCTATGGTAAAAAATCATTATGTGTGTGTGTGTGTGTGTGTGTGTGTGTGTGTGTGAGAGAGAGAGAGAGAGAGAGAGAGAGAGAGAGAGAGAGAGAGAGAGAGAGAGAGAGAGAGAGAGAGAGAGAGAGAGAGAGAGAGAGAGAGAGAGGTGACTTGTTAAATGGTTTGGTTATTTTAAGCTTCACCAAAATTTAAATATGTAGAAAGGTATACAAGGCCGATTGTGGACATTAGTTATATTTTTGGGACCATTAATGACTCTAAGTTATTCCCAAGACTGGTGGTAGCCATTGTTGGTAATTGTTAGTATATTATTGCTAATCTATAGTACACGTGGTATTACATAGATATTTGGTCCTAATTATGTCCCAGACATGTTTACACTCTAGTCAAAAGCCATTATGTATGTATGTGTATGTATATGTATAAATAAAATTATCATTATAATTTAATATATACAATAAATAATAATATAATATAATCATATATATAATTAGTAATATATATTTTAAAAATATTATAGAACTAAATATGTTGTCGTGGTAGTAGTATAATAAAACATAATATAAAATTAATATTTATAAATAACTTACTATAATATATATTAATAAAATATTATTATAGTGTATTATAGTAATAATGAATATATTAAATATATTAGAGTGTTTTTAGATATAATTATGTATGTATTTTTGTATCAGTGTTTCATATCACACTCAATGATACATAATTATTATATTTTTTCCTTAATGATAGATCATTGATTATGATCTGAAACGTCAATCCAAAAAAAATTCTATAGGGTATTTTGCTGAACCAGGAGGCTAAAAATGGAGTTAGGGTGAAAATCAATAAAATATTGCAAGTTTCAAAGCTTTCAGAATAATATCTAAAGGCCCTTGGGAAATATTAGTGGGATAAGTAATTTACAAAATGCAAATCTCCAAAATGTAGCTACAAATTACAGTCAACTCTCCCAATCCCGTCATTCAAAGCAAGTAGGAAAAAATTTAACTCAAGAAGAACTTTAGGGATAATTGGAGGATAAATGTAATTTTTCACTTGTGAAAATTAATAATTGCACTTGGGTCTCCCAAACCCCCTAGTTAATGATGGTTAATAGGAGGCCTTTGTGCAAACAGGGACTTTCAAGGCCATTTGCAATTTTGTAATATTGAAAAATTATAAATTGTAGTTGGAGTTGTATATTCCCCAAAAGCATATTTTGAGGGAAATAGGAGCCCCAAGTGAAATTTTCAATTTTTAAAAATTGTAAATTACAATTGGAGTTCCAGATTCCCTAAAAGGAACTTTTGAGGGAAATTGATGCTACAACTACAATTTGCAATTTTTCAAAATTATAAATTGTAGTTGGAGTTCCCATTTCCCTAAGGGAACTTTCCTAGGTGAACTAAAAATGTGAATTAATATTATATAATTTAAAATTATGCAATTTTCAAATTTACAATTTGTAAATGACAATTATGTGAATTGCAATTCTACAAACTATAATTTGCAAATTTATAATTTACAAATTGTAGTTCTATGAAATGCAATTTTGCAAATCACAATTTTCAAATTAGGAAACTATTACTGATCTCTAGGTTTCCCTAATACAAAGGAATTACAAAATTTTAAATGGGACCCATATTTCTTCAAAACAAGGAAAATTGCAAATTTGCAAAAAATGACTAGAATTTCTCCAAAAACTCAAAAAGTGAAAAATAACACATTTATGCATTAAAATTTGTTGAGGAAACCATAAAAAGAGATTTTTTGAAAATAAAAGATGGAAAAATCAAAAGTGTTGAAAAATAAGTTGGATCCAAAAAGCAAAAAGGTAAAATAACCTAGGTTTTTGAATTTTTCATTTGCTTTGCTTGTTCAAGCACCTCTATGGGAGAGATATTACAGGTCTACAAATTCAAGGTGGGCTATTCCAAAGATGATTTCTCAAGCAACCATGGGTCTAGTGTGTTCAAAATCCATCATTGCCAGAGCAGTGTTCTTCTTTGGTGTGCATATGAGGAAGGGTAGCTATCCAAGAGAGTGGTCTAAGGGTGTTTCTAGGCACTTGTACAATAATACAAATAGTTTTTTTGACCTCCACCATGATTATTCTCTTTCTAGTTCATGTGAAATACATTTTCATCCAATGAGAGCAAATATTTGTGGTAAATATTCATAATTACTTATAGGGGCAGTTGCAAGGGTCTTTTTCTTTGTAAAGGCATGAAGATTCTAGGCATGATAAGAAGCACTTTATAGCTAGGAGCATCTTGGCAGAACTTTAGGGTGTTGAATGAAATTTTGAAAAAACTAAAAAAGGCAACCCCCATTCTTGGATTTGAAAAGGGTAAGAAATGTATAAATAGATGGCCTATCCTCTATTCAATGGGGTTGTTGGTTTTTGTTTTTCCTAAGTATAAGCTCTTCCAAATTTTGGGATCTATTACTATGTGTATACTTTGTCTCTCTTGCTAAAGTGGTTGTAAGTGTATAATTAGAAAGATCTGAGAGCATGTTTATATGTCTCCCCTATCCAACATGGAGTAAACTCAACATGCTTGCCCCCATGGTAACATTTTGAAACATTAATGTATGTAAGATCTCTTTTTAAGATAATGGAAAATACTTGTGGTTTTTTAATCTAGCCTATTGATGAAATTCAATGATATGTTTTGAAATTTATGTTGATTAGATATCTAGTTTTATGTTCATTACTGGTTGTCATTTTGAGCATGGATCTATAGGTTATAAATCCCTTTGTACAATGATATTTGGAAATATTTTATTGAATGACTTGTTAAGGAACCCTAGGTTTATGGATTTAATGGGAAAAGGTATATGATATTTTAGTTTCAATGTATGTTTTAGGGTTTTAATAATCATTTGAGTATTTACATTGTATTGGCACCAATGGATGCAAATCACTCTTGGTAGTTCCCATTAGCTTGTAAGTCATTTCTTTTCATCTTTGTTATAATTGATGTTATAAATGTTGAAATATATTATGAAAACCACCAACACACCACCTCTTTTTATTACTATCTAACTCATCCTACCTATCCTACCCTAAAAATAATACCTCTTGTTGTATATGTTAAGTGTTATTTTATTGCAGATGCATGAATGTTGCATACTTAAAGTGTGTTTGAACTTTTTACTTCAAAGCTAGCATTGTAGTCTTCCATTCAACCCTTTGTTATTGAAAATTATTTAGAATGAATTTTGAAAGCACATCCATATATATCTTCAGGAACTTGTATGTAACCTAGTGCATTTTTTCATCTCGTGTGATAACCCTTCCTAAGTGGAGTGAACAAGTTTGGTTTTATCCTAGTCATATTATTGTGTGTCAAAAATCCCCATGGAGGTTAAATTATAATATCACTCCAAGTGATCAAGCTACCTATTAGGTCCTCTCACCTTGTTTCAGGTTGAGCCAAAAGTAGTAGGGAGATGATCATACCCTTTATCGATTCCTCTCAAGCACTTTATGCATTCGGTCAATTCTTAATGTCAAACCAGTCCCTAGTTATAAAGATATATCAGTGGGTTTTTCATCTTTGTTTTCCATTTTATTCAAGTATGCAAGTGGGTGTGTGTGTGTGTGTGCGCGCGCGTGTGCACGGTCATATATATCAAATAAAAATAGAAAAGGTATGGGTATAATAATTTGTACCCCTAAATATCTTGAAGAAAACTCCAAAATATCTAGTATACCTATGCATCATAAAATAACATTATTTTTTTTCTACACACTCATGGGTAAGTGGAAACAATAATAATATTTTAAATATAGAAAATTGAAAACAATATCCCTAATTTTAGTATAGATGAAATGATTCCCATAGGACATGATATAGGCCTATGAATATTTGCTAAATATTGTATATATTATTGAGTACAACATTTAATGACAAACATAAAGCTAAAACATATTAATATCTACAAAAATAATAATGATAAGCAAGATATTGATTATATCATATGGTAGGAATTGGTAATATATCCTAGGCATGTTTATAAATAAGTGAAATCCAAATGCCCTCTTTTGTAGAAGCAACATTTGTGTGGAATGTATGGAGTCTAGGTTAAATGAGTGGAATGTATGCCCCATTTTGAGATTGGGTGAAACTATGAAATAAATATATCAAAATAAAGATGTGCATCATGTGTAAGATAAAATATAAAACCATCGATGTATAACATAGTGTTTATGGTAAATAACTTATAGCTTTATGAACACTACACTAAACCATAAATAGTTGTGTCTAATTCATATCTAAATATATATAGATAAATAATATTAAACATGACCTTGATTGTGAGATTTGAAGTGATGGCACACTAGGCCATATGAACCCTTTTTTAACCAATTATTTTAACTGATTTTTTTAGGTCTATGGTATTCATAGAATAGGATGATTTTGAAGCTATATCATAATCCATGAAGCATGTCGATTTCAAAATCAAACTCCCATAAAAGTGAAATTACAAGAAAGTCTTTTAGAAACAAATATCTAATTTATCAAAGCAAGGGGTGATTAGTCAGACTAGGTTCTTCTTTTGATATCTTTAGTAATTGAACTGAATACAACATACAACCCTTCTTTGTTTCATTTTGTGTTTTCATGGTTATAAATAAATGAATATTAATGGGCCTCTTATTACCTTTTAGTACAACATTTCTTTTATGTTCATCAAGGTAATAAATAATTTTATTTTAATAATTGAACCTTCTTTCATGTTATTATAAGTTATAGTCCATGCCCAACATTTTGGCATAAGACCACAAGTAAGTTACATATAGACTTATTTTTATGACCATTTCCCCTTAATATATTTTGTATTTCCTAACCATTTATATGATAAATAATTGCTTCCAAGTGTCCAAATCCACCTCTCAAGTCTCTTTCAATTTTTTGAGATTTCTATCCACAATAATTTATTATTGAAGGGGAAATGAAGTTGTGTGTAATGACAAAATCAACCAAAATAGATTTTTTATTTTTTATAAAGTTACATGTCATCTCCATGAGAGTTAACTACTATTATACCATTTTTTCTAAGGTTGTAAATTTTTTTTAATGTTTTCTCCTTTTTAATGGGGTAGTCTCACTATAGTTTTCATCTTTATAACTCCCAATTCTTGTAATAGGTCCTTTGGTCATAATGAACACTTTATTGGCCCCTCCTATCAATTCCAATTTCATTTTATAAATTTTAGAGTTTATACCCAACATTTTGTTTCTAAAATTTGGTGAATTATTTTTCTAAGTTTGCTAAAACAATCATGGCTCAAATAATTTTAAAAGTTCTTAAGACTGGTAACATACTCATGTTTCCTACTTATTTGAAATCCTACCTATAATTAAAGTGTACATTTTCCTTTTATTCAGATCTATAGGTATATTTTAGTGATTCATTAAAGGTGGAAGTATTATTTAGATTAAAATTAAATATGATGTTATCCCTGATACCTAGTATAAATGTAAATTCCTTCATCTCCTAATATTGCAAGTGAGTTGCATGATGTAACAAACTCATAAGCATTTACTCATATGTAGTAACATGGGTGGATACTTATGTGAGGAACTACAATTATGACCTCTTCTTCTCTCTATGAGAAACATAGATGTACTTTTCCTTGAAGCTAATTTCAAACACTTCCCATGTGTTTGTAAAATTGGTATATCCCTTTTTCTCACTCAAGTTTTCCCATTAAAGGGATACTTGTGCATCCAAATGGAACACTAAAAATCTTTCCTTCTCATTAAAGGTCATAGGTTATAACCCAAAGTACCTTTTCAAAGACATCATCCATTCTATTGAAGCCACATTAACACACTCATTAAATAATGAAGGTAATGGTTACTTTTTATAATGATGAAGGAATATAATAAGTATATAACCCATTTACTATTAGCCTTTAAGTTTACCCTCCATATACTAGTCATTTTAAAATTTGTGTCATACAATATTCTTATAGTAGCACTCTAGTTATCTATAAGTTTCATTATAGAATAATAGAATTTATTGATATCCTTCCATTTAGAAGAGGTGGATGATGATTCAATTATTGGCCAGGTTTTCCATTTTATGATATTTTTAATGTAAATAATTTCCTTATATGAACTTGCATTATCTATGGTTCAAATTAAATATCAAATTATGGACATTCATCTCTTGGATAGATTCTAAGAATTTTGGTGGTTTCCCTGAGTAAGTTATTATTTCACTTCTTATAGAGTTGGAAGGTTTTTTATGTTGAAACAAAATGATTGAATTTTTGGCATATATGATTATTTATAGTTGAATAAAAAGCATTGGTAATAATTTATTTTGATTACAAAATAAAAGTTATTCTTCACCTTGTGAGATGAAAGTAATTGTATATTACAATGTGGTCATTATGGTAGTAGTTATGAATGGTCTATGCACTTATCTTGTGGATACATAAGCAAATGTTGAGATAACCATATATCATATCATTCAATGTCTCAAGTTATTTAATTTGTGATAGATTACTAATAATAACTATTCGAAACTAATGCTTTGTTTCACTGCATACACATTAAGGACACACTTGGAGAGCATATTATTTTAAAATAATATAATAGTTTATAATGAAACATATTAATAGATTTTTATGGTGGTATGAATCTAAAAAAGTGCAAAAAAAATTATCTCATCGGTATGGTTTACAGGTAGTATGTGTTCTGGTGATAAAATCTATCTTATTTATTTTGATCTCTCTTTTATTCTATCATCCTCCCTCTTAATGTGAAAAATGGGTCATATTTTTAATTCTTGATGGCATGACCATCCTTTGCCATAAAATTGATGTTGTTAAGATCTCATACAATTAATGTTACTATGGTTAAAATGGTGTAAATAGATGGAAACTTTGTTGACTCCTTAATGTGAAATATATGACCAATTTCATGCATCAAACAAAGGTAAACTTTATTAATGTACCAGCTCATAGGTGTAGTTATGTGAAAGGTATGTTGAATAGTCTCTAAATCAAATTGTAAGTCTTTAAATTTACTTTGATAAATTAAAGGTATATATTTATTTATATCTTTTACTTGGACCTCTTATTTAGTAAACTTACATATTTGACCTTTCAAGATGCGTTAGTTATCCTGGAGAAATTATTTAACCTTATAATTTTATTCTAATTAAACTCATAGTGGTTTAGTAAAGGTGTTTTTGGGCATAACAGTGTATTAGAACATAGGGTTCAATATAACTACAAATTACCTTTCTATCCATGTTGTCTATTTTGTATTGATGTTGATCAAATTACCTTTTGGGTATAAATTAATTTGCCTTTTTGCTAATCATATAATCTTTTTGGTTAAATTTTTTCTGTGTGTTGAAGTTTATAAAATTATTTTTCTATTAAAAATTAATTTATCACATGTTAATTAGATTATTATTCTAGGTAACTATTAATTTATCATTGTGTTGTTATTGATCAAATTAGTTTACCAGTGAAAATTAATTTGTCCCTTATTGTTCAAATTATTTTTTTGGTAGAAACTAATTTTCCATTATGCTTGACCTAATTATTTATTAATATAAATAAAATCAACTTATGTTTGGTCAAATTATAGAGGAAATTAATTTATTAAGGTCAATTCATATTTAAGTAAACTAGTTTTACCTTGGTAAATGTTCATGTATTGTTTTAAGTAATAATGAATGATACCAACATTTTAAGAGCACGTCCTTTTTTTTATATAGATATTGGTTTTGGTAGGAGCCTTACCCTATTCACTTTTGATCAGAGCTCCAACTAGTTATGGACATAATCAGTGGCCTAGATCCCTAAGTGGTCATTTATCATAAGTACCAAAACTACTAACAATGGCCACAACCAGCCATAACCAGCCTTAGAATACCATATACAACCACAACCATCCCAATAATACTAATAAATATCTACAACCAACCCAAGAACACCAACAATCAACTATAACTAGCCCAAGAATACCAATAATCAACCACAACTAGCCTCTGATACCAAACTAAGATTTGAACTTGGGTGGTGCTTGAAGTAACCAAGTCATTTTAGTAACTCACCCACATCTCATCAATTAAAATGTTGGGTATTGACATTTTTTTGTAACTAGAAAGATGAAACCAAAATAGTATCCTTAACCATGGATTGTACACTTGCTTTTTTATAATAAACACAAGTTTGAAGCCACGTGTCAACCCCCATTATATTAAACACTTAGTTAGTTAGCCCATTATATGTGGATAATTTTCAAGATGTTGTGAATACATTAACCCCTAAAAGACTAGAGCATGTGAGCTCCCTTTTGGGAGTACATGTTCTTCATCATTAGGCCAACTCAGGTACGCTATTTAAGATCATGTTGTGTTGTTATAAACCATAGATTGTATTGAATTACTATCCCTACAATTATCATATAAATTAAAAGTATCTTATTATATTAACCTTTACACAAGCAAACCATTATCAAGGACAATGGGTTAGTTTTTAACATAAACTTATTATGTAACATGTGTATATGACTATTCATGTGATGAGGATTTTTAATGTGCATCATGATATTAATAACCCTATCTAGACATTTTACTATGTAAAATAAAATGTAAAATTGTCTTGTTTAATATTGGTAGACAATAAAAATTATTATGTATCAAGAATACAAATATATTCTTTAGTTAAAATCTTGGTGTTATCTTATGAAATGTTTATAGCATCTAAATAAAAATAAGTAATCATTATTTAACCAATTTGATAATTATTATTTTGGAACTAACCTACATGATACTACTCTTAAAACAAATAATATTAACTGAATCCCCATATAAAGACATAAGGTGGTTACAAGGAAGTGTGTAGGATTTGATATATGAAATGCTTCTATTTATCCTATATTTAGTGCTTGCATTGAGAAACAAATATGTGTTCTCTCAATGTAATTGACTTTTCTCAAAGTTTTAAATAATTAAAATCTTTGAAATTTATGCTTCCACTATCCACAATTATTTACATCTAGATAAAGTGACAAATACTTATTTGTATCAATTTATCCAATATTGAGCCAGATATTTATTCAATCTATCAATAATAATGTAAGGATAGTCAGCATCTAATACAACTAAAATTAGAAGAAAGACTTCTCTCAATTTAACCTTTTTGCTCTTGTTATCTTATCCTATACTAAAACACAAAATAATTCATTCAATTTATTTTCTATCATTCAATTTATTTTCCTTAAAAAAATTAATGATTGGAAATTACATAGATAAGAAATTAAATGTACAATGGTCCATAAACATTTTGTGTAATAATTCATGCTTTCTTATTGGAATTTGTTATCTTAGCTTTATTTTCACATTTTTCATTATTCTCCTAAAATCCCTTATAATGTTTTTTGGTTATAGCACTCATATAATATAATTGTTAAAATAGTGTGCTTTCAAAAATGTTAATTATTTTAACCTTTCATGGTTTAACTATGTTAATCCTAAGTTTGATTAAAGGACTAAGTAGTCTAAAATGGTAAAATAATTTGCAATAAATAACCACTGATTTGTTATATATTTTGACTTACTTTAACTTTATAAAAATAGTAATAAATATGTGTAAAATAATACTTATCTAGAAAAAACCTGAGACATAAGATCTTAGTACTAAAAATTGGGATATAAATAGGTATAAGAGTCATTAATAGGATCCCTATGTCAGATCTTCCCCTGGATAGTAGTGACACCCTTGGATAGTAGCACCATGTGGCTTTAGTGTTCTAAAAAATGGTGGTAGTGTCCTCTATGCAATATTCTTCTTAAATTCTAGGTGCACTTGCACCTATGTTTCTATGTTTTGTTCTTGTGTGCATGAACTCTAAAACTTTATATTGTGCATGTAGTAGTTGATTTAAGATACAAACACTAATCCTCCTTACAATTAATGCATGAGCTAAAAATGTGTGTCCATTAGTAGGATAGGTTGGACATCCTCAACACACTGCTATGAAGATATTTTACTACATACCAATACTCTAAGGAGGGATCAAGCTCGATGTAGTTCTCCTACCTAAGTACTAGTACAAGTGCAAGTGATGCCATAATGATAGTAGTATTGAATGCATTGAGTGTACTTAATATTATAAATCTAAAAAATATGGGCTTAGGGTAGCTATAGATGGTAGTATACAAAAGTAGGGTAGAATAGGGATTTATAACCTTGATTTTCCTCAAATTTTATCCTGTTTGAGTAGGTTTCTTACATCTATTTTCCATCTAGTGTATAAATATATAAAATTCATTTATTTATAGTGTTTTATATCTTGTGTGGATAATAAAATATGTTGAGGCCCACCTTATGAGGGTTTAACATTTGAAAATATATCTATTCTGGAGAGTTAATACAAGGGACACTAATGCCATGTGGCTCTAGTGTCCTTAGTGTGGTGTTAGTGTCTACCTGGGAGGCTGTTGGGTAGGAAGGGATAAGATCTGGAATGATCATCTAAGACTATGTTTTAGCTTACTAGGGTTCCCTATGGTCCACATAAAGGCTAGAAAAGTATGATAAAAGGATCTAGGATAGGTCTAGGGATATCAATAATAGGTTGTCTCAAGTAGCATTATTTGCACTCAAATACCACTTTTACATGATTACATTTCCCCCCTTTTATGTTATAAATATAGAAAATCAAAATGAGTAATATAAAGGAAAAAGAAGTGTATCTGGACTTACCTAGGAAGTTAAACCCATGTAGTTGAGTCTGAATATGTGAACCTGGTCTTATGTATGTGAAGAATGACCTCATTAGGTATGTGAACCAATTTATGAAAATGATGACAACATGTGTGTGTGTGTGTGTGTGTGTGTGTGTGTGTGTGTGTGTGTGTGTGTGTGTGTGTGTGTGTGTGTGTGTGTGTGCATGCGCACGCATGCGCGCGCGCGCGTGTGTGTGTGTGCATGCACAGTCATATATATCAAATGAAAATAGAAAAGGTATGGGTATAATAATTTGTACCCCTAAATATCTTGAAGAAAACTCTAAAATATCTAGTGTACCCATGCATCATCAAATAACATTATTTATTTTTCTACACACTCATGGGTAAGTGAAAATAATAATAATATTTTAAATATAGAAAATTGAAAACAATATCCCTAATTTTAATATAGATGAAATGATTCCCATAGGACATGATATAGGCCTATGAATATGTGCTAAATATTGTATATATTATTGAGTACAACATTTAATGACAAACATAAAGCTAAAACATATTAATATCTAAAAAAATAATAATGATAAGCAAGATATTGATTATATCATATGGTAGGAATTGGTAATATATCCTAGGCATGTTTATAAATAAGTGAAATCCAAATTCCCTCTTTTGTAGAAGCAACATTTGTGTGGAATGTATGGAGTCTAGGTTAAATGAGTGGAATGTATGCCCCATTTTGAGATTGGGTGAAACTATGAAATAAATATATCAAAATAAAGATGTGCATCATGTGTAAGATAAAATATAAAACCATCGATGTATAACATAGTGTTTATGGTAAATAACTTATAACTTTAGGAACACTACACTAAACCATAAATGTATAACCTAGTGCATTTTTTCATCACATGTGATAACCCTTCCTAAGTGGAGTGAACAAGTTTGGTTTTACCCTAGTCATATTATTGTGTGTCAAAAATCCCCATGGAGGTTGAATTATAATATCACTCCAAGTGATCAAGCTACCTATTAGGTCCTCTCACCTTGTATCAGGTTGAGCCAAAAGTAGTATGGAGATGATCATACCCTTTATCGATTCCTCTCAGGGACTTTATGCATTCGTTTCATTCTTAATGTCAAACCCGTCCCCAGTTATAATGATATATCAGTGGGTTTTTCATCTTTGTTTTCCATTTTATTCAAGTATGCAAGTGTGTGTGTGTGTGTGTGTGTGTGTGCGCGCGCGCACGCGCGCGTGCGTGCGTGTGCATGTGCGCATGTATATAGTGATCAAATCATTAAATATATCAGACTGAGATGATAACTTTCTCAATCCTCATATGTGGGTGGTTTAAGAAATCAATCTAGTTTTGACTACATCATTGCTCACTCCTATTTGGTGGATCATGACCTTTGAATATATTAGATTATAATATAAGTGTGTCTAAGCCTCTCATGTAGATGGCTCAATAACTCATGTAGGCTATGACTCTATCATTACCCACCCATTTTTAGTAGATGTATATGAAACTAATCTCTGTAAATTGTTATAAGCATCTAACTAAGTATATCTAACTGTGTATGTCAACTTTGTGACTCGAGTTTATTAAAAAACTTTGGCCTAGTTAATATTGTCAACCACTATAGACATAGTAAGGAATGAAATTGGTAATAAGTGGCAACCTAGAATATTATGTCAAGTGTATATAGTGTAGAGAATGAGATGGATTTTTCCATTGCATCTAATCAACTTATGTGTAACTGAGAATATAAAAACTATGTGTCATGCACATGCCCCCAATATGATATCTAAGTATAATGATTATATACTAATTTTTAAATACTATATCTAAGTATCTAAATTGAATATAAGAATGATCATGCCCTACATAATTCCCTAATATGATTAACTGATATGAATCTAAGCTGAACTAGTATGAATATGAGAAAATTTTAAGCATAACTATCAAACTTGTATCTATATTTATGAAAACCTATACTTTACTTGGTGTACTATTTTGATTAATTTAAACTACCCTAAAATAAGGGATACTAGATAATAGCCTCATGTCTTTGATAGTAGCATCATGTAGTGTTAGTGCCCCAATCTAGGCATTAATGTTTAGTGGTAAATGTACTTAATATGTATAGTGAACATTTGATGTGCTCCCTGCCTCATTTAGTAGTGCTTTGGAAATGGTCTTGAAAATATATTTAATTCCTTAGCTTTTGTTTATTATTCTTTTGGTTGTTTTGTGGGTGTGACCACATCAATAATGTTATCCTTAGTCAACTCTTGTATATTATGCTTTATACTTATGCATATGTTTGTTGTATGTCCTGGTGCCTTTTGATACTCATAGAATGTGTTAGAGTCATAGTTATTTGGAAGATTATATGTCTTATCAACATCTTTAATGAGAGGGAGAGATATGTCATTGCATTCCAAGAGCTATTGTAGAAACCATGTTGGTTACTTTGAAAGATAGTAAAGATTTGACATTGAGGAGTTGATAAAACGAATTTAGGAGATGGATAGGAAGCTACATTAATTATGGCCTTTTGATTACTCTTATTCTCAATGGCCCTTACCCTATATGGAGGTTTATTTTAACTTTTAACAATTGATTATGATCCATTGGTATACTTGAGTTTTCCCATTGATAGAACCTTGACATATCTCTCTTTTATTATGTGGCATAAATCCATGAATGTAGGAAACTTCTTGAACAAGATAACTTCATGTAATATTGGTCAAAGACATTGTTTAAATATGTACTAAATCTCTCTATCTACTATGGGGCTAGTCAATTTGGCTAATATAGTTTTGTATCATAAGACTTAATTTGTGATTGGCTTGTTTGAATTTTATTTCAACTATGCCACTTGGTCATATGATATCTTGTCACCGATGTTAATGGATAAGTGTGGTAAAAACATGTCAACCAAAGAATTGAATGTTGTGATAGATTTATTTAGTATATCATAAATCCATTATAGGGAATAATATTATAAACTACATGGAAATAACTTTGTGAGAAGCCAATCATTAGACATGTATTCTAAACATGCTACATAAAAATCTAAAAGATGGTACTCCAAGTCACCCTTGATATCGTATAATGTAAACTTAGGTGCCAAAAAACTAGATGGAAAGGGAGTTACCACTATGCATTGTGATAAAGGTGTATGTAAGAGAATATTAGAATCCAAGGCATGTGATGGCCTAGTGGCTCCCTACTCAAGATGTAACAACTTAACTTACACAGTATGAATTTTGGGCATAAGGAATTATATATCTAGAGTAGATGAACGAGCCATAAGAGGTGTAGCTATCACTAAAGGTTATTTAATTATAATGTTGGGTTGTGTTAGTTAATTTTTCCCAACTATAGGTGTAATAAAATTATTAGTTAGGGGAGTAAAAGATTGACCATTGTTTAGTTTTTGAAGTTCTTCTTGAAGAATAGTAATGAAGTCATCTTATATATCTATATGTTTGGATAAAAAATATTATAATTATTGCTTATCAATCTCATAAAATATGTTGTTAATGGCTACCATTATATTTTTGAAGGTTGGAAAATAATTTTTTATATATTTTAACTTTTAAAGAATGTTAATCTGAGAAAGATTATAAAAAATAAATATGGAAGCAAATATGATATTTTGGAACTAAAATTTGAGCATAAACAGAAAATTGATACAAACCCTAAGAGCGTGTAGGGTTAAGGTTTTTTGAATTAAGGTTGCTTTGAAAAAATTTAAATTATATTTAAATAAATAAAACCCTAATGTGAGATTTATTTAATGAGCCAGGTTATGCCAAAAATTTATAAGAATAAAAGTTTATAACTCTAATTTAGTGTGTAAATAATGAAACCAAAAATTATCAAGATAAATAAAATTACCAATAGGCCAAGATTCTGAACAATAACTTAGAATTTATTTCTATCGAATTGAATTGAAATAATTAAAAACCCAAACCATGCTTAAATAAGCCTCAACTTAGAATTTATAGTTAACATCCGGTTCTAAAAATATACAATTTCTAAAAATAGAAAATTCCTAAAAAAACATTAAAAGTTACTTTTGGAACCTCAATTGATCACGTATGGCCTATAAAAAATATCTTAATCAACTCTAATAGGATATAGCTACTTAGGACAGCATCTAACTTTTTGAGACTATCATTTTTGCACATGGAAGAGCTCAAACAGAGCTACGGGTCAAAATTTATGGCCTCTGAAAGATTGGACTATTTTTTTTTACATTAGTAAAAATTTGGAGAAGGTAAAGTAATACTTTAATTAAGTGAGGCTCACCACATTTTTTAACCTTTTAGGGTTTTAATATGTAAATCTTAAATTTGATTAAAGGGTTGATTAATCTAAATCATTTAAATAATATGCAAAAAATATCCACTGATTTGTTATAGATTTTGACATGCTTTAAATTTTTTAAAATAGTAATAAATATGTGTAAATAAAGACTTATCTAGAAAACACTTGACGTAAAATATATTAGTGTTAAAAATGGTATACAAATAGGTTAGAGTGTCATCAATAAGATTTTTATGTTAGATCTTCCCATGGACAATAATTTTACACTTGGATAGTAGTGCCATGTAGCTTTGGTATCCTAAAGAAGGAATTATTTTCATCTATGCAAGATTATTTCTAAATTTTAGGTGCACCTACACTTATGTTTTTGGGTTCTATTCCTACACACATAAAGTCTAAAACTCTATATTGTGCCTGTAGTAATTGATTTAATGATGCAAACCCTAATTGTCCTTGTAAGTAAATCATGAGCTAAAAATGTGTGTTTATTAGTAGGGTAGGCTAAACATCCTCAATTCCCCATTGTGAAGATATTTACCTACATACCAATACTTTGAGGAAAAATTAAGCTCAATGTAGTTCTTCCACCTAAATTTTGGTACAAGTACAAGTGATGATAGAAAAATAGTGGTCTTGAATTTCTTAAGTGTGATTGAGATTAGAAATATAAAAAAATTGGCTTAGGGTAGTTGTAGATGGTATTATTTGCAAGTAGGGTTGACTAGGGATTAATAACTTTGATTCTGCTCAAGTTGTTTCATGTTTGAATGGGTCTTTTACATATATTTTTCATCTAGTGGATAAAGGTCTAAAATTCATGTATTTATAGTATTATATAACTTGTGTGGATAATAAAATATGCTTAGGGAAACCATAAGAGGGTTTAAAATTTGTAAATATATCCATTTGAGATAGATATGATAAGGGAAACTAGTGCTATGTCAAGCACACTGGTGTCATGTGGCTCTAGTGTCCTTAATGTGGCGGTAATGTCTAGCTAGCAAGTTGTTTGGTATAAAGGGCTAGAATCTGAGAATGAAGGTCAGAGACTATATTTTAGTTGACTAGGGATGCTTATGGTCCAAATAAAGTATAGAAAAGTGTGACAAAAGGATCTAAGATAGGTCTAGGTCTAAGCTAGGAATAGGTTTTCTAAAGTAGGACTCTTGGCACTCAAATACCACTTTTAGGTGATTACCTTAACATAGTTTAGGATTAGTTGTATACTTGAGTACTATAATTAATTTTAGCTACCATTGGCTAGTGTAAGTAACCATTATTTTAGTTCGATGAAATATTGAAAGTTCTAGTTACTCAACAAGGTGTAAGTTATGTAGAGGGATAACATAATTTTCATTTTCAATAAAGCATTATTTTTTAAAGTGAAATAATTTAAATTGGTGATCATATCTCACTTGAAAACCTTAAATTCTTACCCATATCATCTTTTGTTAATTAAGTTTCGACCAATAGTAATTTGATATTTATGGTAGAGGTAATGGTCAAAAATGATGTTGAGTGTTCCTTCATATGGTAATGTGTTGTTTAAGGAGGAGGTGTTTTGTTTAATAATAAGTAGGAACAATGGAAAAGTAATGGTAAAGGGGAAGATCATACAAAGCAATAAAAAATTACATATTTTATATGTAATATGTAATTTGTAAAGAGTATTATGTTTTGACATCCATCCTTTCTTCCATTTGAATCATATCTAATCCAATCCATCCTATTTGGGGTAAATTCCAATTCAACATATTCCACCCTATTTGGGGCAAAATGAACAAAAGATAATTACATGTTCATAATATATTTAGTGATTTAATGGGACCTAGTAGATTCAACTAGGGTTTTAGAAAAAGTAAATATTTTTGATTTTTTACTATAAAATTTTTAACTTGAAATTGATTTTTTGATTTTAATATGCAACTAATAATTTATAAAATAATTAGAAAATTACTGGGATCTAGTTGATGCAACTAGGGCTTGAAATAAATTCATTTTAAAATTTACTAAAAAAAATTAAAATTTGAGAGGAATTTAGGATTTATATAATATGTAATTTGTAAAGGGTATTGTGTTTTGACATCCATCCTTTCTTCCATTTGAATCATATCTAAGCCAATCCACCCTATTTGGGGTAAATTCGAGAAGTTGGTGGGGTAACTTGTAAAGGGTATTGAGTTTTGGCATCCATCTTTTCTTCCAATTGAATCATATCTAAGTCAATCCACCATACAAAGCATGAAAAAAGGGTATTGTGTTTTGTATGTATTTTGGCATACAAAGCATCAAAAATATTACATATTTCAAGATGTATTAGGCAATGATCATATAATACAATAACAAGGTATTTCAAGGAATGGATTCGAAGAACTCCAGACATATATATGTACAAACCTTTGTAACATGTCACTTTTAATATATGTAATATATAATAATAATTATATGTTTATATATAATATAATAAATATTTAATTATATATATAATTATGTAATATAATAATATATTATATATAGAGTAAATATAGTATGGTAAGTTGGTGTGGTGTTTGTGAATAAAATTAAAATTTATGATTTTTAATATCTGACCAATCAGATATGTCACCATGTATAAAGCTACACACCTATTATAAATGAGTGAAACTCATGTAAATCCA
>JARHVA010005740.1:422500-497500 GCA_037957365.1 Torreya grandis | reverse complement strand
TTTGGATCACACTCAATAATTCATCATCATTTTTTTCTCTCTTTGATGATGGATCACTAAGTATGATCTGAAACATCAATAAAAAAATACGCATATAGTTGTATCCCAATGTACTCTTTAAAATTCTCTACAAACAATTAAAATACCATTACTCTTATATTAAATATGTTTAATAATATATTATATTATATTATTCTATTATAATTATAATTATAATTATAATATATATATATATATATATATATTAAAACATTAATATCTATATTAATATTATAATAAAAATAGTATATTTATGATATATTTAATTTTGTGTGTGTGTGTGTGTATTAAATTAATAATATATTATTATAAGTTATTATAGTAATAATGAATATATTATATATATTAGAGAGTGTTTTTAGATAGAATTTTGTATGTATATTTTGACATCGATATTTTAGATTACACTTAAAAAAATATTATTATTTGATTCTCTTTTATGATAGATTATTGAGCATGAACCAAATCATAATTAAAAAAATACTTATAAAATTATATTCAAAAGTACCCTAAAAAATTCTACATGGACAAAAAAATACCATTACTTTTATATTAAATATGTTTAACAATATATTTTATTATTATTAATTATAAATACGTTATATCATAATATTGTAAATAATTATATAATGTATTATTATATGTATATATGTATATTAATATTAATCTTTTATGTGTTTGGCATTTACTTAAAAGCAGTATGATTCATCAAAATCGACTTGAAAATCTTTGTCGGGCTTGGGCTGCTCGAAAAGTGAATTGTTCAGTTTGACAAAAAAGGGCTTAAGGGATTGACATTTAAATGTCTTATCATCTTATGATTTACTAAAATGCAATTTGGTCTTGTCATACGACTAGTGAATTCCAAAGAAAATGATTTGAGTCACATCCTCTTAGAATTTCTTTACTGTCATAAGACACGCTTGACATTTAAATATCATATTATTTTATTCTATAATAAAATTAAATATAAAATATAATTTTTTTTAGTTATATCATATTAAAAATAAAATAAAATTGTAAATATATTATAGGGAATGTAGGGACCATATCTTATTTTAAAATACATTTTTTTGTTTAATTAATGTTTGTCTGTGAATATAACTTGGGTATACATTATCTTGTCAGATATCCTTTGCCAAAAGGAAAATCACCTAACCATACACATTAGGCATTATTTTGCTAAGTGAGAAAGTATGTAACCATATGGGTTAGGCATTCCTTTTCCAAATAGGCAAGCATCTAACCATACGGGTTAAACATCTTACACATGAGTAGGTTATGCTCTGGCTACAGATTTGACTCATCAGGATCAATCAAATCCTGAGTGGCTCACTAGTCACCATTCATCTCTATTATATAAGCACCAAGGTCTCCATGATATGAGTATAAAACATATAACAAATAGTCATATTCTACCTCAAAATTTTGCCTAAAGCTTTAAGAACTGTGATGATCTAACTACGATCCTTCTGAGTATATCATAGAGTTATTATCTTTAATTTATTTATCCAAATTAGGGTCTTATTATAATGTTCTTACCTTTTTATTTAACTTTAGTCTTGTTTAGCACACAACTCCAACCCAATCCTAATCATCTACGTACTGGAAGCATCCTTCACTTCCTAGACTACCTACATATTTGCTTCCAAATAGGATCAAGGTATAGTATGCATGTAGTTCTATTTTCTATTATATGTTTCATGTGTATTTTAGGTTTGAGTATGTAGCCCTTTTTAGGACCCAATTCCCAAAATAGTTTCTTTGTGATTGCTACCCAATGGGAGCATAAAAGTATCAATTTACGTGACTGAATACTTGTTTAACTAAACTAGCCTTGAATCTTAACAAGAATAGAAATAAACATTTCATGCTATGTCCCCTTTTTACTTTTTATTAACATCAACAATATTTTTGATCTTTTTTTAGACAACCTAATAAGTACAACTATTATTTTTAAATTTTTAATATCTTAGAGCCATATGATTGGTGGTTTCTTGATAATAACTGGTTTAACATTCTCAATCTAGATTTTTATTGCTCTTTTCTAGTGATACCTAATTTTGAGTAAGAAATATACTTTCTCCATATTTATTTCATAAGTTCATAAGTTAAAATCATTTAAAGTATTTTAAGTTGTTTTCTTATCTTAATTAGTGTTGTTGATCAAGAGGGATTATCCCACCCCTTGGTCTTAATGACATAACATGGTCCTTATTTCTCCCTGACAGTTTATAGGTATGATACCCAGATATCATTGTTATAGATATCTTAGGCTATAGATGCATTAACTCAAACGTGATGGCATTATCTACAAATGTGAGCTAGAGGCACCACTTAATACCAAATGTTGCGTAATTTTATTTTAACCTTAAAATTTTGGTCTAAGTTGAGGTTTGAAAAGTAAAAATACTTGAAATAAATTAATGTATTATATTTCAAAATCAAATTATTGAGTAGAAAACGTAAAAATTAATCTATAACATGATCTTCTAGTTTAACCATCATGTTAATTTTTGACAATAATATTTTTTTTGACAATTCTACCTTTAGTCTACTTAGGTAAACTTTTCTAGAAGATAAGTTATCCATAAAGAGTTTAAGAATGCTATATTTAACTATAAGATTAACGTTAAATAAATACTTTATACATTTGAAATGAATGTTTGTAATCGAAGGTTCAACCCTAACTGAAGAATATATAATACCATACTATTCTTAATGATAATAAAGGGAAGTTTTATTTTCCATTATAGAACAAAAGAAAAATGGATTTTTCAACCATTTCTAAGAATAATGCAAATTGATATAAAAACTTCTAAGATCTTATTATTAAATGCATTATAATAGTATTCCAACAAATTCTAAATATAAAATTATTAAATCTCTTAGTGAATTTTTCAACTACACAATTATAATTATAAAAATTTACTATAGTTTTTTACATATACAAGTATAAAATCAATCATAATGAATCTCTAAAGAACTTGTTGTATGTAATATTGAATAACATAACATTCTCTTGCATTAAATAAACATAGAGCACACTAGTTCTAGTAAAGTGCAAGTATTTTTATACAATAATGTTCATTGTTTAAGTGTCATTATTACCTTATTTAACACTAGTAGATAATAAATCATATTACTATTATTGAAAACATGTTTAATTTAAATAAAAAATCTTTCCCTCATAAATTCCTTTGCTTTATTACAATATTGTTTATTAAAAATATTAAAATCATTTACTTTCCCTAACAATAAGAAGCATTTTCATTTTGTTTGAAATAATGCAAAAATCATTATATTTTCCATACAATCAATAAAAACATATATTAACAATTTATTATATGTTTGCATTGCATACATAAGTCAATATAATAAATAATTATGTGCAATAAAAATATAATTTAAATCATTCTCATTTAGTATTTTAAAAATTAAAAAAAAAATTATATTTTCCTTACAATTTAAATAAAATATTATATTTACCTTCTTCACGTGGATTCTTAACTTCACTGCTTCTATTTGGCTTTGTAGAAGGTTTTTGTGCCCATTAAAATCCTTGAATAAAATGGAATGTGGTTCCGCTTGAATTGAAATAGCAGAGATAAAAGTATGGTGGCGGTGTGGAGATAATAAGGATTGTGTGGAGGCAAATGAAGAAGGCGATGATCCTCTACATCGATCCTCTTCTGCCCAAGTGTTGACCTGCTCTCCTAAAGCATCTACCTGCTCTCTCAAAGTGTCGACCTTCTCCCTTAAAGCATCGACATGCTACTTTCAAGTGTTGTCTTTTACTTTTTTTTTAAAACATCGATATATAATTATAAACTTTTGTTTACATAAAAACTCTCATCCCTTTATGTGATGATTGGCTTCAACTTAAGTTAATGGATTTTAATTAGCTCTTTATGTGGCAGTGGTGCATGGCCAAATCTTTACATAACATGATTTAGAGTGGTGATGACTAAGGGAATTAATTTAGACTGAAAGGAGGTGGTGCAATGGTAACATGGCTACCTCTAATTTAGGTGATTGATAGTTTAGTTTATGTGAAGTTAAATTTTATTTAAACTTTATGACTATGTATGACATGGTAGGAGTGCTACCATGTGTTATCTGATTTGGTATTATGTAGGATTAGAATAATCTTATTTTAATATTATTAGATTATATGCAAGTTTTATTACGTAAAAATACATTATAAATAATTTAATAAACTTAAATTATTTATGATAATATAAATAATTAATAATCTAAAAAAATTTACAAAAATATAATTTATTTGCAAGTTATAGAGTTAAAATAAAAAGAAAAATTCCTTTTAGTTAAAATAACCTTTTGACATATCTATCCAATATTATTGAATTGACAATATTCTCTTCTAATTATAAAACTATTTTACGTATATATATACATATACGTTATGAGAGAATTAAGATAATACTATCATCCCATTAAATTTTCCCTTATTCATAATTGTAAATTATGATAACATTGGATATATTTCTATGTAAAGAAATAAATTTAATATTTTAATGATTTGATTTCCTACTCTTTTGGAATTTTAAAATGAAATTAAATCATACCTTGCTTTTTCATGAAATCTCGTCGATGACCTGATAAACTTTTGAAATCACCACAAGAGTTAAGTTATCTTGAAAATCAACTTATCCTAACACAAAATACTAAATGAGGTCCAAATCAACTTAAAGTATGATTACTAGTCTATAGAGAGAAGATAGGTCGTCACATCCGCCCCTACGCCCCCCCCCCCCCCCCCCCCCCGCCCCAAATTGTACATTGTTCCAATGCACTATAATAGTTTGATTAAGTTCATAAATTTAAAATAAAAATAGAAACATGTTTTTTCATTTCCTCAGTGTCCTCCCAAGTTGCACTTCCTTCACCATATTGATCCCATTGTAATTTACACTGATCAACCTCTCTATTATGTAATTGGTACCGACATCTCTCCAACACTCTATATGGCTCTATTGTTATTATGTCAGATTCTTGGACCTGTAAAACATTCCAGTTTAAAATGTGTTTATTATCAGGCACATATTTTTTAAGAAGTGACACATGGAAGACATTATGAATGTAATTTAGTTGTTGGGGTAAGGCCATTTGATAGGCTACTGTGTTATTTTTCTCTAGGATCTCAAAAGGTCCTACAAAGTGAGGAGCTAACTTTGGCTTTTTCCCAAAGGTTATGGAACTTTTGTGTGGTCTAACCCTTAAAAACACTTTGTCACCAATCAAGAATTTTTTTTGAAATATTTTCCTATCTGTGTAGCTCTTTTGTCTATTTGATGCTTCCTTCAACCTCTGCCTTATAAATTTTACCTGCTTCTCCATGTATTTCAACATTTTAAGATCGATTACTATTTTATCCTCAAGGTTATCCTAACTAAGTGGCATTCGACAACTTCTCCCATATAAAGCTTCAAATGGAGCCATACCTAACCATGTTTAAAATAATTTATTATAGGAAAGTTCTACCAATGGAAGATAAGCTTCCCATTTGGTTTGTTGAACCATACATTACATCCTTAGAAGGTATTCTACAGCTTGTATTGTCCTTTCTATTTGCCCATCCATTTCAGGATGAAATGTAGAGCTAAAGTTCAATTGCATACCTAAGGCTAACTGTAGGGTTGTTAAAAACCTTGAATTAAACCTAGAATCTCTATCTGATATGATATTTTCTAGAATTCCATGCAATCTAACCACTTCTTTCACAAATTGGTTGGCTAAGGTTAGTGCATCATCTATCAAGTTTCTAGGTATGAGATGCACCACCTCAATAAGATTATCGATTACCACCATAATAGCATCATGCATGTAGGGTGTCATAGGTAATCCTTATATGAAATATATATTGACAACTTGCCATTTATATTATGGAATGTTTTGTGGATATAAAAGTCCTACAAGATGATGGTGTTCTACTTTAACGCTTTGGCATTCCAAGAATTGTGATACATATAATACTGTATCTCTTTTTATCCCTTGCCAAAAGTATAGTTTCTTAAGATCAACATATAGTTTATTTACCCTTAGATGACCTGAGTAGGGTGCATCATGAGCATCAATCAAAATTATCTTCCTTAAGTCTTCTACATTAAGAACATAGATCCTATTCTTATACCAAAGCAAACCCTCATCATCTAAGGTATATCCTTCAGTTCTTGGGTCTTCCAAATTTTCTTATATTATTAATCTCATTTGATTATACCAAGGATCTTTCTTTTGTCCTTCCAGTATTTTCCCTTTTAGATTAAACCTCAACATTGTTATGTTCATCAGGGGTCTTCATCTACTCAAAGCATCAGCAACCTTGTTCTCTTTTCCCTTGATATACTCAATTTCAAAATCATACTCATTGAATAAAACTAACGACCTTCTTTATTTAGCATTTAGAATGGGTTGAGTGAATATTTAGTTTAGCTCTTGATGGTCAGTTTTTAGTTCAAAAGGTTTCCCAATAAGGAAATGTCTCCACTTCTTTAAAGCGTGAATAATTGCCGCCAATTCTAAATCATGAGGGACATAATTTTCTTCATTTGTTTTTAATTTTCTGGACTCATATTTTATTAAGCCATCATTTTAAATGAGTAATCCTCCCAACCCTTTGACGGATGCATTTGTTACAACCATGAAATGTTCATTCAGATCAGGGACCTTCAAGATGGGTACCATCGTCAAGTTTTCCTTTAGAATTTTGAAAGCTTTATCACACTACTTTGTCCATATTAACTTCTTAACTTTCCTTTGCAATGTCATAATGGGGTTGGCAATCTTAGAAAAACCTTCAACAAATCTCCTATAATAGCCTACTAACCCCATGAAACTCCTTACTTTGGATACATTATTAGGGATTCGCTATTCCAATATTGCCTTTATCTTGTCTGAATCTACTATAATTCCTTCTTTGGATATGATGTGGCCTAGATAGTGGATTTCATTTTTAAATAATGCACATTTGGATAACATACCATATAGTTTAAGTTCTATTAACCTTCGACTAACCAATTGAAGATGTGTTAAGTTCTCTTCCTCATTCTTAGAGTAAATTAGAATGTCATCTATAAACACCAAGATGGACTTATCCAGGTAATTATGGAACACACTATTCATTAAGTTCATAAATGTTGAAGGAACATTTATCACTCCAAAGGGTACAATAGTAAAATCATAGTGTCCATATCTGGGCCTAAAAGTAATTTTTGAAATATCCTCCTTAGTTCTTAGCTGATGATATCTTGATCAAAGGTCTATCTTTGAGAAAACCATTTTTCTTTTCATTTTCTCAAAAAGGTCTTCTATTCGAGGTAGGGGATATCTATTTTTAATTATGACCTTATTCAGCATTCTATAATCAATGTATAATCTTAGAGTTCCATCTTTATTTTTAACAAATAAGACTGGTGCTCCCTAAGGAGACACACTTGGTCTAAACAATCCTTTACTCAAGATTTCCTCTAGCTAAATTTTAAGTTCCATTAACTCAGTGGTGTTTATTTCATAGGGTACTCTAGAGACTGGCTCAACTCCAGGTAAAATATCAATTGAAAAATCAAATTCTCTCTTAGGGGGCATTCTAGGTAATTATTGAGGAAATGCATCCTCAAATTCCCTTAAGAGTGGATACCCTTTCAGGGTTGGTTTGTCTTTGCTTTCATCCTTTTAATCTATCATTACCATGAAAATTAGAGTTTCCTTCCTTCTCTCCTTCTTCAACTACATAACTGATATGGTTTCTACTTTTACGGGCTTATGACCCCCTTGAATCATGACCCATCTCCACTCATCATTGTGACGTCTAACCAAATTTCTATAAAAATCTATTTTAGATTGGTGCTTGATGAACCAAATCCTCACTATTATTACAACATAGGATCCTAAGTGTACTAAAAATAGGTCTAAACTTGTCTCAAAATCTAGAAATTGTATTTTTGCCTTGACTAGACATCGAGACACTTATTTGACTACCTTATCCCTATACTAAACCATCCATGATGCATTCATGTGATTCATTGGAAAGGACATTTCTCTTACTAATTTTGGAGAAATGAAATATTATGATGAACTAGTATCTATGAGAATTGAAATGGGTTTACCCGATAATATACTTGTAGCTTCAACTAGTACATTTTGGTATCTATTTTTGTGATTTTTTACTATAAGATTGATCCTTTATTGTGGTCCCCTCTGAGGCTAACTGGTCCTTATCTATCCCTACATCCTTGGGAACTCACAGGCATAGTGATTTTCTCTACAAATAAAACATCCTCCTTGTGGGCCTTTTAGTATTAGGTTCCTTAGGGCATCGCCAAAAATCTATGGAGGATACATTAGGTGATTGTAATTCCTTTGATCATTCCTGTTATTATCTCCTCCCCTATTATTGTACCTTCTAAAAGTATTTATCTAATTTTAATTTGGTGGGGGTGCTCTATCTATTGGATTTATTCTTGGGTTTTTATCCACAACTTGCTCTCTCATAAAATTTGGGGTTTTTTGAAGGCTATGTTTCTATTATTGTTAAAGTTTTGTCTTGCCACAGATAGGGCTTAAAGCTTCCATTCTTGTTTGAGGGATTTTTATATCCCTTCATTCATGTTCTTAGGGTTGTACATATCTACTTTCACTCCTATATTTGCATTTAGTCCTAGGATGAACTTCTTAGTTTAACCTCTTTCATCCTTCTGGTACATGGGCACATACTTAAGTAATTTGACAAACTTATCCCAATACTATTAGACTGTCATGCCTCCCTGCCTTAGGTTGTAAAATTTTGTCATCTTCTAATCAAAGAATAATTGGGGTAACCATCTCTTCCTAAAATGGAAATCAAATTGATCCTAGGTCAATTTTTCATTAGTTATTTCATTTAATTCCTTCATGTTAGTCCCCCAGCTAGTTGTCTCTCGTACTAGATTATAGGATCCCCATAACACTTTAGATACATCATTGTAGTTTCTCAAGTCAAAGTACTTTTCCATCTCATTTAGCCAATTCTCATCTCTTTCACCTAATTATTTTCCATCAAACTTAGGGGGTAAAATCTTCTTCAAATCTGTACTTAGATAAAAAAAATAGAACTTTAATTTTGGGAGTTACATTCTCCATTTCATTGACTAATGGTGGATCTTCTTCAGGAGGATTATTAAGGTTAAGTTTCAGTATGTTTTCTATATTTTTTTTCCTTGACCTAAGATAATTAATTGCCTACTCAAGTGATTCTATTTTATCTCTTTTCTTGGTCAACAAATTGATGAGGACATCTATCCCTCGTTCTCTATTTTTTGGAACCTATTGTTCAACATTTTCATGATTAGGTTCTGCATATCTCACATTTTTTCTTCAATTCTTAGTTGATCATCTAAGTCTTGCCATTTGAATTTTTGATAAAAATAACACAATCCCTTAAGTTTTCATTCAAGATAATTGATAGCATAACTCTCTTTTGGATAATTTTAATTTTCTCATACATTCTATTATTGATCACAGTCACACATAGGATTGATATAAATTAAGCATTTGATAATCTCATTCATCTTTTTATTACATAGAGTTATTATCTTTATAGAGGATAAGCTTTATGACTATAACATATAGATGTCTATATAACATTGATTTAAAAAAAATTAAACAAAATTTTCTTCATCTAAATCTATTTTTTTGAGAACTTCATCTTCTGAGTGAACCACATATCGATGGCATCAGTTATATTCTTTAAATACTTTAGGGCTTATGTAAGGTGTGTCAAAACCCATTCTAAATAAAAAATATCTTATTATTGAGGGCCTCTTAAACAAACATTTGACTATATTTGGTTTTAATTTATCTGGATCCACTTTCAAAGGTTTGAGTTTACTCAGGATTGCAGCTATTATTTTTGAGTCAGAAGTGTAAATTAGTTCTTTCGAAGTCGAGGGAAGTTCCATTTTTCCTTTATTCTTTGTTCCTTTTCCTTTGCTTAAATTTTTTTGTTGAGCCATGTTTGAACAAATAGTTTTAAACAAATTAGTTTCTCATAGTTTTCAATTTTTTCAACAAGTTATCATCAATAATTAATTTTTTACTAAGTGTAGGTCATAGTAGGCTTAAGGACTAGATTTCAAACCTAAGCTCTAATACCACAATGTATGGACTGTAGGGACCATATCTTATCCTAAAACATAATTTTTTTTATTTAATTAATGTTTATCTGTGAATATAACTTAAGTATACTTTATCCTATCAAATTTTTTTTGTCAAATGGGCAAGCATCTAACCATATGGGTTAGGCATTCCTTTATCAAATAGGTGAACATTTAACTATACAGATTAGGTATTTTTTTACTAAATGAGTAAGCATCTAACCATACAAATTAGGCATCTTACACATGAGTTAATTATGCTCTGACCAAATATTTGACTCATTAAAATCAATCAAATCTTGATTCGCACACTATTCATAACTCATCTTCACTAGATAAGCATCGAGGTCATCATGATAGGATTATAAAACATATAACAAATAATCACATTTCACCTTGAAATTTGACTTAAAGCCTCAATAATTGTGATGATCTAGTCGAAATCCATTTGAGTATATCATAGAGTTCTTATCTTTTTTTATTTATCTAAGCTAGGGTCTTATTATAATGGTCTTTATTTCTTATTTAATTTTAATCTTGTTTAGCGCACAACCCCAACCCCATCCTAATCACCTGCATACTGAAAACATCATTCACTTCTCAAACTGCCTACATACCTACTTCCGAATAGGATCAAAGTGTAGTATGCATGTAGTTCTATTTCCTACTCTATGTTTCATGTAAATTGTAGGTCTAGGTATGTAACCCTTTCTAGGACTTAGTTCTCCAGATAGTTCCTCTATGATTTCTATCTAATGAAAGTGTAAAAGTATCAATTTAAGTGAATAAATACTTATTTAACTAAACTAGCCCTGAATATTAACAAGAATAGAAATAAAAATTGCATCTTACATCTCTTTTTTTATTTTTATTTATATCAACAATATTTTTTATCCTTGTTTTAGACACCCTAATTTATACAACTATTGTTGCCAAAATTTTATTATCTGAGAGCCATATGGTTGGTGGTTTCTTGATAATAATTGATTTAACATTCTCAATCTAAATTTTTAGTGCTCTTTTTTTATGGTACCAAGTTTTGAATAAGAAATATACTTTCTCTATCTCTATTTCATAAGTTCACAAGTTAGAATCATTTAAGGTAGTTCAAGTTGTTTCTTTATCTTAATTTATGTTATTAACTAAGAGGGATTATTCTATCTCTTAGTTTTAATGACATGAGATGGTCCTTATTTTTCTATGATAGTTTATAAATATGATGTACAAATGTCGTTGTTATAGTTCTTTATCTAGAGGCACCACTTAATACCAAACACTACATAGTTTTTTTTAAACCTTTTATTCTTGATCTAACTTAAAATAAATTAATGCATTATATTTAAAAAGCAAATCTTTGAGTATAAAAGGTAGAAATTAATCTATAACATGATCTTTTAGTTTAGCCATCATGTCAGTTTTTGACAACAATATTTTCTTTGACAATTATACCTTTAGTCGACTTAGGTAAACTTTTCTAGAAGATAACTTATCTATAAGCAGTTTAAGAATGCTATATTGAACTACAAATTAACGTTACATAAATATTTTATATGTTTGAAAGATTTGTAATCGAGAGTTTAACCCTAACTAAAGAATATATAATATCATACTATTTTTAATGATAATAAAAGAAAGTTTTATTTTACATAATAAAACAAAACAAAACAAAAAATTCATCCATTTTAAAGAACAATGTAAATTGATATAGCTTCTAAGAACTTATTATAAAAGACATTATAATAGTACTCCAACAAATTCTAAATATAAAATGATTAAATCTCTTAGTGAATTTTTCAACTACGTAATTATAAATATAAAAATTTACTATAATTTTTTAGTAATTAAGTATAAAATCAATTATAATGAATCTCTAAGGAACTTGTAATATTGAATAACATAACATTCTCTTGCCTTAAATAAACATAGGGCACACTAGTTCTAATAATGTGTGTGTATTGTTCTAAATAATGTTTATTATGTAAGTGTCATTATTACCTTATTTAACACTATTAGATAATAAACCATATTACTATTACTGAAAACATATTCACTTTAAATAGCGAATCTTTCCCTCATACGTTCCTTTGCTTTAGTACACTATTATTTGTTAATAATCTAAAATCATTTACTTTCCCTAATAACAAGAAGCATTTTAATTTTATTTGAAATAATGCAAAAATCATTATATTTTCCATACAATTGAGAAAAACATATATTAACAATTTAATATATGTTCGCATTGCATACATAAATTAATATAATAAATAATTTTGTGTAATAAAAATATAATTTAAATCATTCTCATTTAGTTTTAAAAAAAATAAAAACATTATATTTTCCTTACAATTTAAATAAATTATTATATTTACCTTCTTCACATGGATTCTCAACTTCACTTCCTCTATTTGGATTTGCAATGGGTTTTTGTGCCCATTGAAATTCTTGAATAAAATGGAATGTGGTTCTGCTTGAATTGAAACCCCTGAGATAAAAGTGTGGTTACGGTGTAGAGATAACAAGGATTGCATGGAGGCAAATGAAGAAAGCATTGATCCTCTACGTCGATCCTCTTCTGGCCAAGCATCGACCTACTCTCTCAAAGCATCGACCTGCTCTCTCAAAGCACCGACCTTCTCCCTTAAAGCATCGACCTTTTAATTTCAAGCATTGCCTTCTCCTTCCAAGCGTTGGCTTCTCCTTCCAAGCATTGGCTTCTTTTTTTTAAAAAAAGTGTCGATCTATATTTATAAACTTTTATTTACACAGAAACTCTCCTCCCTTTGTGTGTTGATTGGCTTCAACTTAAGTTAATGGCTTTTAATTAGCTATTTATGTGGCAGTGGTGCATGGCCAACTCTTTGCATAACGTGAGTTAGAGTGGCGTTGACTGAGGGAATTAATTCAGACTAAGAGGAGGTGGTGCAATGGCAACATGGCTGCCTCTAATTTATATGATTGATAGTTTAGTTTATGTGGAGTTAAATTGTATTTAAACTTTATGACTGTGTGATGTGGTAGGAGTAGCTACTATGTGTTATCTAATTTGGTATTATGTAGGATTAGAATAGTCTTATTTTTATATTATTAGATTATATATAGGTTTTTATTAGGTATAAATAAATTATAAATATTTTAATAAACTTAAAATTATTTATGATAATATAAATAATTAATAATCTAAAACTTATTTATGAAAATATAATTTATTTGCATGTTCTGGAGTTAAAATAAAAGGAAAAGTTCATTTTATTTAAAATACCCTTTTGACGTATCTATCCAATATTATTGAATTGACAATATTCTCTTTTAATTATAAAACTATTTTACGTATATATACATATATATTATGAGTATTAAGATAAGACTAACTATCATCGCATTAAATTTTCCCTCATTCACAATTGTAAATTATGACAACATTGCATATATTTTTATGTAAAAAAATAACTTTGATATTTTAATGATTTGATTTCCTACTCTTGGAATTTAAAAATGAAATTAAATTATACATTGTTTTTTCATGAAATCTCATCGATGCCCTGATAGACTTTTGAAATCATCATAAGAGTTAAGTTATCTTGAAAATCAACTTAATCTGACACAAAATATTAAATGAGAGCCAAATCAACTTTAAATATGAGCACTAGTCCATAGTGAAAGAAGAGAGGTCGTGACATATATATTCAAAGAAATTGAAATAAATTATAATAAATATATATATTATTTTTAATATTTATTTCTTCTATTATAATTTATATTAATATTTACAGTATAATGTTGAATAAATAACTTTTATCAAAAAAATTAAATAAAAGGTAAAATCGACCTTTAAATTTGGTAATAAAGACCTATATTACTTTTTGCTATGTGATGGCATGACTGTTTGTCTTCCATGTAAAATTATTTGATTATCTTTTTAAAGGCCAGAAAAATATTAAAACAACACTATTATAAAGAGAGGCGACCAGTTTTAATGAGACTCATGACAAACCAAATCCAGAATATCAAAATGATGTAGATGGACTGAAAAAAGATAATCAATGCAAGAGGAAGATCCTCCCAAATCTATAATAAACAAGATATAAATACTTGTTCTCCTAACCAAAAAACACAAAGAAATATCAAAAAAAAGCAAATGAGGATCAAGAATACATAGAAAAAATCAAATCCGCATTCATGTATTCTAAATTATTATATATATATATATATATATATATATATATATATATATTCCGTGCTTGACATTTATTAAAAAGCAGTATGATTCCTCAAAATCGACTCGAAAAGCTTTGGCGGCTTGAAAAGCGACTTGTTAAGAAAATGATTTGAGTGACATCCTCTGAGAATTTCTTTGCTGTCATAAGACACGCTTGACATTTAACTATCATATTATCTTATTCTATAATAAAATTAAATATAAAATATATACATTTTTCAGTTGCATCATATTAAATTAAATATAAAATATAAACATTTTTTTAGTTACATTGTTTATATCGTGTTTATTCTATAATAAAGAAGATATAAACACTTGTTCTCCTACAAAGAAATATGAAAGAAAAGCAAACGAGGATTTACCGCAACTTTATAATTATTCTCAACAAATCCCACTTCTACCAATTCAGCTTCAAATACAACTCCGTTCAAGTGTCACCGCCATAACCGGTTGAGCATGCTTAACGTATTCCATGATTTCTTCCATGTTCTTTGCAAGCAGCGTTGTATACGAATGGAACAAATCATTTATCACCCCCTCTCCAAAATGATTTGAGATGAGACCCTCTAATGCCGCTCTGACTTGTTTCGAAATTAATCTTGCATACGCTTCCTTGTCATTATCATAATTTCCATACACTTTGGAGAACAAACCCGTCAGAATCTCAAGCGCCACAACAGTGAAGGAGCCTTCTCTAAACACTTCACTCCTCACTTCCTCTGTAGTGGGGAAATACATGGGAAGGTTGAAAGAATGTAGCTTCTCCTCTTCTATCACCCCCTGCAAGATATCACAAAACAAAACATCACATCACGATTACTGATGTATTGTTTTTAGTCACTGATGAGACGATCAAAAGATGAAGAATACCTGTGACACCAAGTCACTGATGGCACATCCCAGCGTCTCCAAAATTAAATCTGTCCGCACTATTTTATCTGCACTCGGACGACCTATAGCGACTAAAAACATCCGACCTCCCACCACCATCTCTTTTGCCCGTGCTTTAAGAAATACGTTGAAGTCTCTTTGAAATTGTCCAAAGTACGCATCTGCAACACCAGCGGGCCCCTGCCCAGAGATCCAGATTCTTCCTCTATTGAAGTATTCGCTATTCTTGTCCTCTACCTCTGGTGGCACCTGATCACATAGCATATATTCAGTGAGTATACATCTGCGACAAAGATTACTGCATGTGATTAAAAATGGTTCAAATTACCTGAGAAAGCCAATGTAGACTGGAGGAGGAATGTATGAAATGGATACTATTGATCGGAAAGAGGCGGGTGTAAAACGAGCCTGGCACCCCCGCCACCAAATTACCCAGTGATCTTGCCGGAGGTGAAACATCTAATAAAAGACTGAAAAGGGTATTGAAATCGTTAGAAGGAAGGTCGTTGTAAAGAACCTGAAACTCCGGAACACTCATTCCTTTGTCCACATATTTGTTACGGATTGCTGCTGTAATTATTTCAGTGACGAAAAGTGTATTTGGTCCAGATGAACATCCCAAGTCTGCAATGTGTATTGTCTGGCAGTTAAATGTGTTTTTCCAGGATCTGATGCTTTCTTCCAGCTGAGGTTTTGCGCTCAATAATACGTTTTTCTGCATTCCAGGACAAATTAGATGGAGCATAAAGGCACACATTAAATCTATGAATCACAAAGTCCTAACATAGATAAAAATATTTAAAAAAGAAAAAAACAAAGAAGAAAGAGGAGAGAAAAAACCAGAGAGAGACCTGGATAAGAGCAGAATTTTGAGCATAGCTGTACTTTCCTTGGCCAGCATTCATAGAAAGTACTTTATCCATTTTAGCAGCTTGGTGTGGCTTCTCTGGGTGATGAGAGATAGAAACTTCTATTGAAAATCCTCGAGCACTCTGGTACTTTTTTTTTCTTCTTGCTATGACGAATAAGGATGATAACATATTCATAGAGGAACTTCACACCTTGCCTTTTTAAAAAGTCAACTTTCCTAGTATAAGTTATTAGGAAATCGATAAGATTCCTGTTTTTATCTTTAATGTCAAGAAAATCTAGATCTTTTTAGTGGAAAGATAAGCTTTGTCAAAAACATCTAGATCTTTTTAGTGGAAAGAAGATATGCAAATATCTGACACAAGATTTGATTCCTAAAGATTAAATTTCAATGGGGTCGAGCTTCTACTTTAACACTCCCTTAAGTTTGACATTTTAGCTATGTCAAATTTGTGATGTTTAAACTTGTTTTCAAAAAGTTCTTTTGCTAATATTTTCATCAAGATGTTTGTATATTTCATTATTATTGATGAATTGTTTTTATGAAATGATATTTCATAAAAATGTATTTAATTTTAAAAAAAAATAATAATAATAGTATTTGATAATAAAATTGTTTAATTATTGTGATAGTAAATTTGTATTGTCTATTTCGATTCTTGTTTCTAATATGACATTATTTTTTTCATCCATATGACTTGATATGTTGCCTATGTAATTACTATCTATTTCGCTTTTACTATTGAAATAATAACAATGAGTTGTTTTTAAAAGCCAATGGCATTGCCCCTAAACCAAGGTGAGAGATATATTTAGATGTGTTCTCCCTGTCATCAATGTTGCCTACAAAATTATTGTCTGTGTAACTAATCAATTTGAAATCCTTTGATGTCGAATAAAAAAAATTTATAATATTTTGTTCCACTAATATATCTCAAAATATTTTATGTCATTTGTCAATGCAAGTCTTTAGGTGTCTCCATGAACCTTGAAATCAAACCGCAACATACATAATTTTTAGACCTAGAAGCGATTAAATATATCAAGTTGCCAACTAACCTCTTGTACACTGTTGGATTTGCATTTGTGCTCTTATCTTCTTTTCTCAGTTTTAATCCTATTGCTATAGGTGTAATTGTTGGTTTACAAATCAACATCTTGAACTTTTTCAAACCATCATTTTCATAATTTTTTTGACAAATTAAAATTACATCACTTCTTTGACTTCAATTTCCAGGAAATATTTCACTAAGCCTGATTCTATCATCTCAAATTATTTCTTCGTTGCAGATTTAAACAATTCACTTAACAAATTTCTTGTAAATATCAAATCATCACCATATAATCAAACAACTAAGATCTGACCTTGATCATTCATATTGATGTAAGGGATTGTTTCACTATTGCATTTTTTTATAAATCCATTGTTCAAGAGATATGAGTCAATGTAATTGTACCAAACTCTTGGAACTTGTTTCATACTGCACAAAGCTTTCTTCAATTTTTAAACTTCATGTTCATGACCCTTAATTTGATAACCTAGTGGTTATTGTACATATACTCATTCCTTTAATAGCATATTCAAAAGTTTTGATTTAATGTCCATTTGATAAGCTTTCTATTTATGTTCAACTACTATTGCTTACACAGATCTCACTGTAACTAATCTAGCTATTGGAGTAAAGGTATTACTATAATCAATCTCTAGTTGTTGTGAAAATCCATTTAAAAATAACTTTTATTTCTGTTTCACAACATTTCCATCTTTAATAAAATTTGTCTTATGTAGCCACTTTACACCAATTGCATCTTTTTCTTATAAACTATTCACTAATTTCTAAATTTGATTCTTATCTATTGCCTTAATTTCATCATCCATGGATTTTTTCCAATTCCCATTCTTAATTGCCTCTTCAAAGCATACAAGATCAACAACACAAAATAATGAAAAATATGAAATCAAATATCATGTTTAATACCTTGAATTACCTCATATGTTTCCCTCAGGATTTTTGTCTTCTTTGGAGTCTCATATGATCATGAACTATCACTAGAGTGATATCTAGGTGTTGATGGTGAAGTTGATATATCTAAACTAGAAATATTGAATTCTTTATGTAGAGGAAATTTGATTGAACTCTCTAATCTCAAGTTACTATTGATGTTGTATATTTTAATTCCCAATCCATTCTTCATCTTCAATAAAATCTATAACTCTACTGATTATAATATTATTTGTGATGGGATTGTGTAACTTTTAAGGTTTGAACTGATCATTGTATCATACAAAAATGCATTTTTCTCCTTCGTCATTTAACTTATTATTTTCATCGAGAACATGTGTATATGAAATGCAACCAAACACCCTCAAATGAGAAACATTGTGTTTATTATTATTTCATGCTTCTTGTGGTACCTAGCCTTTTACACTCTTTATGTGGGAATGATTCAAAATGTACAGTACATAAACTACAACATCAACCCAGTTTTCATTTCATAATTTTTTGACCTTCTTTCTTTCTATCTCTATGCCTTTTTATGCTTCCTTACAACAATGTCATTCTGTTATGGTGTATACCTACTAGTGAATTATTTCTTAATTCCATTTGTTCTATAAAATTTTATAAAATTGTTGGACACATATTCACCACCTTTATTTTCTCTTAGTACCTTTATGTAATGTCCATTTTACTTCTTGACCAAATCTTTAAAATATTGAAAATTTCTAGAAACTAATGATATTTATTTTTAGAAAATATACCCAATTTTTCTAGAATGATCATTTATAAAAGTCTAAAATGCAAATTGTTGCTCAGTGAAGGTGTCTTCATTAAATATGAATGCACAATCTCTAGTGGAGTTATTGATTTATGTGACCTTCCAACAGGAAATGATTCTATGTGCTACTTACCAAGAATACAACCTTTAGAAATTTTGTCTAGATGATCAATAAAAGACAATCCATTTGACATGTTATTTATATGCAAAACATTTAGGCCACTAAAACTTAAATGACCAAACATCAAATGCCATAACCATGACTGATCTTTTATGAAAACTTTACATGTTACAAAGAATTTAATTTGTAAACTGAAAGTAACCATTTTTATTTTGTGTTATTTAGACCTTTGAAGTCAACCTTACATTTATATCTATAATTATGCATGCATCATTCTAAAAATAAAATTTAAATTCCTTCTATACTAGTTTCCTAATTTTCATTATATTATGTTTAAGATTAGGAACATAATATACATCTAGAATTTTCCTTTTCCTTACTTCCTTGGTCTTATTTTTTATGATACCTTTTTTTAATCATCCCCCAATTTCACTTCTAATTACACATATTCATTTATGTTTGCAAACATGTACTTATTTCCACTCATGTGATTATTGCAACTACTATTTAAAAACCATACTTATTTTGAAATTTATTTTTCAACATTACATGTAATTAATATTGAATATATTTTTTTGTTTACAAAATTATTTTCTCTTGAAATTTTTTCATCCAGCTTATTCATGTCAAACTGCTTCTTTCTAAATTCATTTGTACAATGACCAAATTTTTTGTAGTAATGGCATTGAATTTGATATTTTTCATATCTTTGACCTTTTGTGTGGAAACCATGATATAAGTATGGATACCACCTCTACCTCCTCTACTTGTAAATGATAGAATATTTAGTGTACACATTGTAATGTGCTCTTGTTCGACATTAATTTAATTAATAAGTGGAACTAGATAATTTGTAAGTGATTGTTACTCATGTAACATCACATTAAGATAAGATTTTATTGAAGGATAATAGGAGGTTTGGATGAGGAAGATCTCCTAGATTTTAGGAGACATTTCCCCTTATTTATGTAACTTGGTATTCATTCAATAATCAAGTTTTTGTGACTAATCATTTTATTGTGCTTCACACATTATCCATTAATGGGATAGTTCCCATCAGTGGTATCAGAGCAGGTCCCTCTCAGACCTTTCTCAAATGAAGAGGTAGATAATGGGAATGTAGTTTGGACCACATGCAAACCTTGTTGTTTGTTAATACTCCATTTATTTTTCTATGTGATTTGTAATAGGTAGTAGTATGGACTACATGAAATCCTTTTGTGAATTATTTGATCATTATTTTTTAGGTGTTTTTTAAGAACTTACAGTGGTTATCTTTTGAAGCAAAATTGGGAAATTCAAACCTCTTAAATGGTTCTATTTTTTTAAGGATTGGTATTGTAGATCTCTAAATTTTAGAAAAAAGACACCTTGCATTGGTAGCAGGCTCTTCATTTTGAAAATATTTTTGTGTACTTGTCTTGGTCTATTTGAGTGTGATCGACCTGTACTAGCTCTATTTTCATGATAATCTAATCTCCATTGCCATTGTCATCCTCCACTCTGGTAATAGCTCTCTGACAAACCCTCAACTCTGTGGCACTATCCTCTTCCATTCATCCTTTGCCTTTAAACGTCATTCAACTCTTTGTTCATGAAATTGTGCATTATTATTATGATGTTTCTTCTAGATTATCATCCACATGGAAATGGTGCAATTCATCTTCACATGATAAATCAAACCCTAAAATCTCTAAAATCTTTGGGGAATGGATCTCAATCTAGATCTAATAACAAGAAACCTCTCCCCTACTCATAGATGCCTCCTACAATTTCTCTCATTATTTGCGATCCTGCTCCCTCATCTAAACAACAATCAGTGTCTTGGATCTCCATTATTAAGTCTTTAAATGGTACCATGACCTATTGATTGATGTCTCATTCCAAATTAGACTCTTAGTAATATCCTCAATGATGATCTTATTCTTGTATGGTGAATCCTACAACTCAGCTAGATAAATGGTGAATCCTCAATGATAGTGTCTATTGCATGATGCACATTACTATTCTGGGTCAAAATTTTGAAAATGAGTAATAGCTTTATTTATTTTTAGTGGTTTGGTTTATGGCAATATTGAAAATTAATATTTACATTGGAAAAAATCAAGGATTATTTAATGGAGGGAATTGTTGAATTAGAAAATATCATTTTAAAAAATATTTTTGAAAATTTATAGAAGAAGATATAAGGTATTTTTTTTAAGATTTTATTTTTTTTTAAATTGTAAGGGGCCACTTTTATATGTATTTGGATGCAATAGTAAAAACTGACATCCAATAGTCCTTTCGATTACATGTGGAATATTCACAAATGAGGTCAATACTCTTGAATGCGACATTCTCTCCCACATGCACACTAAAAGCGGGGAATGATAGAATATTTAATGTGAAAATTGTAATGTGCTCTTGTTCCACATTAATTTAATTAATAATTGGAACTAAATAATTTGTAAGTGATTTTTACTCACGTAACGTCACATTAGGATAAGAGTTTATTGAAGGATAATAAGAGATTTAGATGAGGTAGATCTCGTAGATTTTAGGAGACATTTTCCCCTATTTATGTAACCTAGTATTCATTCAATAATCAAGTTTTTGTGAGTGATCATTTTATTGTGCTTCACAAATTTTTTGTTAATGTGATAGTTCCCATAAGCAAAGAAGTTTGAATTTGTTCTCTCTTTATCAAAGTTATCCAATTTACCTCCTCCATCACTATTGGCCACTAGAAAATACACTTCCACCTCTATTACTATATCTTTCCCTCTTGTTCCTCTACTACTATTGAATTTGAATACATTTTTGATAGGGGAATTAGTCGATCTATTCATCCTTTGCTCATGATATTTTAAAGATGCCATAAGCTCGTCATTGAAGCTTGTGACAAATATTTTGATTCCTCGATAGATACAACAATTGGATCAAATCTAATAGGAAGACTCCTCAATATATTTTCTATAAATATTTTATCATCATGTCTCCATGAGATTTTATTTGATTCAATATGTTCAGTGCATGAGTAAAGAATTCATTTATGGACTTAGAGTTTTTCATTTACAAATTTTCAAAATCTCTTTGAAGCATTTGTAATCTTACTATTTTGAATTTGATACTTCCTTGATATGAATTTTCTAAGTTATCCCATTCTTGATTGTAATTTATTTTTGCTACAACTCTTGGTAAAATAAACTCTTCCATTTCTTGTTGGATAAAAAATAGTGCCTTCACATCCTACTTCTTACTCTCCTTGAGAAGATCCATTTGTAATTATTCTAGGACATTTAATTAGTATTGATTTGTGGATTCTAATATACCATTTTCTATCCATTCAAATAATTATTTGGAACAAAATATATTCATCATCTTGATGTGCCAAAAATCGTAATTATTTCAATTGAATGATGAAATCTGGGGTTGAGTATGAATGTTTCTAATCACACTTACCATTCTTCTTGAAATGATCACTTTGATTAAAAAAAATAAAATAATCTTTGTCACAGATCTACCTTCACAAACAATATTCAATAATATTTCATGAAGAACCACATTATCTATAAAAGCTTAATGGTTGTGAGACCAATTTTTAAGAATTATATCTAAATCTTATCCTTGAGGTTTTGTGTTAAGACAAATGAAACAATAATCTATATTTTTATGTAGATGAGAGACACACATAAAATTAATACAAATAATGTTTATATTTAAAATTATCAAACACTTTTGTTCTTTTCTTATTCTTACATGACAAATGATGGCGATAACATATTTATATAAGAACTTCACAACTTACCTTCTCTATAAAATTAATTTTCCTAATATAAAATATTATTAATTTTTGAAAGATTCCTTGATTTATCTCCAAACAAAGGAATGTAGATAATATTTTCCATAAAAACTATATTTTTTAGTATAAAGGAGATATGCAAATATATCACAAAATATTTTATTCTAATAATAGCTGCACAAAATAAAATTTGGTAAAGTGTAACTTATACTCCAATAGCTACTTGTTATATATGCATTCCAATAATCTTAAATACATGTTATGTGTGTAATAATATACAATTTAAATATGAATAATCCCCATAATGGGATGTTTATATATAAATTAAGCTCATTACCCATATTTAAAATGTGTTTTTTTACATCCATGTCCAACTAAAATATTGTAATTTCCCTAAAAAAATTCCATCATTATCCCTACTTAATTTAATGACTTCATCCTCTTTGAAAAAAGGATGTGCATCCACTCTAGACATAAAAATACATTTGGAAATATCAACTTTGGCACACTTTGACATATTTTGACTTTTGTCTACACATTTGACTCTTGTGAACATGTTTTTATATTTATTCACATACTTAATATCTTGACTAATCCTATCTCCATATCTTAAACCAATAATTTTCACTCCTAAGATAATACCAACAACCTTCAAAAAATTAGGATTATCCACAGGAATTTGTCTTTATCGATAATTTCTAGGAATAATCAAATGTTGGAAGCATAGCTATTGATATGGTTGGAGGTGAATTAGTTACCTTAAAATAATCATTCAATTTCACTTATCATTCATGAATCATTCACATACATCAACCAATACATAAATAAGTATCCACATAAGTATACCACATATGAACACAAGAGATATTGGAAAACCCTCATAGGGGATAAAACCCACTATAACATAGTTTAGATAATATTCCTATAATCAATGAATCAATAGTTAGTGAGGCATAAAGTCCAAAAGGTTCACCAACTCAACTAGGCCTTTATCAAACACCAACTTACAAGGAGGCACCAACCCCCTAGGAGATTCAACACCAACTCAACCACTTGGAACCTTTCATCACCTTTTAAAACTTATTTCTCACTCAAATTATTATGATCAACTTAATTTTCTCTTCGCACTCTTCAATCTCCCTCAAATAGCCTTCTAATCATCTTCACTCAATATGCCTCTTATTAGGCTTATTAGATCAATTGACCTTGACATCCACATGCATTAACTCTATTATATGTTCATCAGATATTCTCTCCTATATTTTTATGGTATTAAATACCTATTCATTATTAACAATATATCATCTTCTTTGCTCATAGGTGTCTTCTCTACTACACTCACAAATAGCCCAATTAGGCCTTGTACAAATACACATCATAAGATCACTTACACTCTTGGTTTCACAAGATACTAATCCATCAGGGTCAGAACTAACACATGTCTTAGGACACATTAAAAATAAGAATAAATCAAATTAGGATCACCATTAGGTTGTCTAAATGCATGTAGACCTCAATCTTCTTCAAGGCCTAATAGAGACCTAATGCATTAGGTCTATCCTTTCCATAGAATAACTTGAACCTCTATGGCCTAAATGATCCTCACCAAAGAAATAAAACCTTTAAAACACTTATTTTGAAACATAAACTAACCTCATCCATTCTCAATAATTCAAAAATCCTTTTCTCACACCTTGAAATAACCATTAGGCCTTAAAGACCTATTAGACCTAATTACTTCAAAAACAAAATCTTCTGATACAAAGCTTAAACAACCTATATAAACACATTAAAGGCATAATACACATATGGATGGAAAATTCATGACATTAAGGTCATCATAAAACTCATAAAAATCCATTTACTTAGGCTCCAAAGACTTAGAAACACCTCTACAAGAAGATCATTCTAAATTGCTAGAAATCTCCAAAACCCAATCAAAAACCTTTGACTCCCAACTTATATAAAAGGAAATTTCATGAATATACATGAAATTATATGAACCTTAGATACATTTATAACATATTCATATGAATTATACTCTTCAAATTTTTGTAAATCACCTCAAACTTATCCTTGGTAGATGACTACTCACAACTACCAATAAGATTAAAAACATAGTCATGAAGTATTAGATTTATATCACTTGTAATGGTATTTTAAAAAACACAAAATGATTATATAGGATCGCATGATATATATATATATATATATATATATATATATATATATATATATATATATATATATATATATATATATATATATATATATATATATAATCACCACATACTTTAATCACTTCCAAACTAGGCATAATGACTCAAGAACACCATTTTCACTAGTATTTAAAAAACTATCATAATCCTTAAAGGCACAATCCTGATGAATATTGAATTTAACTCATGTAAGGAAACTTTAAAGACTACTTATACACATTAATAGTTAGTATGTGACCTTTATAATATTATACAATAGATATATCACAATTTATAGTGTCAACTATTGGTCTTATAGACCAATCTATTGACCTTCTCTCTCACAATCCTTACACAACTAGATAATTCAATTTTGACTTCCATATTTCAAATTATTATACTAACTCTTAATATTCAATAAATAATTTAAAAGTCATATTTATTCAAAAAATATATATAATTCTCATTGGTTGCTTCAGCTAAGAGTAGAGAATCTCCAACTTAACACTCCCACTAGCTTACTCAGAACTATCATTCTGCCTTGAGGACCAGTCATGGTCATTATGTCTTCCAACACCTATGTGGGCACTTTTAAGAACTATTGATACATGTGTATGATATTATTATATCATCATGTAACTCTACTATAAAAATATATCATCGTCTAGTGACAATATTGTTCTTACAAACCAATCTCTCAACTTTACATCTTCACAGTCTCATCTTCATTCGACAGGTCATCTTGTGAACAATATTTTAAACATTTTAATTGACCTCAAAAACATATTAAAAATATGGACATGTTTACCACTCTTTAAAAACATTTTTATGAAATTATATTCAACCCTAATCCATGACAGCATTTACTTAATCTCATTCCCACTTTTGCCTGGTTTCTCTCACTAAGATTTTTAACAATAGGTCAAATTTCATGTATGGTTTAGCATATTTGAATTCTATAACCTGATTATAAATATACATGGGTATAATACATAATTCTCAATCTTCAACTTCCATCTATTGTGTAAATTTGACTCAGTCAACCTTGCCTATTATACCAAATTTATGAGAAACAAGTACTTTTTTATGGAGTTCACTCACTCACTAGACAAACCAATACCACTTAGAGGTACCTAGAAGAGTTCACTCTATGTTAAAAACATAAAAATAGGTTATCTAATCCATTATAATCCATTTCAATCAAGATCTTCCATATCAAGTCACTATGAGGGGTTTATGGGCATTTTAGACTAATTTCCATTCTTAACAATTGTTCATAAAAATCTACCCATAAAACTAACTCCTAATGATTAAAAATGACTTATAGGAAAAAATTTCATCTTTCCCTAAGATCTCAACTTCCCATGCAATGGTTAAACATGCCAACAAGCATAATAAAATCCTTCTTGAGTTTTCATCTATTCATTTTGCATACACAAGAGACATTCAAACTCATTTTCATGCTTTCTCCTTTGAATCAGGTCCTCAAACTACACCAACATACTTGAAACAACATTTCAAACCCCAATAGATACTCACATGAGAACACAAGCCTCCAAACCTAATCATGATACCTCATTCTGCCACCTAAGATCTTAAGATTAGGTCTATGAGAAGACCACTAAAGAATAACTTACCCATTTAGCTCACTCTAAGAGTCATGTGACTGACTCAATACCTTTCTCAAATTATATAAAATTTTATTACATAATTTAAATCTCATACACATCATCACCACCATCATGCCTCTATAAGCTATATCCATGATTAAGAACTAGTCTATCAAACAAACCTACTAGGCACTATACCAGTTTGAGATATTTAATACATATTTTAAATATTACTACTCACCTCCATATATTTAATAAACTATCCATAACATATCCCATAAATCTCTTTTTACCAAGATTCCTTAAGCCATATAGGTCACTACCCAAGACTGAACTAGCCTTCTTGAACACATAAGATGTGAATATAATCTCTCTTGAATTCATGAAGCTCTAAGGATATTTACCAAAGAAATGAAACTTACACTACCTCAAACTCCATATATGTATATCCACTCATCTCACCATTCCTCATTATGCTTCACCAGACACTATTAGATCACTTAAAGCTATACTAATAAACTCAAACACTCAACCTTATACCAATGACCATATCCAACTTATTTTAAACCAATACTTGAACTCAAATTCATTTGACATTAATGACCTCAAAAATATGACATCTAATACAACTCTCACCTTACTGATCCCTCTTGACATCAATGATAGTACAAACACATGACATCAATGACAAATTCCAACATCACTGATTATTTTTCAAATTGGGATGTCTCCATTAGATCAACCTAAATTTTTCATTAGTCAGTCATTATGGGAAATATCAAAATATCATCTATAAATAAAATTCAATCATATTGTTATACTCATCTATAATTCATATTGTCAAGTCCTAACAATATTGATAAATCTATTAGCACTATTTTGGGATAATATCACAAAGGCATACACATATAAAAACCACTCAAAAGAGTAGCCCTAAATTCATGTTAGAATAATAAATATAAATAAAATTTGAATGGTATTAAGTGTCAAAATCCAAACATCACATTTCATTCTAAATTGATTATGATAGTGCGCATGTGCACCTCGATGGAAGAACTATGTGTAAATTAAGCCCTCTTCAAATTACTAGAATATAGGCAATGCTTAGTCACTTAAATAGGAATGGTTTAATATATCCAACCCAAATTTATAACTCCCTTTTCAAAGTTCATCTTATTTTGAAAGTAAAATTAGTGTTTGAAATGAAAGAGAAGTAAAATAGAGATTAATGGATAGGATCAAGGGTGATCACACACAAAAGACATCTACAAGTTCAAGTGTAGTGGTCTAAGGCATAAAAAAAATTATTGACAATGATAATATTGATTGACACAAGGGTTTGATCTATGAAAGTAGTTTTCATGTAGGTCTTGAGCTAATTTTTCCTTATATGAATGATTACAAAAAAAATTTAGGCACTGTGATGAATGCAATGAGAAACATAAATCATAAATGAGTTAAGTGCGTCTCTTCCCTCTTACTTTATCATTTCTAAAAATATTAAGTGAAGTATAAATATATCATTTTAAATTAATATTTGTGTGATCATTACCCTATTTTATAAAATTTGAATATTCATAGTTTTATCTTATTCAGAATACATTAATCACAAAATAAATAAAATATTCTAGTGAACCAGACCATTGTATTGAGCACATAAAACCCTATGTTTTCCCCACCTTAAGTTTAGGTCTTTCCTAACTTATGGTTTCATCTTTACTTATTAGGGTTTTACATTTATCCTAAATTAGGTTTCGACGTTCAAATCTAATTTCAAATTTCTCCTTAATAAGAAATAATCTTTACATTTTACCCTAACATTTCTTATGTTTTCATGAGCATATTCTATGCCATGTACAAATATTAGATCTATTATACATGTAAGGTGAATTTCTAGGTTAAATGGTGTTATAATTGATCATAATCAAATTCCTTTGATCCAACCATGTGTTTTTATGTAGTATAAAATAATTAAAATGATTAAATCCAAATTCTTTCTTCTAACGATGCAAATGTTGACACAAAATAAATATATGTAGAAGAACATGCTATCAATAATGTTATGCCTCATATTGGATATTTTTATGAAGATGATACTATACACTATAATGAATATCATATTAAAATATATGTTGATAAACTTAATGGTTTGTATTTTTCACAAATAGAAACAGGTTTTCAATTTTTCAAAATTGTATTTGTTTGCAACCCAATGACTTAGATAAAATTTTGAGCACTATCCTAAAGGTTTATAATGTATATAATGTTAAGGAAGATACATTTGAATAAAAACATGATGAAATATCAAATAATACTAATACGTCTTATAAAGGCATTGATTGTATAGTAGGTATTCAAACTATTACTCCTAATGTTACTATTCATGCACATCTACACCTATGTCTACACATGTCATGTTGACACTTGGTGTGGGGGTAACATAAGTTAATGCTAATATTTATATGGTTATTCCTATATAACATATGGTTTGCCTCCAATACTTGTTACTCATATGACATCATTTATTGTTAATAAATCTCCTTATACCTACTACTCAAGAGCATATAAAAACCCTTATCAATATTCAAACCAAGGTTTCCCAATTAGAGAAAGGTTATTATGGAGTGGATCATTCACATTTTTATCAACCATTATTACATAAGCTTCTTACCCTAAATATTTTCACTTATCATTTACCTAAAATATTCATTGTACATGAGCATAAAACCTTTCATGGTAAAGGTGATCCAAAACAACATATTAGATCCTTCTATAAAACATTCTTTTATTATATCTTGAATGATAAGTTATTATCCAATATTTTCACTAAGAGCATTACAGATTATGCCTTGTGATGAATTTTTAATCTTCCTTTCAAATTAGTACATGTTTTCAATCCTTTGGTTGATCAATACATAGCTCAATTTTCTATCAATATTAGTGAGAAGGTCTTAGATGATCAAATTGAAAAACTCAAGCAAGGACCTAGTGATCCCATTGGTGAGTATGTGCTTCATTATAATAGTATTCTATAAAAAATGACAAATCATGTGGCTAATAATTAATTTAAATACATATTCAAGTGAATCTTACTTACTCTTATCCATGAATTTATTAGGTTCAAATGCTTCCAAAGTTTTAAATACATGTGCCATATGGTTGAGGACTATGAGATTAATATAATTGTTATGAACATGCCAAATTATGAAGTTAGTCAACTTCTTCACCCAATAACTATGTCAATCACTTATGCATAGTACATGTTGTGTTTTGTATTGTTTAAAATTTGCATATAAATTACAAATTTGAGTAATACGTAGGCTCTAAGATGAGAGAACCACAATTTTTGATAGCAAAAAAACTAAGTGGTAAATATAAATTGATGGTAAAGTGAGAGGCAATCTGTGAAGGGAATGAGAGGCCCTCATTATGGTGGCTACACCAAGCACCATGTTCCTCACTATTGTCTTTCTTAATATTATCAACATTTCTCTTGGAAACCCTCCACTAGGAATGACCCACCATGTGACATTTCTTATTATTATTTCACCCGCTTACATCAAACTACTATGTGACTTAGTTGTCCCATCATGGTGGATGAGAGTTGTGTGTGAAAATATTGTGAAATAAGTTGTGATATAATATATAGGATAATTTACATTCAATTTGGCATGATATATTGCTCTCTTGACATGATATGCATGATTTTAATTTAATTTAATATTTTACTAATATCTCAAAATCATGTTATCCTTCATATACAACATGACATTCACTATATTGGATAATATATTATGATATGTTGACATAATTAAGGAATACCATATGTCACTATTTATCAGAGATTATTGAGGAATACCACTTTCCCCTCTCTTATTAATTTTTTATCACATGTTCCTATTTTCACCCTCACATGGGTCGTATATTATTATCAATCCTTACATGATGATATATTTATATATTTTTTATAGACACCTAATTCTGGTACAACACACTTTTCCATTTTGTCTTTGTCATTCTTTATAACTGTGGTCCACTTGTTTACATTTGGATATTTTTAGACACATTCACCCCACATTAGAGTCTCCTTGACCTTCATTAATATATACTTCCTTAGTTACACATCATATCTATTAATTTTCAACAACAGGATCCCATTTAATCATCCAATATCTATCTTAGTCTCTGCTCTAAGCCTTTTTTCCCTTTGGGTCAAAATTGTTAGTCGACAAATTTTAGATCTCATCATTTTTTTGGTCCATTTTACCTTAGTATGATTCCTCATTTTTTTGACTTTCACTTGTCATTTTATCTTAGGGTCGTCCCATGTTTAAATAGTTATAAGGATCCCCATATATATATATATATATATATATATATATATATATATATATATATATATATATATATATATATATATATATATATATATATATATATATATATATATATATATATATATATCTTCAGTCATTTAATTTAAAAATGTTTCATATCCAATGGATCTCTTACAAGTCATTTATCTAGTGCATAATTACCAAGTCTTATTAATATTTTTGTACATTTATCTGAGGAGCGTACACATTGACCTTCTATTACATCATCATCATTCCAAGTCTTGTGTCATAACATCTCATTCTAAAATAAGGTCATAACAAACTGTATAGTTATATTTGATTAACAATAAATCCAATATTTTATGCATATTTTTATTGTCAAAGTAAATTAGGGAGTTATACCAGTCAAATCAATAAATAAAATACAAAATATGAGTCAATTTCACTATGTGAAGGAACCCTAAAATCTATGTATCCCAAGAAATGATCAAGAATAAAATTAGTCACATGGAAGACACAATCAACCCTTTGCCAATTCCATATTGGACACAACAACAATCATCCTACCATTTTTTTTACCCAATTTTAGAAAGTGGTTATATTCTTGAGGTGGTCACATAGTCATTTCCAAAATTTTGTCTCATTTTTAGAATTAATAATCAATTACCCAATTGTGTTTATTTTAATATCCATTAAATGTTTTTTTTTTCATTTATTGTTCAGTCTTTTTATTGTATTATTGGTCCATATTTTGGGCATATGTTAGATTTCATTATTGTTTATAATTTAATTAAATTAGATCTCTACTATTTCCTAATTTTAACTCCTTTAATTAGTGTCATCTACATATTAATTTGCAAATTAGGTAAAGTAGCTAAATATTTTTTATAAATATATTTTAATTATTATAAATACATATTTAAAATCATAAATTAGAGTTCTTCTACTTCAAGAAGAAGAAACATATTTCATAAGATATAGAAGGTGAAATAAGAGTGATTTATCACTCTCATATGTTAACAAATTTTACTTCTCTTTATCTTTTACTGATTTGCATCATAAGACACACAGGCTTTAATTACACTACAATAATGAAATCTTGTATGTCATGAAAGAATAATTCAAGCCCCTTTACTACCTTAGTTATATTGCTAAATAGTTCTAAAATTTTGGATTAGTATGAATATATCATTAATGAACCTAAACCATTTATTGGATTAGATCTAATGGTGTGAATTATTTCACTTCCAAAGAAATATCTTTAACCATGAGATCCCCTAATATCCAATGACATGAGTAGTTTTAAATAAAATTAGTGATGCCATCATTAACATTTCCCTTATGCCATTAAATCAAGTTCTTTATATGAATATATTTAATTTTTGGATCAAAACCTTTATGACATTTGAAATTTCAAGGGACATGTGGTAGCATTAGGCTGGTCAGAGCTTATATCATCAATCTAAAGCCATTAGATTACTACAATAATCCTTGATCATATAATTTTTCTAATTGAGAAAGTCAAATTTATTATTTAGAAACCACACATCCTGATCTTCCTAGCCTTCTCACAATGATCTCAGGCCATTTGATTCACCTATAGATAACAATTAAATTTTATTTGTTCCTCAATGATAAATATCAAGCCACTTGATTAGTGATCATCCAATAGTTTGAACCTTTTTCTATAATAAAGGTTGAAACAAGTTTAATAAATCACCTTTTTTCATTAGATCAACATTACTTAGCATTAATCTTCAACTATCCACTCACCAAAAGCCAAGATGATGAGAATTAAGCTTTTACAATTAAATACTCAACCACATTTACAATGAAATGGGCTTATCTAACAAATATTTCCCCTCATAAATATTGTGCTTAGCTACATTCCTATAAATTAGAGATAATGTTTGAGAGATATTACATAATAATAATGAAGATGTAAATAATGGGAAATTAGTTCAAACCTTGAAAATTTAAATTTTAGAATAACATGGGAAAACCTACTCAACCTAGTCAACTACACAAGTAGATGCAATCTCAAAAGGATGAACTTGTACTAAAAATTTAATCAAATACATGTGCATAAAATTATTATAAAGATGCCATCATGTTTGTAGATAATGGTTGATAATTAAGAGGAAAGATGTGCAACAAATGTTTTCATATACTCATGTACTTAATATCAAAGTCCTTAATTTTTTCTCTCTTTCTTTATTGACTTATTTTATATGTAAATGAGCTCATTTTGAGCGTGAATAAGATTTCATGGAATTCTTAGTCTATTAAATTTTACAATTTATAACTAATCCTCTGGTATTTTAATGTAAGAATATCCCAAGTCCTCATTTGAATAGTATATAATTATGGGTAATACTTATGAGTGATATAGTTTATTATGGCTTGTGTTTGTTTGTTCCTTGGCTTTGGCCTTAATATCAAATTTCCATTAATGATTTTACCTTTCCATTTAGAGTTGTTTTTATTTTTTAATTGGTAAAGTAGGGTTTTTAATAGGCACTTAAATTTTACAATAGATAAAAATATTAATCATTTAGAGTCCATAAGAAATACCTCTTCCAACAGTGACCAAAACATGTTGTAAACTAGCTACAGACCAACAACAAAATAAAGAAAACCAAGAAACATCTAAATCCTTCCCAAATATTTATTTGTGGGATATGAGGGTCATATTATGTGGTTCCAAATACTTATTTCATCTACCTTTATTTTTATTTCTAGCATCATTCCAATCTCCTCTCTCCCCTAAATTGGGATAGATGGGAATGTATACTTAAAATAAATCGACTGGTTGAGAGTACTATAGAGACACTCAATCTAATAACCCTTAAGTTGAATAAGATGTTATAATATTATTATTTAAAATAAAATTTACAAAACTTTATTTAACTATATTATATTTCTTCTCTCCAATTTTTTAATATATTCCACACCTGGTTTAAAATCCTTTTGAACTGAATATAGTTCTTCCTCTAGCATTTTAGGTGATTCACTTTGGGTATTACTATTCTCACAATCACTAAAATCAATTAAAATATTATAAATGGATTCCTTCCACCAATATACCCCATTATTATGCATATAAATGCCACATATGGTGGCTAGATGACATGTTTTAAAGCATTTATGACAACAAAAAAGCAAACTCTCATAATAGAGAGGTTCTTTATGAATTTGATCTTAGAATTTCAAGTCCATATGCTCAAGGATATATTTTTAAACATTTAAATTAACCAAAATATGATTAAAATTAGGATAATTTAGATTATTTGTATTGGAGTCCATTAATAAAAATTGACCTAAAGAATTCCCCATGGTTTTTGTACTTTGTTGTGCTTTTTCCATTTCTTGAATATTGATGGCATTGTGTTCACATAAATAGAGAATACTTGCATTTATTATTTTAGTGTATCTCCACATTTATTTTTATGCATATTTTTAACTATTTCCCAATACATATTTCCATTTTATACAAGTACAATAGGTATATTAGCATTATAATATAAAATTATAAGTTAGCTCTAGAGGTTGCTCTGTAAGATTAGTTCCACACTAGTAAAGCATCCCAGTTATTGTTGATGAGTGGGAAAATTTTAGTTGGACATTTCAAACCATTAACAAGTTTGGAACACGCGATGAGAATACTAAACCATATTAATTTTCCCAATAACATTTTGGTAATAATATTAATCATACTTACTTTTTTATCAATTTTAAGTCACCTTGAAACTCCTCTAGACAACACCCTAAATATCAGGTTGAGATATATGTTTTGCTTCCTCAATTATTTGATAAATGTTGTGATGATATCATTAATATGGCCAATAAAATAAATATCCGTTTTATTCATTGGAATTATTATTTTCCTCTAAATATTAATCAATGGATTGATATTCCAAAAATTACTTTGAAGAATCTTCCATATTTTTTTGGAGATAGATTTATTAGTCCAAATGATCACATTAGAGATGTTCAAAACCTATTCAAAATAGATAATGTCATATAGCTTGATGCAGCCCTCATATTTTTGAATTCTTTACTAAAAGGAAAATATTATGAGTGGTTTACATAGTCTAGAATACAAATTTATTTTTAACATGACATTAGGTGGACAATAAGCTACACAATTAATTTAGATAAAGGGTGGACACTATATGTCTTATTGATAATTTGAGCACAATCAAAATAACTATTTTTGAAAAATTTATGACTTCATTCTCATATTTAAAAATATCTAGAAAAGGATAGCTGCTAAACTTAAGAATTCTTCAAGTACTTTTTATTTATATTATTTAAAATATTTTGATTTAGGGATTACTTTTATGATACAAACACTAGTGGAAGTAACACATCCAAAAGCTTATAAATTATATATCATAGCTGAAAATGTATTATTACAATTCCAAAAGAAATCGTGAACCATGCCAAGATCATTCATTCCCAAGCCTCGTATCCCTTCCTCAATTTCCCAATACTCTTAAGAACAAAAGGTTGAACCCATAAACCCATTGGTTGAAATAAAATACCTTATCGTGAGGGTCTCTAACAAGATATTGATTTTGAAATAACAAAATAACATTCCAAGACATACAAAAATATTATTTTTATGAGAATCTAAATCCTTATATTCAATCATTTCCTAATATTTTTCCTATACTTCCTCTACAAGTTGAAAATGCATCATGTTATATCAACCCACATTCTTCAAAAACAAGATAATATATGATGGGTTTTTCCTCCAACATGAGCATGGAATAAAGGATAAAAAGAGAATGAGAAAAAATATTATATCAAGACAACAACATAGATTGATTTTAGAGATAAAAATAAGAACACCAAAAGATAAGACCTTAACATATAATGAACCAAATATGGATCATCTACAAATCATAAATATATCATTCAATGAAGAGGGAATCATACATTAGTTCTTGATTGATTTAGGATATGATCAAGTTACGAAGGACTTAGGAATGAAATTTTTTATTTGATGAATGTATATCCACAATTCAAAAAAAAAATTATCTTCTCAATGATTGTGCCCTTTTTTCCAATGATCATGAATTTTTTTCCACTTTTAAATAGGAAGGATTTGCCTTTATTGAAAATTAAGGAGATAATCTAAAATATGATAACAAATAAGCCCTAACATCAAAATTATACTGCAAGGAACAATAAGTTTTCTATGGACTAATCATAAAACTTGGAAAGGATGATTAAAGAGAAATAACTCAAACAATTCCCTCTCAAATAAACCACATGACAAAGAATCATTAATAAACCTTTGGAAACTAAGGAGAATAATTATTCTAATAAATTTGTTCAAGAATTAGATGACTTAGGAATAAAATGTGCTTCCCTTCCTAAGGCTTCTATTCCTTTTAATTATGAAAAAAAATCATCTTTTCCTTTTGAGAAATAAAATGAAGATTTTGAACAAGAAACCATTCATCACAAATATAAATATGAGAAATATGAAACCCTAATTTTTCCTATGATGGACTTATTCTCTATAATTGGCAAAGGGTATGATTTATTTAAATTTGAGGAAAGTGTTCTATTTCTCAAAAGTTTTCATCAATAAACAGAGGAATAAGGAATGAAATGTGAGGTGAACCCATTATTCAACCTATAAGAATAATATATGATTAGACATTAGGATTCAAACATTTAGTTCCCTTACGAATATCTCCAAATAGATTTAAGCTCGATTCACATTAGTTACAAGAAAAAAATGGAGCCTATAATTTTTGAGAAGGGGATGCTCAATCAGAATTTTAGGGATTGAAAATGAGGTCCAAGGTTTATAAGACAATATATTAAAAAAATTAAGCTCACATTATCATGACCAAGACAAAGAATATAAAAAAATAAGTAGATTCCAAAGCCTAATCAGAATATTGAGTATATATACTTTCATCTCACATAATCACTAAGCTTAAGTGAGGAAACCAAAAGTTATTTTCTCTTTGTTTTGTTTCAACATCTATCATCTATTTGAATGATTCTATAAATAAAATAGTGGTCAAACATAATTAAACAAGGTAATTATTTTTCTCAAACTGTAAATAATATTTTTCATATATATATAATATAAATAATTACCATCCAAATAAAAAAAATCATATAGATTCTCACCACCACATGAATGAAAAACTCATTGACTCCTTAAATATTGAATATTGAGTGAATAATTCTAAAAGATAAATTGGAGGAGACATGCTCAGAACTAAGAATTCAAAACATTGGTATAAAAGTAATGTAGATAACTTGCAAAGGGAATGAGATTAAAAATTTAAATTTATAAAATATTTTACAAATGCATGAAAATACCAATGTATTAACATTCATAAATAATAGACATGGTGACAAGTACAAACTCTATGGAGATAGCAGCGAAAGCTTGTCTAGTGAGCATTTATAGATTTAGAATTGAGCCTATTTTTTTATACACTCATCCTAAAGTGATTCCAACAAAACTTATGTGACTAAATGGTCATGAGATTCATTAATTATAAAAAGGAACAACTCATTAATAAATAAGTTCATTAAACTCAATAACAACCTCTCATTACAAAATGATAAAAGAGTCAAACAAAAAAGGGAAAATATGTGATTAATATAATTTTTTTATAACTGTTTCATTCTAAATTCTCATTAGTTATTATTTTTAAAATAATTTTTTTTATGGAGTATCTAATCTCTTCAAATATTCATGTTGAACTTTATAGCTAATTTATGTGGGATTTGTGAACAAATTTAGACTCAAAATGCAACATTAGAGATATTTTAGTTCAATATGTGCAAAAATATTTTATAAGATATAAAATGTGAAATGAGAATTATTTTTCACTCTCATTCATTAATCAAATTGAGTTATCTTTATATTTAAGTGACCAACATATTTAGAGTCATAGGATTTAATTGTATCATAGTAGTGAACATTTTTTCTCCTTGTAAAATAATTTAAACCCATTTACAACCTCAGTTATCTTATCAAAAAATTCTAAACCTTTGATTAAGTATAAGTCTCCAAACAGTGACCCTAAACTTATAATTATATTAGATCTAATGTTGTGAGATAATTCATTTATAAAGAAGGATATTTGGCCATGGAATCCTCTAATATCTAATGTTGTGATTAGTTTTAAATAAAATTATGGATGTCATCCTTAAGGTTTCCCTTATGTCATAAGAATTATTGCTTTTAGGTGAAGTTATTTAACTATTGGGTCAAATTATTTAATACCTTTTAAAATATAAGGGACAAGTGGTAGAAATAGCATGCTCATAGCTATTAATTAATGAGAAGTATGGCAGTAGAAGCTTTGGTGTCTGGTCAACATTTATAGCTTTAGACTTGAGCCTATTCTTTTAATATACTCATCCTAAAGTGACGCCAACAAAATTTATGTGATTAAATGGTCATGAGATTAATTAATTATAAAAAGGAACAAATCATAAATAAATAAGTTCATTAAATTAAAGAACAACCTTTCATTGGAAAATGACAAAAGAGTCACAAAGGGAAAATATACGATAAATATAAAATTCTTCAAGTGTTTCCACCTAGATTATTTTAAGTTGTTATTTACAAAATAATTTTTTTATGGAGTATTCAATATATTTAAATATTCACACTTAACTCTATAGCTAATGGATGATGGATTTGTCTTGACAACAAATTTAGATTCAAATTGCAACATTACAGATATTTTACTTTAAGAAGTAGAGTAATATTTCATAAGATATAGAAAGTGAAATGAGATTGATTTATCACTCTCATTCATTAAACAAATTTGAACCCAATTAAAACCTCACTGATCTTACAAAAAATTTCTAAAACTTTGGTTAAGTATAAGTATCCAGATAATGACCCTAAACCTTTTAATTTTATTAGATCTAATGGTGTGATTTAATTAATTTATAAAGAAGGATATTTTACCATGGGATCCTCTAATAAATAATGGCATGATTAGTTGTAAATAAAATTATTAATGTCATCCTTAAGGTTTCCCTTATGTCATCAGATTGGTTGTTTTTAGGTGAAGTTATTTATCTATTGGATCAAATTGTTTAATATCCTTTAAAATAAAAGGGACAAGAGGTAAAAATAGCTTGCTCAGATATTTTAGCATCAATCTTAAGCCATCAGATTAGCACAACAATTTCGGATCATCCAATCCTACATATTGATAAATTCATATTTATTATTTATAAGGTACATACCTTAGGTCCTACCATCCTTCTGACAATGATCCTAGGCCATTTTATTTACCTATATCTAATAGTTCATGTTGTTGTATTCCTCAAATGAGAAATATTAAGCCACTCCAACAAACATCCAATGATTTGATCGTCTTTTGTGATAACAGATGATGAAATTTTAATAAATCACCTTATGCCATTAGATTAACATTCTTTAGCACTTATATTTTATCATGCATTTGCCTAAATCCAAGATGATGATGATTAATCTTACACAGTTAAAAAATCAACCATAAATAGATAAAAGTGGGCTTACCTACATGTCCATTCCCCTTCATGATTCTCATACTAAGTTGAATTCCTATTTTGTAGATATAATGGTTAAGAGTTATTACAAAATCATAATTAAGATGCAACCTACAAGAAAGTATTTCGGGCTTACAATTATAAATTTTAGAAATGTATAAATAGACTTGTTAAACTTAGTCAAGTACACAAGTAGATGCACTTTTAGGAGGATGAACCCATATTGGAAATCTAATCAGAGATAAGTGCACAAAATTTTCATAAATACACCATCATGTCTGTAGACAAAACTTGAATAAATGATAAGGAAGATGGGAAATCAAATATTTCTTATTGATGCAAAAAAAATAGGCCAACCTTTCGGAGGCCATAACTTTTGATTCATAGCTTAGTTTGATCTCTTCCATGCACCAAAACAATCATCTCAAAAATTTTAATTCTAATATAAGTAGCTATATCTACTTATATTTGATTTAAATATTTTTTAGAGTCTAAACGTGATCATATGAGGGTCTGAAATTAGCTTTTAATGATTTTTTCAAGAATTTTCTAAAATTTAGAAATTATATATTTTTAGAACTAGAAGTCAACTTTAGTTAAATTTCATCTCATAGTCTAATTTTAGTATTTAAGTTATTTAAATAAATTTTTAGAGCCATGCACTCTTGCATGCAAAACTTACTATAAATAGTGGCTACTAAAAATATACCTTTTTTTTTAGATTTTAGTTTTTTTTTGAATTTTGCATGTAGACTTTAATTTCCAAGTTTAGGCTTATTTAAGCATGGTTTGGGTTTGTACTTATTTCAATCAATCAATGCAAATAAATTTTAAGAATTATTTCAAGATCTTGGCCAATTGGTAATTTTCTTGTTCTTGTTAGTTTTTGGGTTCATTATCTGGTAAAAGACAAAAAGGAAAAGTTTGCATGCACAAAATTGAAAGGTCATGCAATGATTTGGTTGGATCACCTATAGAAAGAGAGATAGAGAAAAGGTAAAGATAATATTAATTCATAGAAAAATGTGGAGAAGACACTAAGGGAAAAATTTATCCCTATGGATTATGCACAAACCCTATATAGAAGATTTCAAAATTTGAGGTAAAAAGATCATAGTATACAAGAGTATAGAGATGAATTTTACAAGATTTCCATACGAGTGGAGCATGATGAAACATAAGAGCATATGTCTACAAGGTATGTAAATGGTTTGAAATTTTTTATCCAAGATGAACTAAGCATGCATAGAATACTTAATATGGAGGAGGCTTATTAATTAGCTTTAAAGGCAGAAGAAAAAAATAAGTAGAATTTTAGAAGGATATCTACTGGTCCAAAAAGATGTGGATCCCCTCCAATAAGGGGATGAGATGGATTTAATACCACCATTGGTGGATTTAATGCCAATAAAAGTGAATCGTCATGTGGTGTAGAAAGGCAAGATGATAATAGCCAAGGGTGTCAATACCAACAAAGAAGAAGAGGATTTTAGAGTGGATAAGGTTATGGAGGTACTAAAGGATGGTTTTTAAATCAACGTAGATCTTATGTCTGTTATAGATGTGGAGAAGAAGGTCATAGAGCATTTTAGTGTCCAAACTATCAAGATCAAGAAAGGATGCAAGAAGATCGCCCAAGAATAAATCTAGTTGAGGCTAAAATAGAAGAGTAGAAAATTGAAGTTACACCAGCAGATGTTGGAGAGAATCTCATGATGAGAATAACCATGATCACTCCAAGGAAGGATCAAGTGTATAATAAATATGTACTTCAGGTGGAAAGGTATGCAAAGTAATTATAGATGGTGGTAGTTGTAAAAATATGGTTTCTAAAGAAATGATTGAGAAACTAAATATGCAATGTGAAAAGCATCCCAACCCTTATTAGATTTTATGGTTTAAGAAAGGGAATGAGGTTACATTAGATAAAAGGTGCCTAATCAAGTTTTCTATAGAAAAAACTTATAATGATGAAATATGGTGTGATGTTACCTTGATAGATGTGTGTCATGTGTTATTGGAGAGACCATGGTAATTTGATAGGAAAGTAGTTCATGATGGAGAAAATAACACATACACTTTTTGGAAAGGTGGTATAAAGGTAGTTTTGTTACCTCTTAAAGAGGAAGAGAAGATAGAAATCATGCTCTGTACTAAAGAATTTATCCAAGATATGAAGGTAGTAAGTTGTTATGCACTAGTAGCAAAGAATTAAGAAATAAAAATGGTGTCAATACCAATAGAAGCAACAAGAGTGTTGAAAGAATATGCAAATGTTATTTTTGATGAATTACCAAATGGTTTACCACTGAAGAGAGATATTCAACATCACATTGATTTGATTCTAGGATTAGATCTACTCAATCAAGCATCTTATAGGATGAGTCCAAAAGAACATGCAAAATAAAATAAATAGGTTACTAAATTGCTAAGGAAGAAAGTGACAAGGGAGAGTATGAGTCCATGTGCAACACTAGAATTGATAACTCCAAAGAAAGATGGAGGATGGCAAATGTGTGTGGATAGTAGAGAAATTAATAAAATTATAATAAAGTATAGGTTTCCATACCTTACCAACATTTTACTAACATTTATCTAAGGAGTGGTTATCATTAGATTTAAATTGTGAAGAAGATGAGTGGAAAACTACATTCAAGACTAGGGATGTCTTATATGAGTGGATGGTGATGCCATTCAGATTATCTAATGCACCTAGCACATTTATGAGGGTGATGAATATAGTGCTAATAGAATATATTGGTAATTTTATGGTTTTTTATTTTGATGATATTTTGATATTTAGTAGGACTAAATAAGAACACTTACAACATATAATAATGGTAATGGATTTATTAAGAAAAGAGAAATTATATGCAAATTTGAAGAAGTGCAGGTTTATGTAGAAAAGTTTGGTATTTTTGGGATTTGTAGTTTTAGTAGATGGTGTGAAAATGGATGAAGAAAAGATAAAGGCAATTTTTGAGTGGCCTATTCCAAAAAACATTATAGAGGTAAGAAGTTTCCATGGTTTAGCAAATTTTTACATAAAATTTATTTAAAATTTTAGTAGTATTGTGGCACTAATAATAGATTGCATGAGAGGGAAGGAATTTGCATGGACTAGAGTAGCCACAAAAAGCTTTGAAATTTTGAAGAAGAAGATTATAGAAATTCCAATTTTAGCATTATCAAATTTTAACAAAGTGTTTGAGGTTGATTGTGATTCTTCTTTTATGGGAATTGGTGCTATGTTGAGTCAAGAAGGAAAGCCAATAGCTTATTTCAGTGAGAAATTGAATGAGGTAAGAAAAAATAATTCTACTTATGATGTTGAACTTTATGAAATTGTACAAGCATTAACACATTGGAGGCATTATCTAGTGCCTAAGGAGTTTTTATTATTTACATATAATGAGGCTTTGAAGTATGTGAACACACAAAATAAGTTGAATAGTAGGCATGCAAAATGGGTTTTTTTCTTGTAGGGGTGTAATTTTGTGTTGAAGCATAAATCAAGAAAAAAAAATCAGGTAGCTGACGCATTGAGCAAGAGGGTAGTATTATTAACTACTATGGTGAGTGAAGTAGTTAGATTTGAAGCTATCAAAGAATTATATGATACTGATTCATATTTTATCAAGGTCATTGAGAAATGGAGGAATATATCAATAGGTGGGATATATGCCATTTATGATGAGTATATTAAATAAGAATTTATCTCTTGAAAGAGAAACAATTATGCATTCTAGTTGGGTCTCTACAAGACAATATAATAAGATAATTACATTGTGGTGGTTTGGCTATACATTTTGATAAGATGAAGACAATAGATTTGGTGGAGGAAAAGTATTTTTAGTCAAATATGAAGAGAAATGTCACAAGGTATGTTTCAAGGTGTATAATGTATCAGGTGATAAAGGAAATGCATAAAATACTGGACTATACATGTCATTGTTGGTTCTAAAAAGACCATGGATAGATTTTAGTATGGATTTTATGTTGGGATTGCCAAACACATAGAGAGGTGACAATTCGATTTTTGTTTTTGTAGATAGATTTTCTAAAATGGTTCATTTTATTGCATGTAATAAAACCAATGATGCCACTAGAGTCACAAAATTATTTTTTATGGATATTGTGAGATTATATGGTGTTTCAAAAACTATTACTTCAGATAGGGATACAAAAAAATTAAGTTATTTTAGGAGGACTTTGTGGAAGAAGATGGGTACTAAGTTATAATTCATTAGTGCATATCACCCACAAATAGATGGATAGATAGAAGTTGTGAATAGGAGCCGTGCATGCTTTCAATTGAAACTCACTATAAATAACAGCTGTTATAAATAGACTTTTTTTCTAGATTTTAGTTTTTTTTAAATTTTGCATGTAGACTTTAATTTCTGAGTTTAGGCTTATTTAAGCATGGTTTAGGTTTGTAATTATTTCAAGCAGTTAATATGAATCAATTCTGAGAATTATTTCAAGATCTTCACCTGTTGGTAATTTCTTATTCTTGTTAGTTTTTGGGTTCATTACTTATACTCTTGTACTTAATGATCAAATTATTAATGTTTTTCCTCTCTTTTTTTTTCTAACTTCTCCTATATTTGTAAATGAGCTCATTTTGATTGAAAAGAAGAGTGTTTCCTATAATTCTTAGCCTAATAAATTTTAGAATTCAGATATAAGGCCATGTTGTATTGATATGTATGAATATCTTAAGCCCTCACTATAAAATAATGTAATTGTGCATAATTCCTTTGATTACTTGAGTTTGGTGTGCCTCTTGTTTGTCTACCCCTTTTCTCTACTATTATTTCTAAAATTACATTTATGGGTTTTGCCTCTCCCTTTATAAATTTTTTCCTTGTGTTCTTTTCCTTGCCTATATATTGATAGCATTATTTTCCTATAGATAGGGTGTCCTCCTAGTTCCTATTTTATTACATCACCATATTTATTTTTATGCATCATTCTAACTCTTTCCCCATCAAAATATTCATTTCACACAAGTAGAATAGGTAGTTTAGAACTGGAATATGAAACATAACCAATTGGATTTAAAGGTTACTCTGCAATATTAGTCATACAATAGTAAATCATCCAATGTTATTACTATTATGTAAGAAACTTTCAATTATAAATTTTAAATAATTAACAATAACAACTATGCATGTTTTTTCTATGTTACACATGGTATATTTAATAATTTTATTTTGAGATGAGTAATTTTTAGGATCACCCTTCACCACAAAATGGGCATTTATCCATACTATCCTAATATTAGTTATAATTTCAAGTGGTTCTGAATATATTTCTATTTATTTTCATTCCTCATGTAATGAGATTATTTGAACCAAAAGGTATGTCCACTTCTTTGGAAAATAATTAGAGTTTTTCCCACCCCCTTGTATTGATACCAATGGATCAAAAATATTATTTTTGATTCTTTTATCAATAACGAAAGCTCTAACCTTGAACACCTATGTTCTAAATTTAGTTACAATCTTTAAAATCTAGAGTTTGAAAATTAGAAACATGGCTCACATACCACCATATATATTTTTCCTATGTTCTTTTTTCAATTTTTATTTTGTATTCATCATATTGTAACCAATTCACTATGACATTGATATTTTTTCATGCAATATTGGTTTTTCATTAGAATCCATAATATTCATCCTTCTATCACCATCAAGTAATACTCAGTGATGCACTTATATTTTTATTTTACTTTGATATGCACACATATATCAAATCAAGGTATTATGTAGACATTTAATTTTAGTACAAGATATTTTTCCATTGTGTCTATGTCATGCTTTATCACATAACCTATTTGTGTATGTTTCACATATTTTAGACATTTTTTTCCACATTGGACCTTTCATAGCCTTGAAGCATCTATATTTCCTCATAAATACCTTAGAAATCTTATATGTCTACATTAGAATCCCTTTAGTAATTGTCAAGCTACTTGGTCTCTTTGTTGATATTTTCTATAACCTAGCCATAATCATGGGTCCATGATTATGGTATAAGTGTAATTATGGGTCCAAAATTCTAGTGACTTTCATTATGTCGGTCCTTTCACCTAAAGATAATTTATTTTGTGTTGATTATCGATTTTCATTTTCTTGCATGATCTACCTATGTGAAAAACTTCCTCATGGATTCTATATAAATAAATTTACCCTAAGCCATTTCATATATTCTATCAATAATTCTAGGTTATAATTTCCTCATCTAGTTGCATATTAAATATATCTATTGCACATTTATTGAGGATATTTAAAATTAATTAATGTATGCCTTTATAATCATTTCAAGTCTTGTATCAACACATCTTATACCAAAATAAGTTTATAGAGAAGAATATAGTTTCATTTGATTATCTAGGAGAGGAAGTAAAACCATTTCTCTCATTTATCTTGGGATCATTTAATAAACGCTATAACTACTCTTAGCCCTGATTTAGAGCATGCATGATATATAGTTAAGACCCTCATGAGGGCCCGAGTCATTGAAATTAACATATTTTATTATTATTATTTCAGCATTGTGTAAAATTATGGCTAAATCAAATAAGGTATGATTCCAAGGATAATACACAAAATATCTATGAAGTGAATCTAAATTCATAGTTATTTTCCTATACTAAAGTATCCCAAAAAGTTCTAGATTCAGAAGTTCCAAATTTACATGATTGTAGCAGGAAACCACAATTAGAAAAAGTCATAATTAGCATAAAATTATAGAACCTATATGACCCACAATTTTGGTCATATTTTAGATTGCAGTCAAAATCTAGGTTTTCTATCTAATAAACATCATGACCTATTTTTCAACATTAGAATTAAAATATAGAACATAATGTGTTTTTTCAGTCACTTGTATATATTTCCATTGTTATTGATAATTTATAGTTTCATGGTACTTTCATTACATATTTTACCACTAGGCAAGTATGATTTAATATAGTTTATTGTATTTAGCCTAATTTATCTTATGCCACTTATTTGATGGGATTTATATGATGTTAATAGTCTTCAACCACAATTCTTAAAAAAATGGATAAGATAAAATAATAAATGTACAAAATATAATAACCACAATTTGATTAAGATGTATGAATGGCATGGTATTTAAACATCTCATGATATAAGCAATATAATATCTCTATACACATGGACATAGTATGTTCAAAATAAGTAAGATATGACCAATAACACATATAGAGATGATTCCCCTACATTGATAAGTGATACAAAGGTGTAAAATATATTTCCCCTAATGTGGGAACAATATAGTTTATAAGTAGATGAGAATGTGAAACTTGGCTCATTAAAGGAATCATGATAAAAGTGATAATAATGTACCCAAAGATTGACCAATGATGTGTCTATGATATGGAGGAGGTAGAATTGATGTCATAGTTTTTTTTCCTTGATAATATAATATGCAATCATTAAATTTTAGGGAAGAACTATTAAATTCAAAATAAAAGTACAATAGATGTTCCACCCATAATAAACATCAAATGTAATGTCCAAAAAATGTGAATAAGGGAGCAAAATGTATATAAGTATGTCTCAATATGTTAAATCATATGACCAAATTGTAAAAACAATTAATACATATTATTGATTTGATAATTGTTAAAATGAATTTAAAAGGGGATTAAATGGTACATAAAGTCAAGCCAATCAAAAAATATTTTCATTTGTAATTTAAAATTGAATATTTAGAATAGTTGAGCTCTAACAAAGAATTTAATGATGTTAAATAGCCTATGATCCCCATATGATTAGAGTGTTTTTTAACATGGGTTACCACTAAGGAGGATGTACAACTATTTAAAATTAAAAAAGATATTTTTTGTCAAAAATTAAGCAATTTTTTGTTTTTCAAAAAAAGTTTGTAATGCAAAAATTTGTGTTTTGGGGTTTTTTTTAGGTTCTTCAAAGGTATTTGTCATTGGATGAAAGTGGTAAACCATGTATGAAAGTGGACAAGGTCCTCTAGTGTATCCATGAATATGTCAATGTTGGTATAAATATGGTCATGAAGGTGGAACATCAAACCAAAAAGTGTTCACTCATCAATTATTTTCATGTTTTGAGACACATACATTATTTTTTGCATTTTGATTATGTTTTATTGAGTTATGATGTTCAATAACATATTTTTATGGTTTCATCATGACATACACCTCCGTGAGTGCCGCTATGATAGAATGATGGATACTATGACAAAGTTGGTACTCAATGATGCTAATTAAGACCAATTGATGATCTAGGTTTAGGCCATATTAGCTTTTTGGGCATGATTCCTTATGAAATTAATTTATTTGCTAAATTACATGAGTGGTGAGATTGTGATTCATGTGCTTTATTACTACATATTGGAGATATGATCATGACCTTAGAGGATGTGTAGTGGATACTCTACATTCTAATCAAGGGTTGAAATGTAATTCACTCAGGATCTTCCTTGAGTTAAGATGGATTTTATATATGATACTATATAGGGGGTTGACTATTTGATCCAGTAAAAATCATATTTTTATATTGGGATAATGAATGCAAAAATATCCTCATAAATTAAAAATGAGAGAAGCTATAAATAGGAAAACCAACTAGTAGAAATCAACCAAACCATGAAACATAGAAGACACCAATGTAACTTGGTTCAACCAATGGGCTATGTCCACAAATAAATTTGTCCAACCTTTATTATTTTTAGAAAAAATAAGGATAATACCCTATCGCACATCTCTCCAATCTCTCAGCCTCGTATCTTCAATGCACCAATGTAAGCTTACAAGAAAACTTAAAATCCTTCAACCTCTTCATCTCCTTCCAAGAAAGCAAGAACACATGGAATACCAAATATAAATAATAATCATTCATTAATAGCATTTGCATGAGTGAGTGAGAGAGAGAGAGAGAGAGAGAGAGAGAGAGAGAGAGAGAGAGAGAGAGAGAGAGAGAGAGAGAGAGAGAGAGAGAGAGAGAGAGAGAGAGAGAGAGAGAGAGAGAAAATATGGTGTCGCATTCCAAATGGGTGTATAAGTGGTTCATAAAGTAATGTCTATATCTTATTCATAGTACAAAACATAGTGGAAATACTTTAGACAAAAATCCACCACCACTCCATGTGATAAATTTTTTTGTCCTCCGCTCAACCACTAAAGATAGATTATGCTAAATCATATATTATCTTTAGCCAAGTAATAAGATAGTGGATCCACCATAGAAATGTACCCTACACCCACTTGTGTGAATAGGATCTCATTTATCCTTTTCCCCACAAGAAATAGCACCCCACATGCACCCATGAGCAAAAGTAGATACACCCATGTGCCTTACTAGATAAGGGTGTCCCACATAACACCTCATCAACTTTACAACATGTAAGATCCTCTATGTGCCATGACACATCACCTACATGCCACATCACTAAGATGACATGTTACCATGAATAAGATCTATGAATATTGATTTCACACCTAATAATTCCCCCACTTGAAGTCAATATACACAAAGTATATTATTTCTAATTATTTCATCCAATAAACAAATTCCTCATTATGATCTTCTTCATCTATGAATACCAACTGAATTTAAATATAACTTCAAATTCACTCTTGAAATGGCCTTGGTCATCATATCTAAAATATTTTCACTAGTATGGATCTTAACTAGATTCAATTTCTCCTCCTCCAATACTATTCAAATGAAATGATATCACAATTGAATATGTTTTATCCTAGAGTGAAATGCTAAGTTATTTTCTAGATAGATGACACTTTGATGGTCACTAAATAGTATACCTTTTCCTTATTAGTGTCCCAAATCTTCCATCAACCTCTATAACCAAATCATTTCCTTGTTAACTTCTGTAATAGAGACATACTCAGCCTCTATGGTTGACAGTGCCACAAAATTTTGTAGTCATGATATTCAGATGACTATTATACCACCTAATGTGAACACATACCCTATAATGCTCCTTCTACCATCCAAATCACCTATCATGTCTCAATCAACATACCCTCATGATGTCACATCCAATCCACTATAACATAACATTGAATTTATGGTCCCTCTCAAGTAACAAAGGATCCATTTGATTACCTTATATTATTCATTTACTGGATCACTCATGAACTTACTCACTACTTCTACTACATATGCAATGTTTATCCTTGTACACACCATTACATACATCAAAATGAAAATTAAAAACGATTAGGGTGTCTTGGACATGATATTCTTTTCATGTGTCATGGGACACTATTCCTTTGTGAGTTTGGAGTGTCCTGCCAAAGGTATCCCAATCGGATTAACATCTTGCATGATAAACCTTTCCAACACTTTTATGAAGTATTCTCCTTTAATAATTATAACTTTTGATTCTTTATATCTATGAATATTATCATATGAAGGATTTATTTAACAACACCTATATCCTTCATAGAAAGAGAATAACTCAATTATCTCTTGAGTACATTGATATCATGAATGTTAAACCTATAATAAGTATATCATCTGCATATAAATGTAGGATAATAGAACTACTATTTTTAAGTCTTTTAAAATACACACTATTTTTATGTTGGAATAACCCTATTCCAACATAAACCTATCAAACTTAATATACCATTATCTTGGAGCTTGTTTAAATCCATACAAGCTCTTCTTCGTAATGCACACTAAATTTTCCTTACCACTAACTTCATAATCTTATGGTTACTCTATATATCCTCCTCCAAATTCCCATGAAGGAAATAAATCTTCGCATATAATTATTCTAAGTGAAGATATTCAATTCCAACTAAACTCAATATAGTTTTAACTGAATTCATCTTAACAACTAGACAAAAGATTTAATTAAAATCTATACCTTTAATTTGTTCAAAACCTTTCACCACCATTCTGGACTTGTACTATTTTTTACTTGCATCCTTCTTTTTCATCTTTTACACCCATTTATTCTACAATTCCTTCATACCCTTTAGAATTTTCACCAAATCCCATGTATGTTTCATCATGAGTGAGTCATACTCTCATCCATAGCTTGATCCCACTTATACTGGCATCAACATGCACTAATTTTTTGTAGCTCTATGGCCCACCACCATCAGTAAGTTTACAAATAATTTAAATAAATGTAAAACCATTTAGGTGGTCCACTTACTCTAGTAGATCTTCTTAAACAAGGGGTTTGGGGTTTTTGTTGTTATTGCACATCTTACACATATACCTTTGGAACATGTTCTTTTGTGATGTCCTCTAACACTATTACTTTTTCTTGGATTTCTCTTAATTAAATTTTTGTAACTTATCCATGTACATGAATTTCCCATTAAATTTCACATCTCTACTCTGGATGATTTTCCTATCTTCTAAATCCCACAACCAAAATCCTAAGTTGTTAGTACCATAGCCAATAAAAGTACATTTCTTAGACTTGGCCTCTAGTTTGTTCCTATCATTTTTATCAATGTGAGTGAAATATTTTTAACCAAAACCTCTTAAAAAATAATAGTCTAACTTCTTGCCAATCCATGCCTCCTCTGGTATGTCACCATCTAGAATAGCAAAAGTTCCTTTGTTTATCAGGTACACCATTATATATAAAACATCCACCCAAAATTATAAGGTTAACCCAACATGTAGTCTCGTTATTCTATCACATTCCATGATATTCTTGTTTATCCTTTCTGACACACCATTATGTTGTGTTGTTCCTAGAATTGTCCTCTACCTATGGATTCCATTTACTAAACAATAGTTATCAAACTCTTTGTTGCAGTATTCACCTCCATTATCTAACCTAAGGCATTTGAGCTTTAAACATATTTCATTCTCAACTAAACCTCTCCATCTCTTAAATGCATCAAACACATAAAATTTATGTTTTATACAATAAACCCAAACCTTGCTAGTTGCATCATTAATAAATGTAACATAATACATTGAACCACCAAGTGAAGATACCTAAAATTGTCCCCATGCATTTGTATGCACAAGATATAACTTCTACTCCTTCTTGGTTGGTCAAACTCTTATAAATCATACATGTTTATGTTTCCTATATACACAGTTCTCACATAGGTCTAAGTCAATTTCTTTTAGACCAGGCAATTTACCATTTACATGTAGAATCACCATGCCCTTTTCACTCATGTGTCTATGTATATAGTTCCATAAATTTGTGTCTTTACCTGAAGCATCTAAATCAAAAGATGAATTATCACTAACTATGGATAAATACAAAGTACCCACTTTCCCACCTATTGTAACCACCAGAGCACCCCTGGTAAATTTTAATTTATACAACCATCACTACCCAACTATCCTATAGAAATAAGATTTATCCTCAAAATTGAAACATTCCTAGAATCTTTAAGCAAACAATGCTTCAAGGTTCATCATCACCAAGATAAAATTCCCAAAATTACCTTGAACATAATCTTGAAATTAATGTCTATGAGGAGTAGCATGAAAAGAAGCACAAGAATTCAAAACACAAGATTTAGTTATATTATCCAAAAAAATAATAAGAGCATCTTGTAACACATCACCTACTAAATTTGATTCTTTATTTTGTTCTTGTTGGTCCTTTATTGGTTTTCCTTGAAGGAACTAATAGTCATTATTTTCATGCCAAGTCTTCCCATAGTGTCGTCATTCCATATTACTTCTTGATTTAGATATTGAACCTCACCTTGATTTTCCATGGTTCCCTCTTCTTTTGTGCTTATGTTTACCCCTAGTCTCAACTATCAATGCATTCCCTAAAGTGGACATTTCACCAGTGCTTTTCCTTCATATTTCCTCATGTAGGATCACACCCACTACAACTTCAAACTTTAGTTTGGCATTATTGGAGATAGAGGTGCTTACTACCATTACGAAACTATTCCAAATCTTAGGTAAGGAACATAGAATAAGAATATCCCTAACTTCATCATTAGATTCAATATTAAAATAATTTAACTATCCTATAACCATGATAAAATTATTTAAATGACTTTCCATTGAACCATTCTCACACATTTTCATATTAAACAAATTCTTCATTAAGAAAATTTTATTGGAATTAGAGGGATTTTCATAGAACTTCCCTAGTGTACTCATAATAATTTAAACAAATCAAAGGCAATCCATTTGCCATGTTATTTATATGAAACATATTTAGGCCACTAAAACATAGATGACCAAACTTCAAATGGCATAACCATGACTAATATTTTATGAGAGCTTTACATTTTACAAAGAACTAAATTTGTAAACTAAATGTAACCGTTTTATTTTGTGTCATTTGGAACTTTGAAATCAGCCTTCCATTTCTATATAAAATTACACATGCATCATTCTAAAAATAAAATTTAAATCCCTTCTACACTATTTTCTTAATGTTCATTATATTGTGTTTAAGATTAGGAACATAATATACATTTGGAATGTGCATTTTCTCTCTTTGGTTTTATTTTTATTATCCATTTACCCATTATAGCTACTTATTTTTATCATCCCCCATTTTCAATTCTAATTACACATATTCATATATGTTGTAAAATATGTCCTTGTTTCCACTCATGTGATTACTACAACTACTATTTAAAAACCATACTTATTTTGAAATTTATTTTTCAACATTCCATGTAATTAATATTGAATCACTTATTTTTTTCACAAACTTATTTTCTCTTGAAATTTTTTCACTCAACCTATTCATGGCAAACTACTTCTTTCTACATTCATTTGTATAATGACCAAATTTATTAAAGTAATGGAATTGAATTTGATATTTGTCAGATCTTTAACCTTTTTTATGGAAATCATGATATGATTATGGCTACCACCTTTGCCTCCTCTACTTGTAAAGAAGTTTTAATTCATTCTCTCTTTATGAGTGTTTTCCAATCTACCTCTTCCATCATTCTTGGCCTCTATAAAATAATCTTCCACCTCTATTATTGGATCTTCCCCTCTTTTTCCTCTACTAATATTGACTTTGAATACATTTTTCATAGGGGAATTAGCTGATCTATTCATCCTTTTCTCATGATATTTCAAAGATGCCATAAGCTCATCATTTAAACTTGTGACAAATATTTTGATTCCTTGGTAGATACAACAATTAGATAAAATATAATAGGAAGAGTCGTCAAAATATTTTATACAATTTTTTTATCACATAACATGTATCCATGATAATTTATTTGATTTAATATGTCCAGTGCATGAGTAAATAATTCATTTATGGAAGAAGAATTTTTCATTTGCAGATTTTTAAAATATCTTTGAACCATTTTGAATTTGCTACTTCCTTGATATGAATTTTGTAAATTATCCCAATCCTACTCATATTTTTTTGATGTTGCAACTCTTGGGAAAAACATTATTTCATTGTTTTTTGGATAAAAAATAGTGCCTACACATGATTCTTCTTACTCTCTTTGAAAAGATCCATCTATAATTATTTTAGGGCATTTAATTAAGGCTGATTTTTGTGTTCTAATAAAACCATTCTCCATAAATTCCAATAAGTCTTGGGAAAAAATAAATTCTTCAACTTGATGCTCCAAAAATCATAATTATTTCAATTGAATTATAGAATCTAGGGTTGAGTAAGAAGGTTTCTTGTTACACCTGCCATTCTTCTTGAAGATCTTGCTTCAAAAAAAATAAACTACGCTCTATCGCAGATCTACCTTCACAAACAATATTCAACAATATTGCATGAACAACCACACTATCTATAAAACCTTAACAGTTCTTATACCAATTTGTAGAATTAGATCTAAATCCTAGCCTTGAGTTTTTGTGCTAAGACAAATGAAATAATAATCTATATTTTTTTATAGAAAAGAGACGCATATAAACTTAATAAAAATAATATTTATATTGAAAATCATCAATCACTTCGACATTCTTTCCTTATTTTTACATGACAAATTAGGACGATAACATATTTATGTAAGAAATTCACAACTTAACTTCCCTAGAAACTTATGTTTTATAATATAAACTATTAATTTAAAAAAAAATACTCCTTGATTCATCTTCAAGCAAAGGAATTTAGATGAGCTTTGTCATAAAAACTATATTTTTGAGTAAAAAGGAGATATGAAAATATCTCACACAATATTTAATTCTAATAATAGTTCCTCAAAATAAAAGTTGGTGGGGTGGAACTTATACTCCAATAGCTAATTGTTATATATGCATTCCAATAGTCAGAAATAAATGCTAGATGTTAAATAATTGACACTTTGTATATGAACAATATCCATGATGGGATGTTTATATATAAATTAAATCCATCACTCATATTTAAATGTGGTTTTTACATCCATGTATAATTAATGTATTGTAATCCTTAAAAAAAAATCCATGATTCTTCATACTTAATTTATTGACTTCATACTCTTTGGAAAAAGGATGTGCATCTACTCTAGACACTAAAATACATTTGGAAATTCAATTTTGGCATACTTTGACATATTTTAACTTTTGTCTACACATTTGACTCTTGTGTACTTTTTTTTTCTGTTAATTCATATACTTAATGTCTTGACTAATCCTATCTCCATATCTTAGATAATTAATTTTCACTCTTATGACAATACCAATAATAGTTAAATATATTGGATTATCTACATGTATTTGTCTCTACTAATAGTGTTTAGGAACACCCATTAATTATTTTTTCAAATTAGGATATATCCTTTAGATAAACCTAAATGTTTCATTAGTCATTGATTATGGGAAATATCAAAATATCATTTATCAATAAAAATCAATCTTAATGTTATACTCATCTACCATTCATATTGCCAAGTCCTAACAAGCTTGAGAAATTCATTAGCACTCTTTTGAGATAATATCGTAAAGGCAAACACATCTAAAAACACATCAAAATATTAGTCATAAATACATCTTTGAATACAAATATAAATAAAATTTGAAGGTTGTTAAGTGTCGAAATCCAAACATCACATTGCATTCTAAATTGATTATGATGGTCCACATGTGCACCTTGGTATGAGAAATATGTGTAGATTAATCCCTCTTCATATTATTATAACATAGGCAATGCTTAGTCACTCAATAAGGAATGGTTGAGGATATCCAACCCAACATTCTAGCCCTTTTTCAAAGTTCATCTTATTTCTAAGATAAAATTAGTTCTTCAAAGGAAAGAAAAGTAAAATAAAGATTAATGCATAGGATTGAGGGTGATCACACACAAAGATAAATATAGGTGAAAGTGTAGTGGTGTAAGGCATCATAAATTTTTTAATTTGACAATCATAATATCGATTAACACAAGGGTTTGAGCTATGCAAGTAGTTTGCATGTAGGTTTTTGAGCTAATGTTTCTAGATATGAACGATTACAAAACATTTTTAGGGACTGTGATAAATACATAGAAACATAAATCATAAATGAGTTAAGTGCTTCTATTCCCTCTTACCTTGTCAATTCTAAAAATATTAATTGTAATATCACTCTATCCTTTTACAATAATATTTATGTGATCATTACCCTATTTTACAAAATTTGAATATTCATATAATACATTAATCATAAGATAAATAAAATATTTTAGTAAACCTGGCCATTGAATTGATCATAGAAAACCTTATGTCTTTCCCACTTTAATTTTAGGTCTTTCCTACTTTAGAGTTTCATATTTAATAATTATGGTTTTACATTCATCCTGAATTAGGGATCAACTTTAAAATCTAATTTCAAATTTCTCTTTAATAAGAAAAAATCTTCACATTTTACCCTAACATTTTTATGTTTTCATGAACATATTCTATGCCATGTAAGAAGGTTAGATCTCTTATACATGTAAGGTTAATTTATAGGCTAAATGGTGTTAGAATTGATAATAATCAAGTTGTGATTCAACAATGTGTTTGTGTGGAATATAAAATCATTAAATCCAATTTTTTTCTTCTAAGGATGCAAATGTTGATATAAAACAAATAGATGTAGAAGAACATGTTATCAATAATGTTATGCCTCATATTAGATATTATTATGAAGATGATACTAGACACTATATTAAATATCATAATAGAATACACCTTGATAAGGTTAATGGTTTGGATTTTTCTTAAGTAGAAACAAGTTTTCAATTTTTAAAAATTGTATTTGTATGCAACCTAATGAATTAAAATAAAATTTTGAACATTATCCTAAAGGTTAATAATCTAGATAACTTAAAGGAAGCCACATTTGAAGAACAACATGATGAAATCTTAAATAATACTAATACAACTTATAGAGGCATTGATTGTATAGTAGTTGTTCAAACTATTAATCATAATGTTACTATTTATGCACATCTACACATATGCCTACACATGTGATGTCCACACTTGGTGTGGGGGTAGCATAGGTTAATGATAAGATTTATATCGAATTTCCTATACATCATATCTTTTTTCCTCTAATACTTTCTACTCATGTGACATCATATATTTGCAATCAATCCCCAATACCTACTACTCAAGAGTATATAAAACCCCTTATCAATATTGTAACCAAGGTTTCCAAATTAGAGAAATGTTATTATGAAGTGGGTCATTCACCAATTTCTCAACCATTATTACACAAAATTTTGGCCCTAAATATTTACACCTATTATTTATGTAAAGTATTAATTATACATAATCTTAAAACCTTTGATGGTAAAGGTGATCTAGAACAACATATTAGAGCCTTTCATAAAATATGCTTAGATTATATCTCAAATGATAAGTCATTATCCAATATTTTCACTAAGAGCCTTATAGACTATGCCTTGGGATGAATTTTTAATCTTCCTTTAAAATTGGTACATGCTTTTAATCCTATACCTGATCAATTCTTAGTTTGATTTTTTATCAATATTAGTGATAAGGTGTTATATAATCAAATTAAAAAACTCAAGAAACGACCTAGTGAACCCATTAGTAAGTATGTGCTTCATTATAATACTATGCTTTCAAAAATGACAAATCTTATGGCTAACAAATAATTTTAAGAAATATTCAAGTAAAGCTTACTTAATTTTATCCATGAATCTATTAAGTTCAAACACATCCAAACTTTCAAACAAATATGTCATATGGTTGAGTACTATGAGATTAAGATAATAGTTAAGAACATGCCAAATTATGAGGTTAATCAACTTATTCTCCTAATAAATATGCCAATCACTTATGTATAATACATGTTGGGATTTGTATTTTTTTAAATTTGCATAAAAACTATAAATCTAGGTAATGCATAGGCTATAAGATAAGAGAACCACAAATTTTGAGAGTGGAAAAACTAAATGGTAAAGATAAATCAATGGTAAAGTTAGAGGCAATTTGTGAAGGGAAGGAGAGGACCTCATTGTAGTGGGTACACCAAGAACCATATTCCTCACTATTATCCTTCTAAATATTATCAATGTTTCTATTATCAAACCCCCACTATGTATGACACACCATATGACATTTTTTATTATTATTATTGCACCTGCTTACATCAAACCACTATTTGACTTAGTTATATCATCTTGGTAGAAGAGAATTTTGTGTAAAAATATTATGAAATAAGTTACGATATAATATATAGAATAATTTCAATTCAATCTCTCAGGAGATATTTCTCTTGTGACATGTGCATGATTTTTAATTAATTTAATATTTTATTGATATCACATCATCACGTTATCCTCCATGCACCACATGACATTCACTATATTGGATAATATATTATTATATGTTGACCGAATTGGGGAATACCATGTCAATATTTATCACATATTATTGATGAATATCACTTTGCCCTCTCTTATTATTTCATCATCACATGGATCACATATTCTTATTTTCACCCTTACATGGGTCATATATTCTTATCAAGTATTATATGATGATATATTTATAGAGTTATTGTAGACACCTAATTCTAGTATAAGACCTTTTTCCATTTTGTCTTTGTCATGTTTTATCATGTGTACATTTGGATATTTTTGGACACATTCACCATACATTTGAGTTTCATTGACATTCATTCATTTAGAATTATTTAGATCCACCTCAAACCTATCAATATCAACACCAAGATCCCATTTAATCATCTTACATTTATCTTAGTCTCTACTCTAATCCTTTGTTCCCTCTTGGTCGGAATTGTTAGTCTACCAATTTTACCTCTCTTCATTTTTTGGGTCCATTCTACCTTAACATGATTCCTCATTATTTGAATTTCACTTATCATTATATCTTAGGATTAGCCTATGTTTAAAGAGTTATAGTGATCCCAATATGTATACATTTACCTTTAGTTATTTAATATAAAAATGTCTCATATCAAATGGATCTCGTACAAGTCATTTATCTAGCACCCAATTACCAAGTCTTATCAATATTTTTGTAAATTTGTCCAATGAGCCTAAAAATTGAGCCTCCATTGCATCATCATCATTATTATTCTTGTGTCATAATATCTTATTCCAAAATAAGTTTATAACAAATTGTATAGTTACATTTGATTAACAATAAAACCAATATTTTATGCATACTTTTGTTGTTAAAGTAAATCAGGGAGTTATACTAGTCAAATCAGTAAATAAAATCCAAAATCCAAGTTAGTCTTAGTGTGTGAAGGAACCCTAAAAGCTATAGAGCCTAGGAAATAATTGAGAACAAAATTAGTCACATAGAGGACACAATCAACCTTTTGCCAATTTTGAATTAGACACAATCATCCTTCCACTTTTTTGACCCAATTTTATAAAATAGTGAGATTCTCAAGGTGGTAGTATACTCATTTACAAAATTTTATCTCAATTTTAAAATTAATAATCAATTACCCAAATGTGCTCATTTCAATATCTTTTTCATATTTTTTTATTTTCATTTATTGTTCAATATTTTTATTGTATTATTCATCCATATTTTGGTCATATTTTAGATTTGATTATTATTTATAATTTCATTAACTTAATTCTCCATTGTACCCTATTTTTAACTCCTTTAATTAGTGTCATCTATGTATTAATTTTATATTTAAGTAAAATAGCTAAATATGTGTTATGAATGCATTTTAATTATTATAACTATATAATCAAAATCATGAAATAGAGATCTTATACTTCAAGAAGAAGAAGAATATTTCATAAGATATAGAAGGTGAAATAAGAGTGATTTATCACATTCATTTGTTAACAAAATTTACTTCTCTTTATCTTTTAGTGATTGGCACCTTCACACTCACAGACTTCAGTTGCGCTACAACAATGAAATACTTTATGTCATAGAAGAATAATTCAAACCCATTTACTACCTTAGTTATATTGTTAAATAGTTCTAAAATTTTGGCTTAGTATAAGTATATCAACAATGACCCTAAACCATTTTATTGGATTAGATCTAATGGTGTGAGTTATTTCACTTTTTGAGAAATTTATTTAGCCATAAGATCTCTTAATATCCAATGGTGTGATTATTTTAAATAAAATTAGTGATGTCATCCTTAATGTTTCTCTTATGATGTTAAATCAAGTGTTTTATATGAATATATTTAATTTTTTAATCAAAGCCTTTATGAACTTTAAAATTTTAAGGGATACGTGGTAGTATTAGGTTGGTCAGAGCCTCCAACATCAATCTCAAGCCCTTAGATTATTATAATAATCCTTGATCATATAATCCTTCTAATTGAGAAAGTCAAATTTAATATTTAAAAATCACAAATCTTGGTCTTACCAACCTTCTCACAATGATCTCAATCCATTTGATTCACATATAGCTAACAATTAAAGTTGTTTTGTTCCTCAGTGATAAATCCCAAGCCACTTGATTAGTGATCATCCAATAATCTTATCCTTTTTTATAATAAAGGATTAATATAGTTTAATAAATCATGTTTTGTCATTAGATCAAAATTCCTTAGCATTAATATTCAACCATCCACTCACCCAAAGCCAAGATGATGAGAATTAAGCTTTTACAATTAAATACTCAACCACATATATAATCAAATGGTCTTACCTGACAAATGTTTCCCTTCATAAATATTATGATTAGATACATTACTATATTTTAGAGATAGTGTTTGAGATATATTACATAACAATAATTAAGATGTGAATTATGGGAAATTAGTTCAAACCTTGAAATTTTAAATTTTAAAATAGTATGGGCAAACCTACTCAACCTAGTCAAGTACACAAGTAAATGCACTCTCAAAAGGATGAAGTTGTGATGAAAATTTAATCAAATACATGTGCATAGAATTATTATAAAGAGGCCATCATGTATGTAGAGAATTATTGATAAATAAGAGGTAAGATGTGAAAAAAATGTTTTCATTTACTCATGTACTTAATTATCAAAGTCTTTATGTTTTTCATTTATTTATTTGTTGATTTATCCTATATGTAAATGACTTCATTTTAAACATGAATAGGATTTCATGGACTTATTAGTCTATTAAATTTTAGAATTTAGAACTAAACCCCTAGTATTTTAATGTGTAAAAATATCCCAAGCACTCATTTCAATAGAAGACAATTAAGGATAATTCTTATGAGTAATAGAGTTTATTATGGTCGATTGGTTAATCGACTGTTTCTCTAAAAAGATGGCATGAGAGAGGGAGAAAGTGAATTTACACGATCAGGGGAGAGTAATAGAGTCATAGCTATGGAAAGAGCACCAAAAAAGGGAAATTTAGGGTTGGAAAGTGTGAAAGGTGGTGGTAAGCATGGCGAAAGGACTTAAACAAAGTTTTTTTAGAATAAATAAACAAGGAGAAGGAATGATGGAATGAAGCAAAGAAGATGGGGATGTTAAGAGATCGGTGGAAAGGCAAACTTATTTTGAGAAAGCCTCAAGTCCTTGAGAAGTCTTTAGGGGAGGTGGTAGGAGGGATGAAAGTAGGAACTAGGGTTAATGTTATTCCTATTAGAGGTAATCATCATTTTAGGGCTTATATTTATGGCGATAGCAAAGAGGAAACCCATGAATTTATTCCAAAGGGTTTTGGGGATGGAGTGAAGGTTGAAATCATGGTGGTTTTGGAATGGAAAATAGACCTTTTTATGGAGAAGATTAATTTTTTAATGAAATGTACCCTTTAATTTACAAATATGTAAGAAAATGGCCAGTGATTGAGGTAATAGACTTTTGGGTGTAAACTAACTAGGGCTATGGCTTAAAGGTAAATTTTTCCCCAAGGGTTTCTTTGTGGTTTTGTTTAATTATTTGGAGGAAAAGGAGAAGATATTTGGAAATCAGTTCTTGTCTCTTAATGGATTGGATTTGTGGTTGAAATACAGAGCCCTAATTTTGATACCTTGGTGGCTTAGAAAGGGAGTTATCGGGTTTGGGTCCACATTTACAGTTTGGTAGGAAAATTGATCAAAGTGGATGAGAGGTTGGTAGACGAAAGATGAGTGATGTATGTGAGGGCTATATTTTTTGGATCTAGATAAATAAATCATGGAAAATATAATGATTAAGTCTGAAGGACAAGAATGGAAGTAGAGAATTAATGTGGAAAAAATCTTGTTTAGATGTTATAAATGCCATCACCCTAGGCATGGATATAATTTTTTTTAAATGGGTAGGAGCTCCCCTTAAACCAAATCCTTGACAATTTATCCTAGGTGAAAACTAAAAGAAAAATAGGGGGTTTTGAGAATGGAGTACTAGAAAGGGATAGCTTGCTAGAGCCAATGGGAGGTAAAGAGGAAGTTTTGATGTCTAAGTTTTTGAAGATTGGAGAAATAGAGGCACTACATGAAAATCTTGGATCCTGGAGGAAATCTCTCCATTTTTGATGTTGGAGAGCTATTATTTTATTGAACAAGAACCTCAATTTATAAATTCTTTGCTAAATCAATCTCACCAATATTTGGAAAGACTCAAATGGTTGAAGCGGGAGTGGTGGATGCATAAAGAGGATTGATGGTAGAAGGTCAATTAGAATCATAAGGAGAAAAATAAGAAGATTTATAAGGGGGACTGAATTGTAGATAAGTGTTGACTATCTCTCAAACTCAATGTTCTTTGAATCAACCGAGTTGGGAACCAAAGAATAAAAAGGGATAAAAATTTAAAAAGGATAAAGTGAGAGGATAAATTTTAGTAGGTAAAAAAGGTATTATGGATTCATTTATTGGGTAGAAGCACAAAGTTGGGGGATAAAAAACATGACAGTCCCCCAGCTTTTCATGTTTTTTACGAAAGGTGTACGCCCTTTATTTTAAATTTTTGAGGCTTAGGCTATTCCCTGAGCCTCAAGAGCATACACCCTTTACAAAAGACATACAAATTTTGTGGTCAACAAAGGGAATACACCCTTTGTAAAGGGCGTATGCCTTTTACAAAGGGCTATGCCCTTTATAAATTGAAAGGGCATAGCCCATTCATTTCATTATGTCTAAAATGCTGTAAAAAAAACCATGGCTAAGAGGAGAAATTTTTTTAGTTGAAATTATAGGTTGATGCCCGTGTTTTGGAGAACTATTCCACCAATAGGATTTTCATCACATTGATTCACATTAGGTATGTTATTTTTCCATTTTTTTCATTTCTATGTAATTGATTGAACTAGGGTTTTGAATTTAATTTTGCATTCAATTTTTTAAATTGGCTAAAAAACCTATTTTTTAAAATTTAGATACATAAATTCAATGGATCAATTTCCTGAAGAGAATGTTAGACAAAACCCTCCAGATTTTGATTTTACATGAGAAGTTGAATTATATAAGTAATACAATGTCAAACATCAATAATTACATATAATTATTAATGTTTGCATCTTTCTTCTATTGATAGTGCATAAATTTTACTTTCCAATACATTAGAATCTATTTTTAATGAAGTGGGAAATGTGACGTCACAATTGGATGCAATGTTGCATCAAAAAAAAACTCTGAAACAATTTTATTCTGATAAATTGCCATATGAAGATGTGAAAAAAATTAAAATAACAAAATAAGATTTGTGTACCTTATTTATTAAACATAGAACCAACCTACCTCCACCAACAAATTTCAAACACATTAGTATTGATTGGTGTATTCATATGGAGATTAAAAAAACTTTTAGGATAGGTGGCAGATGGTGTTTGATGATCCTCCATGCAATAATAATGAGGTTCCATTATATTTTTTGAAAAAATTATACTATGAGTTTGTATTGTAAGCAATTCCAAATTATTTCAATATGAAGGCATCTAATGGTAGGGGAGGTGGGTCTTCATTTGATAGACTTGGTGCTAGGTGAGACCAAAACCATCATAACTGACCTCTGAGAAATATAAGAGTAATAACACACGTCACTATTCATAAAATTTTACATCATAACACACAGATTGACACCCTTAAGATAGTTACTATTCTGACATAAATTATGATTGATCATGGTATGCATACTTTAAATACTTCTATTCAGCCTACAGGTGGTGCTAGTGATAGTGGTGGTGCTAGTGGTAGTGGTGGTGTTGGTGGTAGTGGTATTAGTGGTAGTGGTAGTGGTGGTAGTGGTGGTCTTGGTGTTGGTATAAGTGCTAGTGTCCCTCCTTATACTCATGTTATAGTTCATATACATCATTTCACATCATGCAGGTGGAAGTGTATGGGACCTCCTATTTAGGTGTGGAATATGTAGAGTACATTTATGGAGACTAGTATGCCAGAGCATATGTCATTTGCATATGCTTTAGTAGTGCTAGATAGTATCATGCCAAACATTAGCCTACTAGAGCATATTCCACATGTAAATGCTTTAGCAGTGCATGACACTAGCATTTCAGACACTTTGCTAAATGTAGTATCTTTAGCGACTCTTATTAGGATACACCAGGCTCTTATTGTAGAGTATTATTAACCATCTATATTTGATGCACAAGTTTAATTTTAATTATCTACTTTGTTTTTGTTTGTAAAATAATGTTAAGTTTATTTTCTAGTACATGTGTTTGTAAATAATTGACTAATTTATTTGACTTCAACTTGTTATTTGTTGTTTGTATCTAGTTTATTGGTGGTAGTCTAGGTACCTCAACAGGCCTTGACTCTATTGTAGAGATTGTAATTAGCACAAGTGTACCTTACACACAAGTTTGTAATTTTTTAAAATACATATTTATTAATTTACATTTTTATTGTCCTTTAAACGTAAAACTCTATTTTAATATATATTATAGTCATAGTTTTTTATCATGTTCATTGAATTCACATATTATTTATTTATTGGTTTTATAGATGATGAGGGATGTTATGGGCACCCCTCATGGATAAAAAAAAGGTGTAGGTGATGTTGTTACTACATCAGAGAATCCACTATCTCTGTAGTAGTTTATGATTCAGGGATAGGGACTTGTGAGAACACATAGTTTAATTTTTTTATCTTTAAGAAATGATAATTTATGTCATATTTACATAATTTTATACAACTCTATATCTAATGATATATGTATGCTCTATAGGATTCCCCATCGCAGGTGTATATACAGTCTTGTATCCCTAGACAAACATTTAGATGGAATATGGTGAGTATATATTCATTTTATAAAATTTTACATTCTTGAAAAATTTATCAAATTTTCAATATACATTTTAAATTAATTAGTTTGTATATTTTATATGTTGTGCAAAGACAAAAAATTTCATTGGTTGTTGATGAAGTAATGGATGACTCACATGCTGAGAGGAGAGTATATCCTCATACTAAGGCATCCAACACCCCTATATCTACATCTATGGCAGCAAAAAGTAATTTATTTGGAGGCAATGAGGATCAGGAGAGCTATTTTTTATGTTAGGGATCTATTTTTAGGCATAATCTATATTGTATGCCGATATGGCTCACATTATATGTCTATATGGTGTATTTTCTCTATGTACATATTTGTAGGCACAATCAATTTTATATGCCGATGTGGCACACATTGTATGCCTATATGGCACATTTTGTCTATGTACATGTTATGGTCTACATTTTTTCTTGATATATGTTATATTATTTATGTTAAACTATAACATATAACTTTGCATGTATCACATATATACTATTCGATAAACCGATTCCTTTAACTATGTGTATCTTATATTTTTATCATTTAATGTTTACACATATTATTGGTTAATGATTTAATTATTCTTTCATATGGGGTTAAAAAAATTCACTTTATTCTCTAAGTTAGGTACTTTAAATCATTATGTATATCTTACATTTACATGTGATATTTTTTATTTACTTGTTTCATTTACATTATTTACCAATCCACACATAATTCCCCATGTAGACCTCTAGCATAGAAGCAAAATGTTTTTCATAAAGGATATCAACCTAATAAGGCCACACAAAGTTGAATATTCATATGCCTTCTAGCTTAGAAAAAGGGAAGAATAATTATAGTGAAAAGTGGTGCCATTAATCATTATCAAAGAGCAATGAACACTCTCAATATTGGGCATAACAATCCTTTCTTTGGTAACCTACATCATATCATGCACATATATTTTATAATAAACCAAATAACACTTTTCATTGACAATATAAGTTAGAATAACATCATCACACTATCTACAACCCAACAACTTGGCCTTCCCACTATTATGCATTGCAACCTATAATCCCTTGGGTAGATTCAATAACTTGGTACAAATATATAAATTTGGAAGTAATGCATATTCTAGTATAAATTTGAGCATATGGATAATATTTCACATTAAATAACCTCTTATAGTCAACTCCACTAACCAAAGTCATGTTGGTCTCTTCTAAAAAATGTCATAAACTAATCATGCACATGCATAGTTTCATGTTGCTCATGGTTTGGCTTAAGACACCTATGTAGGAAAGAAAGTAAGAGTTTATAGTCTGATAAATGAAATCAATGTCCCAATAACAAAAAAATTACAAGTTATTGAAGCCACATAATGGATTCTTCCTAGAGCTTGAATATTTTTCAATCCACCATGTAGTAAAACACCACATATATTTGGTCCATTTACAAAAAACCATTTCTATCATAAATAAATTTGGGAGAATGATGATCATAAATGTTAGGAGGTCTAGTGATGCACTTGTGTAGGTCTTCATCTCCTACTTGTACATAAAAAAATAAATGCAATTATATGTGTCCATATAGTCACCATGGCTTACATATACATGGGTTAATATCGACATTGATATCCTCTTTAGACTATCCATAAAATTACAATCTTGGCAAGGCAAGTTCATATATACACAAATGAAGAGACTTAAGCAACTTTGATACTCCTTAACTAGTATATGAAACTTAAGGTTATATTATTATGGTCATTCAATACATATTCAATCTTTATCTCAATATGTAAAACCAATCCATCTATTGGTTTTATCTATTTGAACTCAAAAGACTTGAATCTCTCTAAAAGCTAATTAAGCCTAAATATGTCAAAATGATGAAAACAAAAAATATTTATAAAAAATGGTATATATAAATCTAAAATAATTTATCACAATAATTTGTACATGATTCAACTTTTTCAACACCTCAAAAGGTCTGGTACAAAGAATTTTATCATAAACCTCTCATAGACTTACTTGTCTTAATGTTGTTATAACATGCCAAAACCCATTCTATATTGAATTAGCACTTCAAAACACCTTAGACATATGTATTTAGATGTTTTATGAACTATAAATTCTTAGATAAAAGGTTTTTATTTCCAAATTTAATATTTTACCCAAAACTTCAAAAAATCATGTTTTGTCTATTGTGCCTAATTACCCTCTAGTAGCTAAAAAATCAAGATATAGTTTTATTAAAAAAATTATTATTTTATGATGTCTATACAAATCCATTATATGTGTTTCAAACTTAATTTATATTTTATAGACTCAATTTTAAATTTTCTAAGCCAATCTCTTTCCTCACTGTCAAAGAAACATAGAAAATAGGGTTTCTCTTACACATAATCAATTGGTTGAAGGAGTCCAATTGATGATCCATCTATGTGAACACATGCAGATGGGAATTTTTAGGCTATAATTACCTTTTTAGGCTATAATTACCTTTTTATATTCTTGGTCAACCTCTAGGAGTGAAAGTTGTAGTTGGTCGGAGCCATTCCTGAAGAGAATTCACTCATCCCTGAATGTGTAAAATGACCAAACTTTCATCGTGCATTGCATGAGAACTAGGAGGGATAGAGATGAACCATTAGGTCCTAAACATGGAGAGATGAGTCCTTTAATAAATATCAAGAATATTTTTTATAAATCATCACAAATAAGACACAACAATGAGGTTTCTCTCATGGCCAAATCTCTCAAAACAAGGTAAAGGTTGGTCAGTGGGTGCCGTAGTTTCTGAGTCATCAGCACAATCAAAGAACCATCTACATGAACACATCTATATGGTCATTTTTAGGCTATAACAACCTTTTTTCAATCTCGATCAACCCTTGGGAGCAAAATTTGCAGTTGGTCAGAGGCATTCCTAAAGAGAATTCACTCATCCCTAAATGTGCAAAATAACCAAACTTCTATCATGATTTGCAGAGAACCAAGAGGGATAGAGATAAAACATTAGGTCATACATATGGGTGAATGAGTCCTATAATAAATACTAAGAGGATTTTGTCTAACTCTTCAGGGATGAGATGTGATAATGATGTTTCTCTCATAGCCAAATCTCTTAAAATGGGATAAAAGTTGGTCAGTGAGGGCCATATTTTTTGACTCATCAGCCTAATCAATGAACCATCTATATAGACACATCTAAATCATCATTTTTAGGCTATAAAAAACTTTATCTAGTTTTGGTCAACTCTTGGGAGCAAAAGTTATAGTTGGTCAAAGACATTCCTTAAGTGAATTCACTCATCCCCAAATGTACAAAATGACCAAACTTTTATTTTTATTTTAATAAGAACTGGGAGGGATAGAGATGAACCATCAGGTCTTACACATGGAAGGACAATTCCTTTAATAAATCTCAAGAGGATTTTGTCTAACTCATGATGGATGATATGTGGCAATGAGTTTTCTCTCGTGGCCAAATCTCTTAGAATGGGGTAAAATTTGGTCAGTGGGTGCCATAATTTTTTATTCGTTAGCCCAATCAATGAACCATCTACGTAGACACATGAAGATGGGAAGTTTTAGGCTATGACAACCTTTTTATAGTTGAGTAGTTAATAAGAGTCATTTCCAAAGAGAATTCACTCATCCATGAATGTGCAAAATGACCAAACTTCCATCATGCATTGCACAAGAATCAGGAGAGATAGAGATAAACCGTTAGGTCCTACATATGAAAGGAAAAATCCATTAATAAAGATAAATATTTTTTTTTCTAACTAATCATGGATGAGACATGATAATAAGGTTTCTCTCGTAGCGAAATCTCTTAGAACGAGGTAAAATTTGGTTAGTGGGTGTCATAGTTCTGAGTCATCAACCCAATCGATGAACCATCTATGTGGACACATTTGGATGGGAATTTTTAGGCTATAATGACCTTTGTACAGTTTTGATCAATCCCCAAGAGTGAAATTTGTAGTTGGTCAGAGGCACTCCTTAAGTGAATTCACTCATCCCTAAATGTACAAAATGATTGAACTTCCATCATGAGTTTCATGAGAACTGAGAGGGCTAGAGATAAACCATCAGTTCCTACATGTGAAGTGATAAGTCCTATAAGAAATCTAAGGGGGATTTTGTCTAACTTGTGATGGATGACATGTGGCAATGAGGTTTCTCTCACAGCCAAATCTCTTAGAATGGGGTAAAAGTTGGTCACTGAAGGTTGTAGTTTCTGATTCATCAGCCCAATTGATGAACCATCTATGAAAACACATCAAGATGGGTGTTTTAAGGATATAACAACCTTTTTCCAATATTATTCAACCCCAAAGAGTGAAATTTATAGTTGGTCAGAGGCATTCCTGAAGATAATTTACTCATCCCCAAATGTGCAAAATGACCAAACTTGCATTATGTGTTGCATGAGAACCGAGAGGGCTAGAGACAAACCATCAAGTCTTACATGTGGAGGGATAGGTCCTATAATAAATCCAAATATTATTTTTTATAACTCGTCATGAATGAGATGTGACAATAAGGTTTCTCTTGCATCTAAATTTCTCAAAACATGCCAAAAGTTGGTCAGTGAGGGCCATAGTTTTTGAGTCATCATCCCAACCAACAAACCATCTATGTGGACACATTGGGATGGGAATTTTTAGGCTATAATGACCCTTTTTTTATATCAATCAACCCCTAGGAGTGAAATTTATAGTTGGTCAAAGGCATTCCTGAAGAGAATTCACTCATCCTCAAATGTGTAAAATGAGCAAACTTCTATCATGAGTTACAGGAGAACTGAGAGGTCTAGATATGAATCATTAGGTCCTACATGTATATGAATGAGTCTTCTAATAAATCCCATGAGGTTATTTTCTAAATCATCACAAATGAGACATGGTAAGGAAGTTTCTCTCACGTCCAAATCTCTCAAAATGGGGTAAAAGTTGGTCAGTAAGGGCCGTAGTTTCTAATTTGTCAGCCTAATCAATGAACCATCTATACAAACACATTAGGATGGGTGTTTTTAGGCTAGAATAACCTTTTTTTGGTCTTGGTCAACCCCTGGGAGAAAAATTTACAGCTGGTTAGAGGCATTCTTAAAGAGCATTTACTCATCCTTGAATGTGCAAAATGACCAAACTTTCATCATACATTGCACGAGAACTGAGAGGGATATAGATGAACCATTAGGTCATACATGTGTAGGGATGAGTCCTATAATAATTTCCAAGAGGATTTTGTCTAACTCATCATGGATGAGACACGAAAATGAGGTTTCTCTCATGACCAAATATCTCAAAACATGCCAAAAGTTGTTCAGTGAGGGTCATAATTTTTGAGTCATCAGCCCAATCAATGAACCATCTACATGAACACATTGAGATGGGTGTTTTTAGTATAAAATGACCTTTTTATAGTCTTGATCAACCCTTGAGATAAAAATTTGTAGTTGGTTGGAGGCATTCCTTAAGAAAATTCACTCATCTCTGAATGTGCAAAATGACCAAACTTCCATCATGAGTTACATGAGAACTAAGAGGGATAGAGACAAACCGTCAGGTACTACATGTTCATTGACGATTCCTCTAAGAAATCAAAGGAGGATTATGTCTAAATTTTCATGGATGAGACATGGCAAGGAGGTTTCTCTCATGGCTAAATCTCTTAGAATGGGGTAAAAGTTGGTCAGTGAGGGCCATAGTTTTTTATTTGTCTGCCCAATCAATGAAATGTCTATGTGGACATGTCAATATGGGTGTTTTTAGGCTATGAAAACATTTATATAATCTTGGTCAACCCCTGATAGTGAAATTGTAAGTTGGTTAGAGGTATTTTTGAAGATAATTTACTCGTCCCCAAATGTGCAAAATGACCAAACTTTCATCACATATTATACGATAACTAGGATGGATAGAGATGAACCATCAAGTCATACACATGGAGAGATGAATCCTAGAAGAAATATTAGGATTATTTAATATAACTCATCATGGAAAATATGTGGTAATGAGGTTTCTCTTGCAGCTAAATCTCTTAGAATATGCCAAAAGTTGGTCAGTGAGGGCCATAGTTTCTGACTTGTCAGCCCAATCAATGAACCATCTATGCAAACACATCATGATGGGTATTTTTAGGCTGTAAGAACTTTTTTTGATCTCATTAAACCCTCGAGAGTGAAATTTTCAATTGGAGGCATTCTTGAAGAGAATTCACTCATCCCCAAATGTGCAAAATGATCAAACTTCCATCATGAGTTGCACATGAACAGGGAGGGATAGAGATGAACCGTCATATATTAAACACGGAGGGATGATTCCTCTAAGAAAAATTATGAGTATACTATCTAGATCATCATAGATGAGATGTGTCAATGAGGTTTATCTCACTACCAAATCTCTCAAAACATGTTGAAAGTTAATTAGTGAGGGTCATAGTTTCTGACTCATCAAGCCAATTGATGAACCATCTGCACAAATACATCAAGATAATAAATTTTAGTCTAGCATCACCTTTTTTAGGTCTTGATCAACCCATATGAGTGAACATTATAGTTGAGGCATTCTTGGTGAGTGAACTTCCATCATGAGTTGCATGAGAATTGAGAGGGCTAAAGATGAATCGTTAGGTCCTACGCAACAAGTTTTTAGACCTTCAAAACTTAGAGAACTGGTTTCATCCAAATCCTAGTAAACCTAAAATACAAATAAATTATGGTTGTAAAAGACCTTTATAGATTCACAATGAGTTTGTAGGCCTTCCTCATAATTCACACACTAATATTCATGCATTACACAAGGAATAGCTATCAAAGTATCCAAATGACTAAATTGAAATGCATGGATATTTTTTAGGCTTTGAGATTTTTTTATAGACTATGAAAATAATTTTTACCCTTATCATAGCATATACATACAAGAAAACACAAAATATAAGATATACACATAATACTATGAGTAGAGATAGCTTTATCAACAATTTCCTTTTACTCATTGCTCTCCTATTTATTTTAATTCAAGAATGTCTATCAAAATGGACCTTATATCTCCCTCACCAAAAAATAATTAATTCTTGATTCATTCTCCACATGAGACTGTTAGCCACAACCTTGATTACAACTTAACTTAATATGTATACCCATGTCATATGAGGGTCAAGGCATTAGAAACTCTTTACCTTTTTTTAATACTCTTAATTACATGCTACTATATCTCACATCATTGAATAGATGCTATGATCCCTCAAAAGGGCTTATAACAATTCAAATTTTTGAATAGTGATTTTATGATTTTTATGAATCATAGACACCTATTAAAGACTCCTAAGAACCAAAAACTACTCTAGAACACCTCCTACCTTATTTCAAACCAAAAATGACATCATGATGACATTATGAAAGAATGCCCCTACATCAGTGTTTTATTGAAAGGATAAATAGAGAGAATGTGAAAAAATATTTGCTTAAAGTAGATGAAATTAATATAAATTATTTTGGCTTCTCTTCATTTCAATAAGATAATCTTCTCTACTCATGACACCAACCACATGAAGGTGAAAATTTAAATATAAATAAACACATAACCATAAATAGATGAAAAATAAAATACATTAAATCAAATAAATTTATTGTATTAATTTGAAATAAGTTAGATAAACTTACTAATTCAATCTAATGTACCTTCAAGATTATCTCTATTTAAAATTCTTTCAAGAATCGCTTCATGTTCAGATTCATGCACTTTTCAAAAAATTATATTGTGAGGCTTTCCATGATATTTGATCAATTGAATATTTATATAAATAACAAGGTTCAGATAATGAAGCACCGTCCTGTGTGTTTCAAAGTCCTCAAATAATAATTGTTTTATTTTTTATATGACATTACCTATGAAGCCAGGTTCTAATAACCACTACAAATCCAGTGGGATAAATTAGCTCTTCTCAATCCATAACATTTGTGGTTAATTTTTTTTTGCCTCTACATAATGACACAAGTAGTAGTGTGTTCTCTCATCATTGTTCTTAGGTGCAATTACTACAAAAACATGCCCTACATTTAAATTATAATAAAAATGTAAGTACATCTACAAAATTAAAAATATCACTAATATCTACGGTTATATATTTAATTAAAGAATAAATTGTACCTAGTTGCACAAGATCTGAGATGGGGTCAAACTCAATTGATGATGCCATCTCATGATTTGTCAATTGTTAGAGTGAATGGCTACCCTCTACAGGTAATATGGGCCTACAATACCATTCATCAACCCATTCTTTTGACTCACATTCATTATAATTAAATTCCATACATGAAGAATAAAAACATGCCATATCCCTAATATAAATAGTCCATGAACTTGAATTTCAGCTTTGAATGGAGTGGAAAACACTTGATCCAAGTAATGTAATGTAATCTTCATACTTTGCCTTATGTTTTTCCTCTATTAACCAAAAGAATATTCATACATGAGAATTTTTATCTAATCCATGACAAATATTTTCACTACACTAACTCACAATACTTGTTGTATCGATTAAATTAGCACCATATTTGTGCTTTACCTACTCTATTTTAACAGCTCTTTTTACACATGAACCAACACCATCATGTTCCCCTTTTCCATGCCCAATGTTGAAGAAGCTCTAAAAATGTTGAATGTCATTCTTCTTATGCATTCTGCTTAACCAGTAAAACATTCAAGAATTCTTAAATTATCCTTCATAATTGTCTGACCAAATGTAGTGTGTATCAAACATGATTTGTCATACATTCATATTCATATAAAATATATCAAAACAACCCTGGACAAACTCTATAGAACGTGATCTATCATCACTCATATAAAAATTGTACTCCCTCAAAATATTTCTATTATTATATGTGATATCAGGTGTATGTCTAAATGTAATATGAAAAAAAAATCCAACTTGAATTGAATTATAATATTGGGATTGAACCTCACTCTATGGTTGTAGTGTGTACTTTTCAGCAAAATCCACAACCACAATAATGGTGCCAACTGGGAAGTTGTCCTTGCATGCTTTAAATTGATTATCTAACCATTTTGATTTGTGTGTGTGTCTTGCATATTGATAGATAATATTTTTTTAATTCAAACATGAATTCACATATAGAAATGTTTTTTGTAGCCAATTCACATCTTGATGACTCTTTTCCATCTTTTAACACATACTTAATAGATCTGTTCTTTTTATAATCAACTAGTTACTTTCCAAATTCATGTGAAATATCTTCATGTAAACAAATCATCAAATTTGACAAACCACCACAACAATTACATGTTCAATCTAAACATTGTTTGGCAAAAAAAATTGTCCCTCAGGTCTTTGATAGAAAAGACCTTAGATTAATTCTCTTGATATTTTAGGTGGGGAATACACCATACATTCCTATAAAATCTTATCAATATGTAAAGTACAATGTATATGATGAAAAAAATCAAAATACATAGCAAATTCAACATTTACCTTACAACAACATGTGGTGCATACTTGGTTAATTTTAACATAAAAAGGCTTGCACATCTCAAATGACCTTTGGCTAATTATTAATTTTCCATTAAATTTTTCAATAAATTTTTTATAAAATTTTGTTTGTGTCATGTCTAAAAAATGTTTTGCATGTGGCCTACAGTTTTTTTATCCTTTTCTTTTTTTAACAAAATATTTTACATTAGATGAGACCCTTGTGTTGTCATGCCAAAACATTTCAATCAATTTTTTTTCCTTCAACCAATACCTTATCTTTTCATGGGAGTCTACCACTAAATTTCCAAAAATCCATGAGTGAAGGGTCATCAAGCCTTGTTCTTCTTTTTATGGAATTTATTAGAGATTTTCTAT
>JARHVA010005740.1:307500-417500 GCA_037957365.1 Torreya grandis | reverse complement strand
GGGGATTTATAAGAATCCCAAGGGGAGATGAGGGAAGATGTAATAAAAAAATTTCATGAGTTTCTAAATGTTGAAGATAGGTCTAATTTGGATACTCAAATATCTATTTTGGCTTTAATGACTCCTTTGATTTTGGAGGTAATGAATGCTAAACTAATGGCTCCATTTTCATTGGACTAAATTAAATTGGTAGTTTTTTCGATGGTGAAGTATAAAGCATCTTGTCTTGATGGATTCCTAGTGGTAGTTTTCTAATTCTTTTGGGAGGTGGTGGGAGAGGATGTGTAGAAGATGGTGGAAGAATCCAATGTGAGAAGAAAGGTAGCCATGGATTTGAATGCTATTATATTTTCACTCTTTCCTAAAATTAAATCTAAGGTCTCTTTTAGTGATTATAGGTTGGTTGCATTGTGTAATACATTATATAAAATCATATCTAAAGTTATGGATAGCAAGCTCAAGCCTCTACCAGATATGTTGATTTCTAAAGAACAAGTGGGTTTTATTTCAGATATGGTGAAAAAGGGATGTTGGTTAAATTAGATATTAGTAAGGCCTATGATTGGGTGAATTGGTGCTTTTTGATGAGTATTCTGAGTAAATTTGGTTTCAAAAAATAATGGTGTGATTGGGTTTTTAGTTTTATTATAGGGCCTAAATTATCAGTTTTGTTCAATGGTAGTTTGACAAGTTTTTTTAAAGCTTCACAAGGATATCCCCTTTCCCCTTTTATTTTCATTTTGATGGTAGAGGCATTGGACAGATAAGTTAGTTAGGATAAATAAGTGGGGAAGATATAGGGTCTCAAAGTGGTGGATAATGTGGAATGTCTCTCTCATCATCAATTTATAAATGATACTTTACTCTTTGGCCAAGCAACAATTGAAAAAGATGAAGAATTAAAGGACATCCTGAAGTGTTATGAAGAGGCCTCTGGGCAATTAGTAAATGAAGGTAATTTATAAATATACTTTGTTAATTATGATCAGTTGGTTCAAAAACATCTGGCCAAGATTTTGAGTTTTAGGACTATTAAGCTCCCTAGAAAATATTTGGGGGTTCTTCTCTTTACTGGTGCATGAAAATTAGGTTTGTGGAATGATCTAGTTCACAAATTCAAAGTTTGGCTATCCTCATGGAAATTAAAATGGATTTCCTTAACGAGTCATATCACATTGATTAAGGCCATTTTAAGTGCACTCCCAACATATTTCTTCTCTATTTTATGCCCTCCTTTCCAAGAGAGCAAGTCTCTAAATAAAATAATGTAATTTTTTTTGTAAGGGTTAGGAGAAGCTAAAAGGATTCCATTGATGAAATGGGAGAATGTGTGTAAGAGGAAACATAGGGGTAGAGTAAGAATCAAGGAAATTCAACTTCAAAATTTAGCTTTGGAGCTAAATTGGTATTGTTGATGATTTCTAATTCTAATAATATTTGATGTAAATTGCTTCAAGCTAAGTACCTAGGCTCTAAATATTTAGAGAGTGTGGTTTTAGTGGCTGATCTGCCTAGAGGTTATCATGTCTAGAATTTTTTACTCAAATGTAGGCCAATTATTTCTAAGCATGTTTCTTGGATGGTAAATAATGGTCAGAAAGTACATTTTTGACAAGATTCTTAGAATGGTCATAGACCTATAGTAGATAGATTTGAAGGATCAAAGATGATAAAAGTCTTGAAATGAATCTAAGGTAATAAAATGGTGGATTGTTTGGAAAATCAAATAGGAATGGATAGGCCTAGTAGTGATTGGAAAAGTTTGGTCAATCTTCCTTTCTCATGGGAATAAGAAAGGGCCCTAGAGACTTGTCTTTCAAAGAGAAAAATTTTCTTAATGAAAAGGAGGATCAGATTCATTAGATTGGAGTAAAAATAAAAAATTATTTAGTAAAACTCGGATATCAAATGACAGAGGCTATAAATGAGTATTTGGCTTGGGCATGTTTCTTATGTTGGGGCAAAGAAGGTATGAAAATATTTAGTTATTTTACTTAACTATCAGTTTAAAGTAAGATTATGACTTAGGATAGTTTGAATAAAATGGGAGTTATAGGTCCATCAAGGTGTTGTATGTGAAAATTGGAAGAGGAATCAACAAATCTTATATTGTTTGACTATCCCTTTACAGTCTAGTGTTGGGTATGGATTTGAAGTAAATTTAATTGGTATTGGGTGTGGTCATCTTTTTTAAGGATGAATTTTTCATCCTAGACAATAGGTGATGTGAATAATTATTTGTATATTCTATGGAGATGCAGTGCAATGATTTTGATTTGGACAATTTGGAAAGAGTGTAGTGCCCATAATTTTTAGGATAAATAGAGTTTTGGTAGATTGGATAGAGCCAAATAAAAATTGTACACATAAAAACTTCATTGATTTATTCACAAACATGGAGCAAAATAAATACATCAAAGATGCAACTAAAAATAAGTGAAAGGTCCATAAAATATGGGGAAAATGGGTGAGAACTCTATAGAATCTAGAGAGTTATAAAACAACATCTAAAAATAATGTAATTGTTCTAACTTCCTACTTGCTACACTAATACTCCCCACTTATTACATTATTTTTACAAACATCATATTCATGATAGTGGACCCCCCCCCTATTTCAAACATGGTAAAAAAAATTTACACTCTACGTGTATCCTGCTCACTTTCTGAGGTGGCATGCCATCTTTATGGCTTTATGGTCTTTAGTGACACCTTATTATTTCCTTGAAATATTACCACAAACCTAGAAGTGATAGGAGTACATCTCTCTACTTAACACCTTCGGTGGTTTTCTAGATTACCATGAACCCATATGGTTTTTTGTTTGTAGGTTGACATTGAACCTGGAGGTGACATGAAGTCTAAACTATTTTATACACTTTAGTGGTTTCTCATATTTCCACAAACCCTTTTCCAAGAACCAAGTGCTACTTTAGTGCTTTTGCTCCCCACAATGTTCTTCATCAAGAAGTACTAAATTTGAAAGTAATGCTCAGTATTTTTATTGAAAACTACATTGAACAATTAAAACACACCATACACAAAATAAAATAAACACACTGAAAAATGTCACCATAACAATGATGCAACCCCATCATAGGTGACTCGTGAGAGGATGCCAATTATCCTCCAACCTCAATGTATCCTCCATCCTCAAGTATATGAAGCTTCTTCACTCAATCGATGACATCTTGAATCTCAATGTTGTATTTTAATATACACCCCCACTAAGATTGATTCATTTGAAATAAGGATGTTGGGGTTGCCCAATAATGCATCCTATATACGGATGGCTTTTTCTACTTGATAATTTGACTCAATATACTTTATTAACACAAAAATGACTTTTCATCTCATTTTGTATTTTGAAAATAAAATGACACATTGATGAATTTTGGACCCAAATAATACCTATATGAATTATTTGATTTTACTCTTTCAAAAAATATATTAAAATACCAAATGACCTTGGAACATAAAGAACTTTTAATAGATATTTGACTCAACTAAACATAATAAACTAATAAACAAATGATAAGATTCTAATAAATAACACTAATATCTTGAAAAAACATGGAACTTATTTATAAAATTCAAGACTTAATAATAAAATAATTTTGACTATAAAAATAAACCTAATAATAACCTAAACATAGAGATTTGGATGATTTTAAACTTATGACATATTAAAGATCGATAACCAAGATTTTCAAGAGAGCCATATGTGGACTTTTGAAACCAGAACTGATTACAAACTAGGTCCACTATCGCTACTCTATCAATTATATCACCTCACTTAGAAATAAATGCAATCATGGTCTGCTAGATCACACACAACTATGCAAAGATCAGAACACATTTATATATTTATGAGGATATTATTTTATTTCCAACCATGATGGTTGAGAATTGATGTCTTTCTGAATGATGTTATATTTTATACAAAAAAATGATATGACATGCGGCCATGTAGAAGATGGATTTTATCAATGAATGAATTTAGGAGACAAATCCATTGATTACAAGTCATAGAAACACACCTAGTCCACTTTGTAATCTTTAATATGTGATGAAGATTTAACTTTTCATGAAATATCTTAATTGAATCAGTGACTTCTTTCAAAAATTATGCTAAGCTTCTAATGTAGATAGATCAAAATTTGAACATTTTGATTGCATAGATATGCTAATATGGGGTCTTGTATTATACTGGTAGTAAACGTGAAGCTTGATGCAGGTTAACTGATGGATTAATAGACAACAAAGCATGTTTTTCAATGGAATCATTATATAAATCACCAAATCTCAATAGGTGCATGCTGATAATTCCATATAGCACAAAACCCAAATAAATATAAAACTAGAAAAAATGATAAGTACTATAGATGCAATATTCCATAGAACTTCACAATGTTAACTGTTAAATACCTAAGTGCATATGAAGGACCAAATGTAGACTATCTAAAACATGCACAGAGGCTCAAATCAATAATGTAGTCTTATTAGACAAAATATATATTGATACAAACTAACATATTAGAGCCTCATTACCTGCACATGACTCTCATGGAAAACACCTACTATGATACCATAATGTTGGTAGATTGGAGAGAGAAGAATACAAATTGCACACATAGAAACTTCATTGATTTATTCTCAAACATAGAATAGAATAAATACATCAAAGATGGAATTGAAAATAGGTGAGAGGTCCATAAAATATAGGGGAAACATGTGAGAACTACATATAATTTGGGGAGTTATAAAATAATATCTAAAAATAATGTAATAGTTCTAACCACCTACCTTCTATGCTAACAGAGATGCCCTTACATGTAGTGTTACGTCAAATGAAACTTCATATTTCAAAAGTGGCTTCTTCCTAGATAAAGTGGAAACAAGGGAATTTATCCCAATGGAATATATAGATGTGTGATGGAAATTTATAGTTTCCCCTCCCGTTAAAGGGTCAATAGTAGTTAAGTCTAAAAAGAGTAACAAAGCTATGAAAGTCTAGAAGCCCTTGAAATCGAGTTGGTTTCAGTTAAATTTTGATGGAACCTACCATGGAAATCTGAGGGCTTTAATAGCAAGCTATGTTATTAAAGACTATAGTGGCTCTTTAATATGAGCAACTTCCTTCAATTTCCTTGATAGGACTAATAATGAAATCAAAGTTCAATCAGTGGTAGTGGAGATTGAGATAACTCTTGAGTGCAGAGTGGAGTGTTTATAAGTTGAGGGTGACTCTAAAGTAGTTATTCAAGATCTCAATTCAAAAGGATAAATCCTAGCACTGGGATAATATTTTGTCACAGGGTTGGGTGAATTTAGGTCCATTTCATAGATGGTCTTGTGCCTATTGCTTTCATGAAAGCAATAAGGTGGAAGATTTTCTAGCGAACGTAGGGATTGATCAAAGGGAGGATGAATAGATGGATAACTAAAAAGAGAGATGGTATGATTGTAATGGGATAGAAGTGTTGGAGTTGTGATTATTAGTCTTTTTTGGGCCCATGGGACAGGGTGTTGAAATTTTCAATAATGGTGGCTTTAATGTTATGACATGATAAATTATGCAAAATCTAGTTTGGGTATGTGAAATCCTTGAGAGAAGAGCTTTATCAATTTTTGTTCCCATTTTCAAAGGTGTCATACATTTAGGTGTTGGAGATTTTGAGATATTAAAAATAGAGTTAGAGCTTATGGAAGTCCTAGTGTGGCCACTTTGTTTTTTAGGTGGTAAGTTTATGGGAATGGGCTTCACAAGAATAGTGTTAAGGACACATCTGCAAAATGTGTTATGAACTCTAATGATGGAAATATCAGAGGCCATATAAAATATTTTTTGGGTATAATTATTCGAATATAGAAGAAGAGTGAAGGTGAATTTGAACCTAGCTATTCTATTTATTGGTAATCTGCTCATGGTAATTATGAATAAAGATCAGGTAAAAGATCTGGTTGCTTTCTTCATTTGGCTAGATAATAGGGTAATTTTTCTGTCAAAGTTAGATAAAGTGCAGGAAGACCCATAAGCTAAGATCCCCTTTTCAATAAAGGATGGTCTAGGATTTATCCCAATGTCAATATCTAGGGACTTGTAGGAGAGGTTTGTTTCTCTTTTAAATTTTGTAGAAGAAGCAGATGTACAGTTGTGCATAAAACATTGTGAAAAAATAACAAGTTCTTTTATAAGTTTGCAATTTTCTTGTACACTTTATAGGATTGTGACTGATGATAGTAAGCTAAAAGGACATATTATAGCTAACAAGTAATATAAAATCTATATTGTTGAGTTCAATATTTGCATTTATTCATGCTAATATTAAATTGAGGTATACGCAATGGAAATATTATGTACTAAAAATAGTTTAATATCATGTGCACAGGTTAAAGATGTTTTATGAATCTTTTTATAATACCAATGTTCAAGTGTTAGGTATAAATTTGTTTGTAATTATTGAAAAGTGCACTACTTGTAATAAAAACGTAGTTGTGGAGTTGGGACCAATATACTCAAATACTCTCTCAACTATTAGACCACACTCGACTATTTGGTCCTCTCCCTTAATACACACTTGGCATTTACCTGTCTTATTTTCCTCAAAGGGTGGAATATTGTTTTCATTTCTATTTAATTGGTCATTAGTCTCTAATGTCTTGGCCAATGACAAAGTATATAATGCCACAAAGCTATGTTTGTAGAGTAAGAAACTAAATAAAAATATGCATTAGTGATAATAATGGATAAATACAAAGTACACACTCTCTCACCTTTTTCAACCACTAGAGCACCCTTGCTAACCTTCCATGAGTCACCAGTAAAAGTGAAAACACAACTATCACTTTCCAACTAACCTACATAAATTAAATTTATCCTTAAAATTGGGACATGCCTAACATCTTTAAGCACCCAAGTGTTTCCATTATACAATTTAACATTACAATACACTTTTCAATAATGTTTCAAGGTTGATCATTACCAAGATAAACATGTCCAAAATTTCCTTGAACATAATGTTTAAAACAATGTTTATTAGTAGTGACATAAAAGGAAGTTATAAAACCCAAGATTCATTAATATTATATAAAAAAAGAATTAGAGCATCTTGTAGCACATCACCTACTATGTTTGCCTCTTTATTACCATTATTTTGGTTTTTGGCTGATTTTACTCAAAGGATCCAAAAATCTTTCTTTATATGTCCTAGCTTCCCATAGTGCCAACATTCCATCTTTCCTCTTGATTTGGATCTCAAACCTTTCCTTGATTTTCCATGGTTTCCGCTTCCTCTATTATTTTGTCTCCCTCTATTCTCCATAGATAATGCATTTCATTATGTGGAACCTTCACTAGTGCTTCTCCTATGTATTTCCTCACTTAGGATTACACCTACCACATCCTCAAACTTGAGTTACCTCTATGCCTAAATAGTAGTGAAGAAGTCCAAGATCTATCATATCAAACCCATATTTTAATTTCTTCTTCACAGACTTGTTACGGTTTTCATCATTACCTGTGATAAACAAGTCATCGACATAGAGAACAAGTATCACCATTTTCTTACCCTACACTCGAAAATAGAGAGTATCATCAGATTCACTGCAATGAAAACCAATGGATTTCAAGTATGAATCTATTTTGTCATACCAAGCCCTAGGTCCCTATTTGAGCCCATACAATGATTTTATCAATTTACACACTTTATGTTTGGCACTTACCTATTCAAAATCCTGAGGTTGTTTCATATATACTTCTTTGTGTAAATCACCATTTAAAAAAATACTTTTAACATCCAATTGATGTACTTTCCAACCATTTTGTGCTACTAAGAAAAGTACCATATGAATAGTGTGCCATTATTTTATGTACTTAAAACTATATAAACATTATCTCTAGTTCAAATTAAAAATTGAACTCTGGACATTCATCTCATGGATAGATTCTAGAAAATTTGGTGGTTCTCGTGAACAAGTTATTCTCTTACTTCTTATAGACTTGGAAGGTTGTTTATATTGAAACAAAATGATTGAATTATTTGGCATATTTGATCATTTCTAGTTGAATGATCTAGTAATTATTGATTTTGATTACAAAATAAAATTTATTATTCACCTTGTGAGTTGAAATTAATTTTTTTTACAATGTGTTCATTATAGTAGTAGTTATGAATTTTTTGTATGCTTATGTTGTGGATACACAAGTAGATGTTGAGATAACCATATATCATATCATTTACTATCCTAGGAACCTTAATTGGTGACAGATTACTAATCATAACTATTCCAAACTAATGGTTTGTTTCACTACAAACATATCAAAGACAAAATTGAAGAGCATAATATTTTAAAATAATACAACACTTTATAATGAAACCTATTAATAGACATATATAGTGGTATGGAGCTGAAAAAAGTGAAAAAATAAATTATCTCATGGCTAATGGTTGTAGGTAGTATATGTTTTGGTGATAAAGCCTTTGCTATTTATTTTGATCTCTCTTTTCTGCCATCACCCTCCCTCTTAATGTGTAAAATGGGCCATGTTTTTAATTCTTGAAGGCATCACCATACTTTATCTTGAAATCAATGTTGTTAATATCTCATACACTTAATATGTTACTATGGTTAAAATGGGGTAAATCAATGGAAACTATGTTGCCTCCTTAATGTGAAATATGTGACCAATTTCATGGATCCAACAAAGGTAAACTTTATTAATGTTTTAGGTAATAGGTGTAGTTGTGTGGAAGCTAGGTTTAATAGTCTCTAAATCAAGTATTAAGTGTTTGAATTTACCTAGATAAATTAAAGGTATATATTTATTTCTACCTTTTGTTTGGAGATATTATTAAGTAAACTTACATATTTGATCTTTTTGGTTGTGTTAGCTATCTTGGAGAAATTATTTAATCTTTATTTTTTATTATAATTAAACCCACAATGATTGATTAAAGGTGTTGTTGGGTGCCACAGTGCATTAAAACATAGGGCTCAACATAGTTCTACAAATTACCTTCCTAGCCATGTTTTCTATTTTGTATTGATGTTGATCAAATTACCTTTTGGGTATAAATTAATTCACCTTTGTGCTAATCAAATTATCTTTTTCGTTAAAAATAATTTATTTTGTATTGAATTTTAGAGAATTAATTTTATTAAAAAAATCATATATCCTGTGTTAATCAAATTATCTTTTTGATATATATTAATTTGTCTTTATGTTGATGTTGACCAAATTATTTTTTGGTGAAAATTAATTTATCTTATTGTTAGTAAAATTTTATTTTTTGGTGGAAACTAGTTCACCTTTATGCTTGATGTAATTATCTATTTATATAAATAAATTTAATTAATGTTTGATCAAAATATCCTTCTAGAAGAAATCAATTTATTAAAGAAGGTCAATTCATCTTTAAGTATACTAGTTTTATCTTGGAAAATGTTCATGTATTTTTTATATACTAATGAATGAATATGATCTAATAGAATACATTGCTACTTCCCATGTTTGACTTATTTCTACATGCAGGTTAGGGATACATGAACCAAGCTTATCCTTGCTTTAAGTAAATTTAATTTACAGGAAATGGAAGTTCATTGTACCAACCATTTAAGATACTATCTTATTGTTCTAAACTATAGATTGTATTGAATTCTTATCCCTTGTAATCATCATAAAAATCAAAAGTATCTTATAATAGTAACATTTACACAAGTGAACCATTATCAAGTATAATGAGTTACCTATTGACATAAACTTGTTATGAAAGATGTGTATATGACTATTCATGAGATAAGGAGTTTTAATGTGCATCTTGCTATTAAGACCCCTATCTAAAAATCTTAATAAGTAAAAAAAATTAAGTACAATTATCTTGTTGAGTGTTGGTAGATAATAGAGTTTATAATGCGTATTAAGAACAAATATAGCATCTTTAGTCAAAATCTTGGTGTTATCTTGTGAAATGTTTATAGTATCAAAATAAAAACAATTCATCATTATTTAACCAATTTGATAATTCTTATTTTGGCACTAACCTACATGATACTACTCTTAGAACTAATAATACTAATTGAATCCCCATATAAAGGTATAGAGTACTTATAAGGAAGTGTGTATCATTTGATATATTAAATGATTATATTTGCCCTGCATTTAATTCCTGCACTAATCATAAAATATGTGTTTGATTAATGTGATTTAATATTGACCAAAGTTTGCAAGAATTAAAAGATTTGATATTTATGATTACATTGTCCACAATTATTTACATCTGGATAAAGTGACAAATACTTACTTGTATCGATTTCTTCAAGATTGAGCCAGATATTTGTTCAAGCTACCAAAAATAACCTAAGGACACTCAACATCTAATACAACTAAAATTAGAAGAAAGACTTCTATCAATTTAGCCTTTGCTTCCTATAGGGACTTGGTGGTCTGTGCCCTTATTATCTTATCTTATACTAAAACACAATATAATTTATTCAATTTCTTTTATATCATTCAATTTATTTTCCTTAAATTATTCATAGTTGGTAATTGCATCTAGATAACAAATTAAATGTATAATGGTCCATAATTTTTTTGTGTGTAATAGTTCATGCTTGTTGATTGCCATTTGTTGTGTTAGATTTATTTGCACAATTTTCACTATTATCCTAAAATACCCTATTTTTTTTTTGTTGTAGCATTCATAGAATATAATTATTAAAATAGTGTGCTTACAAAAGTATTAACATATGTCAAGATCAATTTTATGCTTGAGTATTATAATTAATTTTAGCTACCATCATCTAGCATAAATAGCCATTATTTTAGTTTGATAAAAATATTTAAAGTCATATTTGTTCTACAAGGTGCAAGTTATGCATAAGGGATGATGTAACTCTCATTTTCCATAAAGCATGATTTTGTAAAGTGAAATAGTGTAAATTGGTAGTCATATCTCACTTAAAACCCATTGATGCTCAACCATATCAATTTTTTTGAATGAAGTTTGAAGCAATAATAATTTGACATTTATGATGGAAGTGATGGTAGAAAAGGAGATTGTGTATTCCTTCATACAATAATGTGTTGTCTAGGGAGGAGATGTTTTGTTTAAGAATGAGTATGAACAATGATGAAGTGTTGGGAAAGTGGAAGGCCATAAAAAAAATGAAAATTATTACATATTTCAAGGTGCATTAAGCAGTGATGATAAAAGATAATAATAATGTATTTCAAGGGTTGAAATTGAAGAACCCCAGACATATATACGTATAAGCTTCTATAACATAACACCTTTAATATATAATAATATTAATATGTTTATGTATAATATTTAACTCTATATATATATAATGTTAAATATTATACATAAACATGACACATTTTTTATATATATATATATATATATATATATATATATATATATATATATATATATATATATATATATATATATATATATATATATATAATGTTAAATATCATACATAAACATGACACATTATATATATATATATATATATATAAACATGACACGTTTAATATATAATAATAATTATATGTTTATATATATTATAAATAAACATGACACATTTAATATATATATATATATATATATATATATATATATATATATATATATATATATATATATATATATATGGGGTAAGTTAGTGTGGTGTTTGTGCAATAAAATTGAATTTTATACTTTTTAATAACTGACTAATTAAAGATGTTGCCACATCTAAAGTTACATACTTCTTTTGAATGAGTGCAAGTCATGTAAATATACTAATTGCCTTAAATCCAAGTTTAGTGTATAATGTGGGCCCTCTCATATCTAATATCACTTGAAATACCTTAGCATTTTTCCTCACCATTATCGCTCATCTTACCTTAAAATATTTCACCACTTCATCATTGCTCAAGCTCATTGTGAAATGAAATATATCCTCCCTGCACAACTCATTTTCATACCATATGAAGAAACACAGAAACTCATTTTACGTTATCCCCGCCCCACCATAAAATATTATATTATTCTTGCTTAAAACTTTATGCACAAAAGGTGATTTGTAGTCATTAATCATAAGTTTTGAGTGAGTTACAACTGTCGATTTACACTATTTCAATTTACAAAATCATGTTTTACGAAAATTAAAAAATGACATTCTTTTCAGTGTAACTAACTGCTTTAGGGCAACTGCGAGTTTTAATCTTGTCAAAAAAAGGTACAAAACCAATAAATTGAAAAGTAAATAAATATAATTAAACATTTTTTAAATTATAATATATTTATTTTTATGTTATAAATTCTAAGTGCAAAATAATTTTAGAAATATGCATTTTAAAGTAGACTAATTATTTTTTATGAAAATAATATTATCTCCAACAATTAAATGTGATAGTCATATAACTATTTTTATATATTTTAATTGTAAAATATAAATATTTTTTTAATACATTATATTAAATATAAAATTAAATTTTAAACATCCCTGTTAAAAAAAATCATAATAAAAATATAAATTGTCTTTACTATTTATTTTTTCTACCATAATTATATTAACATATAAAACACAAACATGAATAAATACTTTTTATGAAAAAAAATTAAATGAAAGGCAAGATCGAACTTCAAATTTGGTGCCGGAGAGACCCACGTTGCTCTTTGCGATGTGATAGCATGCATGTTTATTATCCTTTGTAAAATTATTTGATAGTGTAAAACAAAATTCATTTTTTTTATTGTGTAAAACAATATTCATTTAATTTATTGTATTTCAACAAAATGCTTGACCGATAAAATAACCACAACTTTATAATTATCCTCCACAAATCCCACTTCTACCAATTCGGCTTCAAATACAATTCCGTTCAGTGTCACCCTGAAACCATTTAATTTAATTTATTGTTTTCCATGTTTGCAAGCAGCCTTGTATTGAATACAAATGGAACAAATCATTTATCACCCTCTCCAAAATGATTTGAGATGAGACCCTCGAATGACCCTCGAATGGAACAAATCATTAATTGTTTTGTTTGGAAAATAATCTTTGATTAGCTTCCTTGTCATTATCATAGTTTTCCATACACTAAGGAGAACAATCCCGTCAGAATCTAAAATCTGATTATCATGAGATATATAGTTATATAATATCTTAACATTATAATAACAATAATATTTTTATTATATACATTATTAATAATATATAATAAAAAATTTAATATATATAGTTACATATTTTATCAATAATATATTATTAATAAATAAATAGTAACAATTTATATTTATAAATATATAATATAATTATTTATTTAATATATTATATTTTTAATTATTATACACAAATATAAATTTTAGAATATGATATCTTATCGATATGTTAATAGTATTAGAGTGTTGACTCAAACTAGAAATTAGATGTAGAGCCTTGCCAAAATAAAATTAGCTCTCATAATGTTCTCGCCTATCCTTGATATTATAAAATGGTCAATCAAATATGTTGATACATTACAAGTTGTAGATCTTCTTTTAAGAAATGCAGAGCATATAAATCTACTAGCCGCCTTGAATCCAGGTTTAGTATATGTTATCACCTAAAATACTTTGCCATTTCCCCTCACCATCATTATTCAAGTCGCCTTAAAACCTTTCACCACTTGCATGTTCTGTATAGATTTACCCTTCCCCACCACTTTACTATTGCTCGAGTTCACCATGAAATAAAATGTGTCCTCTCCCCCACAACACATTTTCACGTTGTATGAAGAAATACAACCTGATTTTCCACTGTCACCTCCTCCAAAAATATAAAAATGTTGTTGATTAATCCTTCATACAGAAAAAATAAGATGGAATCAATGGTCATAGATTTTGAATGAAATAGAACTACCAATTTAGATTCATTCATTTGACAATATACTATTTTATGAAAATAAAAAATCACATCCTTATAATACATAATTAAAATTATATTTATAATTTAATATATATAATAAATAATCATATATGTATATTTATAAAATTATTATTATTATTTTAATTATATAATATTTTTAAAATAATATATATAAATTATAAAATTATAATTATATATTTTATAATCTTTCCCTTTACAAAATCCTTATTTACAAAAATAATATATATTACAGCCTTCTGCCGTACACAACACCTTGGGAAGAAGTGCTAGTCATATTTAAATCATGGAATTATTAGGAATTAAATGAATTCAAATTAGATTTAATTCATCATAAAATGAGAACTTAAAACACATAAACCAGATTTTAAATGTGTAAAATCAAATTTGTCTATGCACTACTTGTATCATGGAATCAATTCCTCAAATCACAATAAATGTTGTTTTAATGAAGAAAAATAACTAGCAATATAGACCAGCAATAACACATAAGACAAAAATATCATGGTTCACACAACGTGGGCTACATCCACGAAGAAAGTCCTCAATAAAATAATAATAGATCAAGAGTACAAACTCTCCAAAGAGAACCTCTCATAGAGATTGAATATCTCCTCAAGAATTCACAAAAGAATTCTCTATATTACTAATCCAAATATGATGTCTATCAACAACCTTCCACAAATGTTATGCCACATCTGTCCCTGTATAAAATCACACCACACGCTACTATACCACACCCTATAAAACTTAACATCAATCTGCAAAGTCACACCACCACCTATATATAAACAAATATGGAAGAAATCAACTCATTAAGAAGAAACATGCCATGCTTATCCAAGATGGTGTTATGCTCAAAGAAATACATCATCCTCCACCCAATCAAGCTTATCTTTAAGCCCTTCAAGGAAGGAACATGCCATCCTTATCTCTCCTCCAAAAAAGGCTCACACAAGTAACAATGAGATAACAACTAACTCTTTAAAACAAGGAAGTCAATCCCACTTCCACAAAACATGGAAGTTAACATGTAAATTAGATATTTAACAACTAACTCCCTAAAACAAGAAAGTCAATCCGACTTCCACAAAACATGGAAATCAACATAGAAATTAGAAAAATATCGAAGAATATGCCACTCACATGGAAGTACATTTCCATAAAAGATGGAGTGGGGAATGGTCACAAGAAAATGTGCTCCCCTAGAGCCTTCTAAGCCCCCAAAATGTTCCACCAAGGTCATGTGATAGCCACAAAGGGCTCCACACTCAACAAGGTTTAGATGATAGATTTCAAAACTAGTATCACACCTCAATAGAGGTTAAATTTGATGGTCACCCTTATCCTTAAAGAATTTTTTTGTGATAGTTTTTAAATTAATGTCACCTTGTATATGATGTTCATTTTTCATTTTTGACTTTCATAATTTTTAAATAGATACAAAATTATATTTTTCTGTTTAATAAAATGATATAACAATAAAGATATATCTTGGTGATCTAGGGGTTGTTTTTAATTAAAGGAAATTGGAACCATGCCAGCCTTGGAAACAATAAAAGCTTAAGATTCTTTTCACAACATACCAGCAAAAAAGATTAGTCTACCTAATAGGTTAGATATAACATTACTTTAACAAATTATTTTGTTGAAAGACAAACAAATTTGTAAATTTAGAGGTTTTCAAACTACAATTTAATAAAGATGTGTTGCATGACATATTTTGTGTCATAGAAAGTGCAATACAAAAGAGCATCAAAATATAAAGTAGAATGAAAATAATGATATTTTTGTCACTTACCCTTTAAAATATATTAATATTTTTTAATAAATTTAAATTAGAAACAGTTCAATATTTATAAAGATTAGTGTCAATAAAAATATTTATATAACAATTTTTATTTTTTGAAAAAAAAAAATAGATTTTTAATATTTTATTTTGTCTTATAAACAAAATTTTGTATGAAATACATTAAAAACCATGGTAGTAGAATTATGACTCATCACTATTAATTTTTTTTTTAAAAAACAAAATAAAATAATCATAACTTGTCAATTTAATTTCATTACAAGTTAAAAAATTGAAAATCACATTTTTAAAATTTAAATTTAGACTCTTAACTTTTCAATTTATACAAAATATTTAATTAAAAATTATTGAAAGATTATAAATTACAATTAAACATTAATTTATAACAAATTTAGTATCATACATGAACAATTAGATTTGAATTTAAATTTTAAAATTCATTGCTTTAAATTTGTATTCCTTGAAAATCATTTCAACACAAGAAGAAAATCATTAAAGTTGAATTTTTAAAATAAAATATGGCTTTTGAATTTCGGAGTGAAATTGTAAACCCAGAATACTCCACGCGATCTTTGAGAATCATCAAAACACATTATTCAGCACAGACATTCAAGCTGTTCTGCCCTGCCTCTCATTATCCTCATCATTCAAACATTCTGTGTTCTCTTCTCTTATGTTTTTTTGCATTTTTTCTTATGCAATAACAAATTCTTTTTGGTGTCTTATTTTGGGATCATTGTCCCTGTTGGCTGCCATAGTTTTGCGGGTGAGGTTGGCGCTATCTTTTTGTAAAATATTGTTTTTAAATGGTGCTGACATCCGTTTCACTCTGCCCATTCGTCCTCCACCCTGCACCAGTCACTGAGCACATGGCTCAATTTATATTGACTTTGGCATCAAAAATCTTTTCCACTGCTTCCCCATATCCCTTAGCCTTCTGATTAATTTATTTGCCCCCAACTTCCACCATTAATCTTTCACAGCTATGCAAAATTTCACCCACAATGTGTTCAAATGATGACATAAAATCTTCATCTGAGGCGCAATGTGTTTGAATGATGACACAAAATCTTCGTCTCAGCCTTCAGGTAAAATGTGTTCAAAGGTGGGTTGGTTAAATTATTTGGAGTAGTTTTATCTTGGCGCTTGGTCTGGTGAACTGGTAGTCGTGACTCTGAGTCTGATCCATAAACAACGCATTACAAATTATAATTTACAAGCTTACAGCTGCGCCTGTACGCTGCACCGCACGGCAATGGATTATGACATTATGCATATGTTTCGAGTCTCGACACTGACAGTAATTCCACTTTATCCTTCTCCCGCGTCACGCCTGGGTTCGGATTCATATGATAATGCATTATGCTGTCTTCAGGCTTCACGGAGCAGGCTTCACGTGGTCTGGTCTCCTATTTTATTGTGCCATGAATCCTGAGTCCGGACAGTGGCGAACACCGTCACATTGTCTCAAGTTACAATGTATTTGTTTATGCATTTGGTCATGTGAGACTGTGACACTGACTGTGAGTCGTGATATGTCCACTTCCCAGACTCCAGTCCTAGACTTCGGTTTGATACGGTTTAAAATATGATTTGATTGTATTTTACGAGTAAAAACCTAAAAAACGTGGCCACCAAATTTAACGCTGCACCTCAATTGTATTTTATAGTTTCCAGTGCCGTTTCACTTTAGAACATGGAGGAACAGTGACTTTAGAGCGTGATTAACCGTGACTTTAATTGAAATTTATTGTATTTATCATCTTCTGATTTATTTCGGTATTGTAATTAAATATAAAAAAGAAAAAAAACATGGAGAAAGAGTTATTTTAGAGCATGAGAAATTGTGGCTTTAATTGAAATTTATTGTATTTATTATCTTTTGATTTATTGAAATTGATTTTTTTTCTCATAATCTTACTGTAATCAATATAAAAAAAGAAAAAAACATGGGAAACAGTGACTTTAGAGCATAAGAAATTGTGAATTTAATTGAAATTTATTATATTTATCAACTTCTGATATATTGGAATTGATTTTTATCGGTACAATAATGATTTATTAAAATTTAATTTTATTGTACAATAATAATTGTATGACTTGTCAGTTAGAAATACAAGGGTTTGAATGCACAATGGCTCTTGAAATCCCTTAGGTGCAAGGGTTAAATTTGATGCCCGTTTAGACTTTTTTGGATTTTTAACCGTAAAATACATCTAATTTATATTTCCAACTGCATCAAAAGATAGACAAAAAAATATACAAAGTGTCAATATGATGTTCATAATAAAAAAAAATCAAATGTTACAAAATATTAAATATAAAAATATTATAAATACTAGTGTGCTACATACTCTATTTATCACTGAAATCAAAGCATTTATTTTGTGCCCTGAATTATCCCATCCATGACATCCTAGATTACGTTTGTCTTGTCTTTATAATAATGTCCTCCCAATATACATTGATTACTATAGCGAATACAATTTACTATGTATTTGTTTATGCATTTGGTCATATGAGACTGACACTGACTGTGAGTTGTGACATGTCCACTTCCCGACTCCTATTAATAATTTTAAAATAATCATTTTTTTAAATTGTGAACGTCAATCTGACCGGTGATATAATTTTTCGACCATCGTTTAATAAGTTTAAAATATGATTTCACTGTATTTTATGAACAAAAACCTCAAAAACATTTAAACAGCGGCCAAACTTAACCCCTATGTATTTTATAGTTTCTTAAACCGTTTCACTTTAGAACATGGGGAAACAGTGACTTTAGAACATAAGAAACCGTGACTTTAATTGAAATTTACTATATTTATCATCTTCTGATTTATTGAAATCTATTTTTTTCCGTCCAATAATGATTTATTGAAATTTAATTTTTATCCGTACAATAATAATTGTATGACATGCTCGTTAGAAGACCTCCACACACAGCTTAATAAACAGGGTTTGAGTACGTTCGAGGACTCCCCAAGGTTGCCCGTACTGAGCATTGCAGCACCAAATGCTGCTGCCCAGGCCAACCCTGGATCTCCTACAAAATGCACAGTTTTCAATAATTCTGATAAAATTTTCACCGTCTACTAATAAAATAGTTATACGTTGCTAAAACTGTATAAGTTTGAATTGTTTAATATTAAATTTTATTTGCCAAGACTCTGTATGTTTGTAGCATTCATCAGCGCATTTGAGTAGGAGGGTGTAGAATGTTTGTTCCACTGATAGCAAAGATACAGAAGCTTTTGTCATAGATGAATTCTGTAAGTCTATGTGGGGTGGTATGCTATGGAGAAAGAATTATTATCTTGAGATGTTCAACTCCATATGTGATCATCAACAAAAGGTTTATATTGGGGCAAATATCTTTTGGAGAGCTAAGATTTTGATTGCTCAGCTCAGCGTAGAACAAATTCCCATCAGCGTCGATATGAAACTGGAAGGTGGAAAAGGCTTAAAGAACTTGGGAAGAGAGAGTATGCGAATTCTACAATGCGGGGGTAGTTGAATCGGAAAAACACTTTATTTTAGATTGTGATGCTTACACGAACATCAGGGCAAAATATGTAGACTTCCCGACAAATTTTTTTTGACATGCTCTATTTATAGAGAAGTCTTTGGAAAAAATTGGAGAGCTCATTATTTCTTTAAAATTAAAAAATATATATATAAAACAAAAAAAAAAATTGACTAGACTAATTATGTCATAAACTATTTATTTAGCCTCTAAACGTTACAATATCTTCTTCTTCACAGAACGTAAAACATACAAAGATTTAAATGCACAATGGTTTATGAAATCTCTTCGGTGTAATAATTCATGCTTGTCATTTACCGAAAAGCAATACGGTTCATCAAATTCTGCTTTCGTGCATAAATCTAAATTGTGTTGAATAACTGTGCAAGCTTTGGATGGCCAAAAAGCGACTTGTCAGTGCGCAGACCCTCAATTTCTTTGTTCAGTTCGACAAAAAATAGCTTGGCATTTAAGTGTCTTATAGTCTTATTTCTTTGCCGTACGACTTGTGAATCCCAAAGAAAAGATTTGAGTCGCATCCTCTCAGAATTTCTTCGCTGTCATAATACGAACTTAACATTTCCCTGTCGTATTATCTTATCCTATACTGAGCCAATATATAATTCATTCAATCTCACTGCTGTCATTCAATATCTTGCCTTGAAATAATTCACGGTTGACAATTGCAAAGATAAGAAATTAAATACACTTAATCGTTGTCAATATTATTTTATTTTATCTAGATTTGATGTTTGATGTATGATATGGATTTTTTTTATTCATATTATTTGAAATGTTTGGAATTGTTTTTTATTATTTTCATTTAGTTTATTTTGAAATATTTATTATCTTTGTTTAATATATTTTGAAATATTTATTATCTTTGTTTAATATATTTTGAAATATTTATTATCTTTGTGTATTTTAAAATATTTCAACATTTTATTATTATCAATTTTATTGTAAAAAAAATTGTTTCTATTATTATCTTTGTTGAAATGTTTGATACACTTTCTTATTTTATCTAAATTTGATGTTTGATGTATGATATGGATTTTTTAGTGTTCATAATGTTTGAAATGTTTGGAATTGTTTTTTATTATTTTTATTCAATTTACTTTGAAATATTTATTATCTTCGTTTAATATATTTTGAAATATTTATCATCTTTGTGTATTTTAAAATATTTCAACATTTTATTATTATCAAGTTTATTGTAAAAAAAATGTCTCTATTATTATCTTCATTGAAATGTTTGATACACTTAATTGTTGTCAATATCATCTTCTTTTATTTAGATTTGATGTTTGATGTGAGATATGGACTTTTTTGTATTCACATTACTTGAAATGTTTGGAATTGTTTTTAATTATTTACATTCAGTTTATTTTGAAATATTTATCATCTCCCTATAGTTTGAAATATTTCAACATTTTATTATTATCAGATTTATTGTTAAAAAAAATGTATCTTTTTTACACAATTTTTTTCTATGTTATATAAAAAATACAAACTCATTTTTACACTCACTCCTATCAAAAAATATAAAATTATTTTTTCTTAACATTTTGTGTTAAAATTTTTGAATGATTTCAATTTACAAAATTATGTTTTACCAAAACAGAAAATTTACATTCTTTATGGCGTCACTCCTTTAAGGCAGCTACTAATTTCAATCTCGTCAACACAAAAAATGAGACCAACAAATTGAAAAGTGAATAAATATAATTAAAATATTTTTCAAATTATAATATATTTGTTTTTATGTTAAAAATTCTAAGAACTGCTGAATATTTTTAAAATGTCCATTTTAAAGTAAAGTAATGAAAGCAATAGTGTTACTATTTTGAGAAGGACCATTGATTAAATTGGATGGTGTAAGAGTGTATTTTAGTTGTAAAATACAAACATTATTTTTGGTACATCATATTAAATATAAAATTAAATTTTAAATATACACTTAAAAAAATTTAAAAAATTAAAATAAATATAAAAATTATTTTTAATATTTCTTTCTTTTATTATAATTTATACTAACATTTGAAGCACAATATTAAATCAATAACCTTTATCAAAAAAGTTAAATGAAAAACAAGGTTGACCCTCAAATTTGGTCCAATAAAGATCCGTGTTGGTTTTTGCTATGTGATGACATGTTTGTTTGTGATTCTTTTAAAATCATGTGATTTTTTTTTAAGGGCAAAATAATATATTAAAACAACATTATATTATAAAGAGTGGGGCAAACTAAATCTAGAATATTAGAAAATCTAGATTGATTGAAGAAAGAAACAATGAAGTTTGCATTTAAGAATTCAATAAATACTTTGTTCGCATTTTAAATTGGTCTTTTTGATTAATTCTAATATCAAACTTGATGTTATGCCAATTAGATACTCATTTGGCTAAAAAATCAACAATTTGATTTCCTTTCCTTATAATATGATTCCATTGAATACCCATAAAATTACTAGAAATAAAGGAAAGATATTTTTATAAAATAATCAACCAAGAATTTAAAATCAAATTCTAAAATAATCTCATACCATATTTTAACTTAATAATTAGAAAAATTTAATGAATAATAATAACCCAACATAATTATTAAAATCAACACCAAAAGTAACTTCATTATTAAAATAACAACATTCTTTCATTTTTTGATTATGTAAAACAATATTCATTTTATTTCTTGTATTTCAACAAAATGCTTGACAGATTTAATAACCACAACTTTAAAATTATTCTCAACAAATCCCATTTCTACCAATTCAGCTTCAAACAAAGCTCCGTTCTAGTGTCAAAGCGTGCTTCATGTATTCCATGATTTCTTCCATCATGTTTGCAAGCAGCGTTGTATACGAATGGAACAAATCATTTATCATAATTTGAGATGAGACCCTCGAGTGCCGCTCTGTATTGTTTGGAAATTAGATGCAGCATAAAAGTACACATTATATCAATTACACATAAAATCGTACCATAGCAGGAAATATTTAAATTAAAAAAAAAAAAAAAGAAAGAGAAAAAGAGAGAGACCTGTAAAAGAGTAGAATTTTGAGCATAGCTGTACTCTCCTTGGCCAGCATTCATAGAAAGTACTTTATCCATTTTAGCAGCTTGGTGTGGCTTCTCTGGCTAAATGAAACAAGAACCTATATTAGTGTATGGATTAGGGAGACGCAGAATTCTATTGAAAATCCTCAACATCCGGTGCTTTTTTATCTTCTTGCCATGACAAATGAGGATGATAACAGATTCATACAGGAACTTCACAACTTGACTTTTCTAAAAAGTCAACATTCCTAATATAGAATATTACAAAATTTATAAGATTCCTTCCTTTATCTTTAAAGGAAGAATGTGGATAAGCTTTTGTATAAAAGCTAGATCTTTTTACTAGAAAGAAAATAGGTTAATATGTGACACAAGATTTGATTCTTAAAGATCAAATTTGAGTGGGGTCGAGCTTAGATTTTAACCCTTTTTTTTAAGTTTCTTTTTTTTAAAGCTATGTCAAATTTGTGATGTTTAAATTATTTTTCAGATTTTCAATTAAAAAAAATTGGGGGGTAATGGTTTCATAAAGATGGTTGTATATTGATCTTTAGGCTTAAAAACTCTACATATATATTTTATTATTAATAAAGTTTTTTATGAAATCATATTTTATATGAATGTGTTTTTTGTTTTTTTGTTTATTTAAATATTAATTTTTGATAGTGTAATTGTTGAATTATTGTCATAATAATTTTGTGTTGTTTTTTTTAATTCTTGTTTTAATTATGATATCATTATTCTTATCCATATAGTTTAAAATATTGTTGATATAGTTTTTATATATTTCATTTGTGTTGTTGAAATAATAATAATGGATTGTCTTTTAAAAGTTAATGATATTGGACCTGAATCAAAGTGAAAAATCTATTTAGATATATTCTAACTATCATCAATGTTACCCACAAAATTACTGTCTATGTAATTAACCAATTTAAAATATTTTGAAGCTAAATAAAAAAATTCTATAATCTTTTCTTCCACTAACAAATTTCAAAATAATTTTCGTCATTTGTCAATGTGGATCTTTAGGTGTCTCCATGAACCTTGAAATCAAACATGCAACATACATAATTTTAGGCCTAGAAATTATTAAATACATCAAGTTGCCAGCTATCCTCTTGTATATAGGTGTAATTTTTGGTTTGCAATTCAGCATCTTGAACTTTTTCAAAGCATCATTTGCATTTTTTTTGACAATTTAAATTACATCACTTATTTGACTTACTTCAATTTCCATAAAATATTTCATTAAACCTAATTCTATCATCTCAAATTATTTCTTCATTGCAAATTTGAACAATTCAACTAACAAATTTTCTGTAAATATCAAATCATCACCATATAATCAAACAATTAAGATCTCACCTTGATAATTTATATTGATGTAAAGGATCAGTTCACTGTTGCATTTTTTAAAGCCATTGTTCAAGAGATATGAGTCAATGTGATTGTACCGAACTCTTGGAGTTTGTTTGAAACCATACAAAGCTTTTTTCAATTTGTAAACTTCATGGTCATGACCCATAATCTGATAACTTAGTGGTTTTTGCACATATACTCATTCCTTTAATATCTCATTCAAAAAAGTTGATTTAACATCCATTTGATAAACTTTCTATTTATGTTGAGTTACTATTGCTTACATAGATCTCACAATATCTAGTCTAGCTACTAGAGAAAAAGTCTCATAATAATTGATCTCGAGCTATTGTGAAAAACCCTTTATAAATAGCTTTGATTTGTGTTTCACAACATTTCCATCTCTATTAAATTGTGTCTAATGTACCTACTTTACATCAATTGCATCTTTTTTTTTGAAAATATTCACTAATCTCCAAGTGTGATTTTTAAATATTGCCTCAATTTCATCATCCATGGATTTTTTCCAATTCTCATTCTTAATTTCCTCTTCAAAGCATACAATATTAGCAATAAAAATTAATGAAAAAACTAAAATCAAAGTATCATGATGAATACCTTGAGTTACCTCATATATTTCCCTCAGGTTTCTTGTCTTATTTGGAGTCTCATATGATCATGAACTATCACTAGAGAGTGATATCTAGGTGTTGATCATGATGTTTCTATATCTAAACTAGAAATAATGGATGGATATATCATTAGAACATGAGCTTATTGGTTTCTACTTGATTAATTTCTTTATGTATATGAAATTTCACTGAACTCTCTAATCTAAAGCTACTATTGATGTTGTAGATTTCCATTCCAAATCCATACTTCATCTTCAATAAAATATACAGCTCTATTGATTACAATCTTGTTTGTGTTGAGATTGTATAACTTTAAGATTTTGATTACTCATTGTATCCTACAAAAACACATTGTTCTCCTTCATCATCTAACTTCTTCTTTTCATCGAGAACATGAGCATATGAAATGAAAACAAACACTCTCAAATGAGAAACATTGTGTTCATTATTATTCCATGCTTCCTTTGGTACCTAGGCTTTTACACTATTTATGGGGGGATGATTCAAAATTTACACTACACAAGCTATAGCTTCAACCCAATACTCATTTGGTAATTTTTTGACCTTCATCATGTTTTTTTCTATCTCCATGCTTGTTTTATTCTTCCTTACAACAATGCCATTTTTTATGGTGTATTCTCGGTAGTGAATTACTTCTTAATCTCATTTTTATAAAAAAAATTTATAAAATTATTGGACACATATTCACCACCTCTATCTATTCTTAGTACCTTTATGTAATGACCACTTTACTTCTTGACCAAAAATTTAAACTGTTGAAAGATTACAAAAAAATTATGATTTAATTTTCAAAAAATATACCCAAATTTTTATAGTATAATCATTTATGAAAGTCATGAGATGCAAATTGATGCTAACTAAAGGTGTCTTCATAGGCCCACATAAAAATGAATGCACAATCTCTAGTGGAGTTCTTGATATATTTGACTTTCTAACGGGAAATGATTCTATGTGCTACTTAATAAGAATACAACCTTTAGAGATTTTGTTTGTATGATCAATCAAAGGAAATCCATTTTCCATGTTATCTATATGCAAAAAATTTAGGACACTAAAACTTAGATGACTAAACCTCAAATGCCATAACCATGATATATTTGTTATGAAAGCTTTACATGCTACAAAGAACTCAATTTTTAAACTAAAGGTAACTATTTTATTTTGTGTCATTTGGACCTTTGAAATCATCCATCCATTTATATCTAGAATTACTCATGCATCATTCTGAAAATAAAATTTAAATCCCTTCTATACTAGTTTCCAAATGTTCATTATATTATGTTTAAGCTTAGGAACCTAATATACATATGGAATTTGCATTTTCTCTCCTTCCCTAGTTTTAATTTTTATGATCCATTTACCCATTATAGCTACCTTTTTTATCATCCCCCAATTTCACTTTTGATTGCACATATTCATCTATGTTTGCAAAAATATCCTTGTTTCCACTCATGTGATTAATACAACTACTATTTAAAAACCATACTTATTTTGAAGTTTATTTTTCAACATTACATATAATTAATATTGGATCACTTAGTTTGTTTACAAGCTTATTTTTTCTTTAAAATTTTTACTCAGCCTATTCATGTCCAACTACTTATTTCTACACTCATTTATATAATGACCAAATTTATTACAATAATGGCATTCAATTTGATATTTTTTATATCTTTGACCTTTTGTGTGGAAGTCATGATATGAGTATGGCTACCACCTCTCCCTCCTCTACTTGTAAATAAGTTTGAATTTGTTCTCTCTTTATGATATTTTTTCAATCTACCTCCTCCATCACTGTTGGCCTCTGAAAATACTCTTCCACATCTTTTACTAGATATTCTCATCTTGTGCTTCTACTACTATTGAATTTGAATAAATTTTCCATAATGGAATTGGCCAATCTATTTAGCCTTTGCTCATGATATTTCAAGGATGCCATAAGTTCATCAATCGAAAATTGTGACAATTTTTTTGATTCCTTGATAACTACAAATATTAGATCAAATCTAATAAGAAGACTCCCCAAAATATTTTATACAACTTTTTTATCATCTAACATGTCTCCATGAGACTTTATTTGATTCAATATGTTCAGTGCATGAGTAATAATTCATTTATGGACTCAAAATTTTTCATTTGCAAATTTTCAAAATCTCTTTAAAGCATCTATAATATTACATGTAAGAATTTTCTACTTCCTTGATATGAATTTTATAATATTACATGTTTGAATTTGCTAGTTTGCAAAAAATAAACTAAGCTCTGGCACATATCTACCTTCATAAACAATATTCAACAATCTTTCATGAAAAACCACACTATCCATAAAACCTTAATGACTTTGATACCAATTTGTAGGAATTAAATCTAAATCCTAACCTTCAGGTTTTGTGCTAATAAAAATGGAAAAAGAATCTATATTGTTGTATAGATGAGAGACACACCTAAACTTAAGTAAAATAATATTTATATTGAAAATCATCAAGTACTTCAGTTTTTTCCTTATTCTTGCATGATAAATGAAGACGATAACATATTTATATAGGAACTTCACAACTTACCTTCTCTAGAAAGTTAACTTTCCTAATATAAAATATTAGAAATTTTTAAAATATTCCTTGCTTTATCTCCAAGCAAAGGAATCTAGATAAGCTTATTCATAAAAAGTATATTTTTAATAAAAAGGAGATATAGAAATATCTGACATAATATTTGATTCTAATAATAGTTGCACAAAATAAAACTTTGTGGGGTGGAGCTTATAGTCCAATAGCTAATTTTTATATATGCATTCCAATAATTAGATATGAATGCTAGATATGCAATAATCAACACTTTATATATGAAAAATCTCCACAATGGGATGTTTATATATAAATTAAACCCATTACCCATATTTAAATGTGTTTTTTACATCTGTGTCTAATTAAAGTATTGTAATCCTTAAAAAAATCCATGATTCTCCCTACTTAATTCAATGACTTCACCCTCTTTGAAAAAAGGATGTGCATCTACTCTAGACACTAAAATACATTTGGCAATATTAAATTTGGCACAATTTGACATATTTTGACTTTTGTCTAAACATTTGAATCTTGTGCACATGTTTTTCTATGCATTCACATAATTAATATCTTGACTATCCTATCTCCATATCTTAGACCATTGATTTTCACTCGCAAGAAAATATTGATAGCAGTCAAATAGTTACATTTATCCATACATATTTATCTCTACTAATAGTTTCTAGGAACACTCAATGATTATTTTTGAAATTAGGATGTCTCTATTAGATCAACCTAAATTTTTCATTGGTCAATCATTATGGGAAATATCAAAATATCATCTATAAATAAAAATCAAGATTAATGTTATACTTATCTACCGTTCATATTATCAAGTCCTAACAAGCTTGAGAAATTCATTATCACTCTGTCAAGATAATATCATAAAGTCATACACATCTCAAAATCCCTTAAAAGAGTAGCCCTAAATCCATATTTGAATACAAATACAAATCAATGTTGAAGTGTGTTAAGTCTCGAAATCCAAACATCACATTGCATTCTAGATTGATTATGATGGTGCACACATACACCTTGGTGGAAGAACTATGTGTAGATCAATCCCTCTTTAAATTATTGGAACATAGGCAATGCTTAGTCACTCAACAAGGAATGGTTGAGGTATCCAACCCAACTTTCTAACCCGTTTTTTAAAGGTCATCCTATTTTAAAATTAAACTTAGTTTTTCAAAGGAAAGAGAAGTAAAATAGAGATTAATGCATAGGATATAGGGTGATCACACACATAAGAAATATCTATAGGTACAATTGGAGCAGTCTAAGGCATCACAATGTTTTAAATTTGACAATGATAATATCATTTGGTGTAAGCATTTGAGATATGTAATTAGTTTGCATGTAGGTTTTGAGCTAATCTTTCATGATTTGAATAATTACAAAACATTTACAGTGATTATGATGAACATAATGAGCAATATAAATCAGAAATGAGTTAAGCGCATCTCTTCCCTCTTGTTTTGTCAATTCTAAAAAATACTAGGTGTAGTATGAATCTATCATTTTACAGTAATATTTGTGTGATCATTAACATATTTTAAAAAATATGAATATTCATAGTTTTATCTTATTTAAAATACATTAATCACAAAATAAATAAAATATTTTAGTGAACCTGACCATTAAATTGAGCATAGAAAACCCTTTATTTTTCCCACCTTAAGTTTAGGTCTTTCCTACCTTAGTGTTTCATATTTACTTATTAGGGTTTTACATTCATCGTGCATTAGGGTTTGAATTTCAAATCTAATTTCAAATTTTCCTTTAATAGTAAATAATCTTTACATTTTACCCTAACATTTTGATGTTTTCATGAACATATTTTATGCCATGTAAGAAGGTTAGATTTCTTATACCTGTAAGGTAAAGTTATTGGTTAAATGGTGTTGGAATTTATCATAATCAAATTCCTTTGATCCATCTATATCTTTGTGTGCAATATACAATGATTAAATCCAAATTCTTTTTTCTATTGATGTAAATGTTGATACAAAATAAATAGCTGTGGAAGAACATATTATCAATAATGTTATGCCTTATATTGGATATTATTATGAATATGATAATGGGCATTATAATTAATATCATATTCTAATACACCTTGATAATCTTAATGGTTTATATTTTTCACAAGTAGAAAAAAGTTTTTAATTTTTCAAAATTGTATTTTTATGGAACCTAATGACTTAGATAAAATTTTGAGAATTATCCTAAAGGTTAATAATGTAAAGAATGTTAATGAAGCCACATTTGAATAACAAAATGGTGAACTCTTAAATAATACTAATACACCTTATAGAGACATTATTAACCTTTAGAGAATTATCCTAAATGTTAATAATGTAAAGAATGTTAATGAAGCCACATTTGACTAACAAAATTATGAAATCGTAAATAATACTAATACAACTTATAGAGACATTGATTATATAGTAGGTGTTAAAACTATTACTCCTAATGTTACTATTTATGTACATCTACACTTATGCCTACACATGTGATGTCCATACCTGGTGTGGGGGTAACACAAGTTAATGCTAATGTTTCTATGTTTATCTCTATAAATCATATTTTTTCCTCCAATACTTCTAATCATGTGACATCTGTTAGGTTGTGGAGCTAAAAGCTTCAACCTTTGCAAACTGAGGAACAGATGATTGCTGAGTTCTACAGGAACCGGCGTCGGCAGTAGGACCGACGTCGGCAGAGTCCAGTGCAGAAGGCAACCGGTGACGGCAGGAAGTCGGCCGACGTCAGCAGAACCAGACTAGCAGGGACTGGCGTCGGTCGCCTGTGTGTTCCCGAAGTGTTCGTTTCACGGACAGTTAGTTAAGTGAACGATGAGTTTGCATGTTAAGACCACCCAGAGTCTTGGGCTGTGAGGATAATTGTCTAAATTAAGAGTCTAAGTTATTGTTTGAGTTAGGGATCTATTTATAGACCCATTGGCATGTATTGTTTAAGGATGAGATAGAAAGGAAGAGTTCCTTCTAGTTGTAAGATCTGTGAGTTGCAGGTTGTTGCAAGCTCATTGGGGATCTACATGTAAGTTTGGTCTTTGAATTGCAGGTTGCAGGTTCATGAGAGATCAGCTTGAAGTGCTATAGAGTGCTTGGTGTACCGGCAGGGTTATTACTGACTGGTTGGTGAGGTGAACACCAATTCTGTGTGTGAGTTGGTTGTTGGGACCGTTTTTTGTGTAGGAGAGTGTGTGTGAGAAGAATTACTGTACACTTGAGGTGTGGCGAATCTCTGTAAGGTGAAAGAGTGTGGCGGCTCTTTGATGTATTCTTTTCTGTATAGTGTTAATACAAGATAGTGTATTGTCTCTCATATTCTGTGCTATTGGTGAATTCTAGTTACTTGTGTTTCTGGTTATTTCCGCATATTCAATTGCTTATATTTGGTAATCATACTGTGCTCTTTCTGAGGAGCAAGATCCTAACGAGTGGTATCAGAGCATGTTTGTTGTTCTAGATTCCTGACAAGTGGTATCAGAGCCAGGTTGGTTGGGATACTAACAAATTGGTGTAGATCTGGGTAGTGTGTTTTGATTACAGGTTACTCACAGGGTTTTTGTTTGAGTGGGAGTTGAGCAATGGCAGAAAGCAGTCAACTACGAATGGAAAAGTTTAATGGCAAGAACTACCAATTATGGAGGATGTAGATTGAGGACTATCTGTATCAGAAAGATTTGTACTTACCGTTGGGTGGGGCTGCTAGCAAACCCTTGGATATGAAAGATGAAGAATGGGAGGTTCTTGATCGGAAGGCTCTGGGATATGTTAGATTGAGTCTTGATTCATCTGTGATTTCCAGCTTATCACAGTGTAGGACAACGGTGGAGTTGATGAAATCTTTGGCAAATTTATATGAAAAACCCTCGGCTTCAAACAAGGTATTTCTTATGAAGCGTTTATTTAATTTGCAAATGTTGGAAGGTGGATCTGTTCATAGCCATCTTAGTGATTTCCATGGTTTGGTAAACCAGTTAAGTTCAGTGAATATTGTATTTGATGATGAACTTAGAGCTCTCTTAATCTTGTGTTCATTACCTGAAAGTTGGGAAGGTTTGGTAATGGCAGTTTCTAATACAGTGTCTCCTTCAAAAGTCTTAAAAGTGGATGATGTTGTGAGTGTAATCTTGAATGAAGAGATACGCAGGAAAAGCACAGGTGAATTATCTGGAGATGCTTTGAGTGTTGAAGGAAGAGGAAGGCCAAGAGAGAGGACAGAGCGTGGGAGATCAAGGTCGAAGATAGGCAAAAGATCCAAGTCCAGGTATGGCAGAATAACCTGCTGGAAATGTGGAAAGCAAGGGCACTTAAAGAGAGATTGCAGATCGGGTGAAGATCATCATGAAGAACATGGAGAAGAAGCAGATGTCGCGGGTTACGTTGCACAGGATGCTCTGGTATGTTCTTTGGATAAAGTAGAATCTTGGGTATTAGATTCAGGTGCCTCTTTTCATGCATCTCCACATAGGGAATTTTTTCATGAGTATGTCCAGGGAGACTTTGGAGAAATTTGTGTAGGGGATGGCAAGTCTTGTCAGATTGTTGGCAAAGGCAAAGTGAAGCTGAAATTGCAGACAGGTGACACATGGGTGTTAAAGGAGGTCATGCATGTCCCAGTTCTGAAGCGGAATCTGATTTCTGTTAGAAGTTTGGGTGAAGAGGGTTGCACAGTAACTCTCACAGCGGACTCTTGGAAGGTTACCAAGGGTACACTTGTTGTAGCTAGAGGTAAGAAAGTAGGTACGCTTTATCTATCTACTTGTTTTAATGATTCTCTTTCTGGGTTATCTACTTCAGCTGTAGATTTGGAGATGTGGCTTGATAGGCTTGGTCACATAGATAAGAAGGAGATGCTGGTTCTTGAGTCAAAGAGCATGCTTTCAGATTTGGAAGGCATGGATCGTGGTTTCTGTATGCAGAAGAAGAAGGTAAGGTTTCTTGAGGAATCCGATGTTAGTGACAAGAATGGGAAAGCCTTGGTTTTCAAGGAGAAAGTGACGGATAGAGTTCAGCATAAGGTGCAGAGGAATTTTGAGCAGAGCAAGGGTGATTTGGACAAGGTTTTGATCCAAAAAGATCTCGCGGGAAAAAGTCAGGTCTCACAAGAAAAACACAGAGACCGACGTCAGCAGGAAAACCGGCGTCGGTGTCCAGACAAGGATCGACGTCGGCTATGTGCAGCCCGACGTCGGTGACTCAGGGCAGAAAAGAGACCGGCGTCGGCTAGGGGAAACTGACGTCGGCAGAAAGCAGTCGCAGGGAACCGACATCGGTCGGCTGTAGACTGAGATGTGACTGGCATCGGTTATTGAGATGAATTTTGGGTGAACAGCTAGTTGTCATGGAGTCTCAAGCGCCCATATGGAGGACTGAAGGTGTAAGTAAGTTCTTAAATTCATCATTTCCCTTCTTTACACTACTTGTTGCTCACTTATGGCATAGAACCAGGAAGTTGTTGAAGAAGCAGAACAGGTAGATCTAGGAAACAGTGGGAGCTTGGCATGGATGAGGATGTGATTCCTTGGAGGAGAACCAAACAGGTGTTTTGAGTAGTGTTGCCAGCTGGAAGTAAGCACTGAGAGACGAATGGATGTTGAGGATGAAGAAGAGCGGAAATGGATACGTGAGATGGAAGATCAGGGTATATGATCTTGTATTAGCTGCAGGGCAATGGAGGTTTGATCATTGTGTTTCTCTTTACCAGGTTGGATAATATTAGCTACATTATCCTATTTTCTGTATGATGTGCTTGTTTCAGGGTTACATATACAGGTATTGCTGAACTAAAGGTAAAGCTAGTTCAGGGGTTTGTCATGGAGAATCTGGGAGCAGCAAGATTCTTTGGCATGAGTGTGATCTAGAGACATGGAGGTCTTGTTGACTTTGTTTCAGGATGATTGTGTGAAGCCGCTTAGCACGCCGATGGTTAGACAGTTCATAGAACAGGTGTCTTGATTCACATAATGAGGTTGAGTGCATGGTATGTACTAAACCTGAGTTTTCCCAAGCAGTGGGAGTTGTCACAAGTTTGGAGTCAATCTGGGAGAGTAATACTGAAGGGCAGTTCAGTGGGACCAGCAGCAGGTGCACATGCTATGCAGGGTCAAGTTCTTTTTCTACATGGTTGTAGATGCGGATGTGGCAGGGAATTTGGATGACAGGTTTTGCATCACGGATTTTGTGGTGGTTGGTCTTCAAGAGTGATCTTGAGGAGGGATACAAAGCCAAGGGAACAAACTAGACGGTGTACAAGTACAGGTACAGGTTGCAGCTGTTTATCTCCAAGTGGGAGATTATTAGGTTGTGGAGCTAAAAGCTTCAACCTTTGCAAACTGAGGAACAGATGGTTGCTGAGTTCTACAGGAACCGGCGTCGGCAGCAGGACCGACGTCGGCAGAGTCCAGTGCAGAAGGCAACTGGCGACGGCAGGAAGTCGGCCGACGTCGGCAGAACCAGACTAGCAGGGACCGGTGTCGGTCGCCTGTGTGTTCCCGAAGTGTTCATTTCATGAACAGTTAGTTAAGTGAACGATGAGTTTGCATGTTAAGACCACCCAGAGTCTTGGGTTGCGAGGATAATTGTCTAAATTAAGAGTCTAAGTTATTGTTTGAGTTAGGGATCTATTTATAGACCCATTGGCATGTATTGTTTAAGGATGAGATAGAAAGGAAGAGTTCCTTCTAGTTGTAAGATCTGTGAGTTGCAGGTTGTTGCAAGCTCATTGGGGATCTACATGTAAGTTTGGTCTTTGAATTGCAGGTTGCAGGTTCATGAGAGATCAGCTTGAAGTGCTATAGAGTACTTGGTGTACCGGCAGGGTTATTACTGACTGGTTGGTGAGGTGAACACCAATTCTGTGTGTGAGTTGGTTGTTGGGACCATTTTTTGTGTAGGAGAGTGTGTGTGAGAAGAATTACTGTACACTTGAGGTGTGGCGAATCTCTGTAAGGTGAAAGAGTGTGGCGGCTCTTTGATGTATTCTTTTCTGTATAGTGTTAATACAAGATAGTGTATTGTCTCTCATATTCTGTGCTATTGGTGAATTCTAATTACTTGTGTTTCTGGTTATTTCCGCATATTCAATTGCTTATATTTGGTAATCATACTGTGCTCTTTCTGAGGAGCAAGATCCTAACGAGTGGTATCAGAGCATGTTTGTTGTTCTAGATTCCTGACAACATCATCTATTGCTAACCAATCTCCTATACCTACTACTCAAGAGCATATAAAATCCCTTATCGATATTAAAATGAAGGTTTCCAAATTAGAGAAAGGTTATTATGGAGTGGGTAATTCAACAATTTATCAACCATTATTATATAATCCTTTAGCCCTAAATATTTACACTTATCATTTACCCAAAATATTCATTGTACATAAGATTAAAACATTTGATGGTAAATGTGATCTATAATAACATATTAGAGCCTTCCATAAAACATGTTTAGATTATATCTTGAATGATAAGTTATTAACCAAGATTTTCACTAAGAGCCTTATAAACTATGCCTTGTCATGAATTTTTAATCTTCCTTTCAAATTGGTACATGCTTTCAATCCTTTCACTGATCAATTCTTAGTTCAATTTTCTATCAAAATTAGTGAAAAGGTCTTATATGATCAAATTGAAAAACTCAACCAAGGACCTAGTGAGCCCATTAGTGAGTTTGTGCTTCATTATAATACTACTATCAAAAATGACAAATCCTATTACTAATAATTAATTTAAAGACATATTCAAGTAAAGCTTACTTATTTTTATCCATAACAATATTAAGTTAAAATGCATCTAAAATTTAAATTACATGTGCCATATGGTTGAAGACTGAGATTAAGATAATAGTTATGAACATGCTAGATTTTTAGGTTAATCAGCCTCTTCAACCAATAACTATGTCAATAACTTATGTATGGTACATTTTGAGCTTTGTATTGTTCAAAATTTTCATAAAAATTACAACTCTAGGTAATACATAGGATCTAAGATAAGAGAATGATAAAATCTCTAAGCGACAAAACCAAATTTTTAATATAAATTGATGGTAAGTTAGAGGTAATCTGTGAAGGGAAGGAGAGGCCCTTATTATAATGACTACACCAAGCATCACATTTATCACTATTATCCCTCTGAACATTATCAACATTTCTCTTAGAAACCCCCCACCATGAACAACCCACCATGTGGCACTTATTATTATTGTTGTACCAACTTACATCAAACCACTATCTAACTTAGTTCTCTCATCATGGTGGGTGAGAATTATGTGTGAAAATACTATCAAATAAGTTTTAGTATAATATATAGGATAATTTCAATCTAATATGGTAGGAAATATTGCTCTTACGACATGTTGAGCATGATTTTAATTTAATATTTACCAACCAAGATGATAAAATCACATGAAAGCATGGTGGGCTGTGAAAATTTATATTTTCCAGCCAAGCAAGTAGAATCACCCAAAAAGGGGCATTGCACCTACCAACATCTCAATGATGCAATGGTTGTCTACTACCAATATTTTAATTAGAGCATCGAGTTAATCTTTTTCATTGTAAAGAAACAAATATAGGAGTAATAATATATACTAGTATATGAAAGTCACCATTAAATAGGACCATCAAATTTAGTTCCATTAGTGATGCATCAATTTGGTAGAGAAAAACAAGTATTTGGCATTTGGTTATCTTTTATTTTACAAAATGATGATTTTTTAGTTTCTTATTTTAGAGGTTTAGTCCTCCTGTTCTCTTTGTAACTCCCCTTCTACTCCTAGTTACAACTACTTGTGGGCTTTCATCTTGTACAAAGTTTTACTTGTTTCATATTTTCTATTATCGTATCTCCCTTTTAAGCCCCAAAATTATGTTATCATATTTATTCTCTATGGTATCCATGCTCCAAGTTTTGGTTTAGATTCCTTGGTTCAAACCTTCTTCATTCAATTCCTCGAGTTCACGTCCCCATAATACTCTGAGTGACTACTACATGCTAATTGTAATCAGCATAATGGCCTTTTACACAATGAACATTTTTAACATGTGTATTAACTTCAAAAAAATCCTTTGATCCCTCTAACAATAAAAATATTTATAGTTTCAAATTAATATACCCCTAAATAGATAACTCTACAATGTATCCATCAAAAATATTCTTCACCCAATGATCAATTGTATGGGTCCATTCAATATTTGGGTTGTAAAACCATTTTATCTTTTATTTACTCTTAAAAATAAATAAATCATGGGGCATAAATCAATTGTATTCAAGTCTAGATAGACATGTTATTAGCAACTCATGCAACACACACCAGAATACTACATAGATTTCTTTGTTGATATGTTTAGATATAATATCCTTTACAAACACTCTTATTATTATACATTACTCCATTAGGAATTAATGTATCCTCATGTCTAGCTAATTTTCAAGTCCCTTTAACTAGGTAACCATTAAGTGTAGTGTCATATGCATAAATTTCTTCTTACTCATCATTAAGGTATATGCACTTATTCTCATTCTTATTATTTGATGAATTCAATACATTCATTCGTAATCCAAATATACTTAGTTCAATATGGATTTATAAAATTTAAGAGACATTTTACATAGTGATATAAATTCAAATTATTTCGTGTAATTCTCTATAAATATCTAACTCTCTTTTCCCTTACAAGATAAGGATATGTATAGGTTGCAAAGAGAATATGAGTCTTCATATTCTTAACATTTCATTACCTGTAATGAAATATTCGAGACACCCATTCAAACTTCTAAGTGTTTCATTAACCTACATGAAACCTTAGTATATATAAAATATGCTATGATGTACACTTGTCACGGTCTTAACTTACAAAAATATATGTGAATTAAACTTCAGACATTCCTACTAAAAAAAATAATTTCATGTCTAATAATTTTTTTAACATTCTATATTAAGGAAGCCATAGGATTCAATGGAGATAATTTTGTATATGTAGTGTTATTTGGGCATATGATTAGGGATAAGATGTGAAAGATTTAGAAACATATATAAATGATATATCTTGTCTATGAATGAGACCGCCATATAATAAAGACAATAAAACGATGGATAAGATTCATAAATTATGTTTTCTTTGAGAAGATATATAATATTATTCCTAAAGATGTGTTACTTGTCTAAATTTGATGGTTTTAGACAAAGGAATGCATGTAACCTCTGACTCAAAGAATATTTTCATAGACATCCTCATTGATATTTTATATGATATATATAATACACTCAAATTTAACATGGGGCCACTATTAGTGATAAAGTGATCTAAGAAAGATTTTTGAAATGATTAAAAGTTAATTAAGGACCCAGTAGGTAACATATTACAATAAACTATTGAATCATTATTCAATCTGATAGGAAACAATTTAAGTAATAATAACCCATGATTATCATAGTTTTTTATAGAATAAAATATTTTTTTAAAGTGCACATAAGGATCTCCATGGCTATCAAATAATTGAAATTTTGGTATATATAATCTACCTAGAAGAGTAATATTTATCACATCATAATAAATAGGATTGGAATCTATAGCATTGGGAAAATCTAAATAAAGAGATAAATGACACACTTTTCTTTGTAATTTGCCTATGGCATGCATCATGGTAATTATCTCATGAGTAGGAACAAAAAAAACTTAAGAGGTTTATTCAAAGGAGTCAATTGATCATTCATTTCAAACATGGTCATACTAGGGTAAATAAAATGTAAATTATCAAGCATATTTGAATCACTAATCATATGACAAGGAGAATGTATTATAGATACTTCATTTAACATTTGAACAATTCTAAGAAAATAAGGATTTTTGTGATGTGTTGTCTAAGTTATATAAGCATATCTGTAAAATTAAAAAATTGCATTATCATATCATTCATTGAATATGCATTCATATTACTAGCATTCATATTGCTACCATAAGCCATTAAGTAAGTTAGATAAAAGAACAAACTATGATAGAGGAAAGAACAAGTCTTAATTAAAAAAGAAGCAAGTGAAAACCAAAGAATCAAAACTTAAATAAATTATATAAAAAAACCCCTATGGGATGAAGGGAATGAAAACCCTATATTGGATGATAGCTTGGTGAACCTAAATATGACATGTGGAAGTCAATCTAAATAACATAAAATAATGGTGAATGTATATGCTAGGTTAGTGCTAGATAAAAATAAATAATCATAATTCGACACCAAATCAAAAAAAATCATACCCTAACTTAAAAAAATGAAACCCTAAATGTTGAGGTGTTTGAAGATTAGATGTGTTCACCAATTATGTTTTGAATGTTTTTGGTTTAGAGCTAAATAAAATTCATAAAAAAAACCAAAAATATGTCATAATGTATACCTAATATATGATAGTAAACTAAAACAATCAGATCTAAAATATTTTCTAAAACTAGGATAAATAATTGAACAAGAAATGAAATGGAAAACTAAGTGAAGAGTGTTGAAAATAGACACACCTAGACACTATTTTATAAATATAGAGTTATAAAAGAGGATCTGGAAGATGTCTAGAATAAAACTCTACAATTTAGACCTATGATGTAAAAGGGGATAGAATTGGCATGTCAACATTTCTGTACCATGTAGAATTAGGAAGTCACCAAATGTGTACATGTGTTGAATTCATTTTTTACCCTACTATCAAATGTGTACTCTACCAATTTTTAGATTCTATGAAATTATAGGTGGGTGAGCATGCATCCATTACATAGGATTGTATATTTGTTTTATTAAATTAGTAATTCAAATGTCTTATTTATTTTACCTTTTCTCCTTAACCTAAGTAACCATAAACATTGAAAGAGGAATAAAAGAAGTGTAAAGTTAGCTATCTCGAGAAACTTTTGAAGGATCTAATTGGCACTAAAAAGAGGGCCTAAGCTAAATATTTGTGAATCTAAAGTATCTTGAGTTTATTTTAGTGAATTTTGTTCAAAGATCAGTTAATCTTTTAGAAATTTGTGTTTTTCTTAGCTTAAATTTGTAATGATCATTAATATTCATGGTTTTAGACCAACATTTAGGATTATTTAGCTAAATATAGTTATTCTTTTAAGATTTATGTGAAATTATTGTAAAATTTGTTTAAGCTTTCTAAATTTGACGTGTTTAAGGTTAGTGATAGTAATTGTGTTCAAAGATCATTTATATTCACAAGTTTGGATGCATATTTAAGCTAATACAATTAAAGATAGTTGTTATTTGAATGATTTGTATGAATTTATGCAAAGTTGGTTTGAAATTACAAATATAAACATACAAATATACTTATTTGCAAGAATTGAACTGAAGATTATTTGTCTTTGCAAAGATAAAGTGTCAACACTATATTTTGAACAAGATTTGGATTTTACAAGCTATAATTGCAACGAATAAGAACTAGGTCAAGGTCTAAGACAAGGCTACCTCTTATTTCCTTAGAAATTCATAGGAAAACAACAGCGGGTAAAGGTAAATGTAGAGTTTCTAAATCTCAACCTACTTCACCTATTTTTGTTGTTGTATTCAATCCTCATCAAGGTATGGCTTGGTTAGTTAGATCTTCTATCATGTGTCTGGTTAGGTACATGACTTACCAGGAAATATATAGAAATATTTACCTTAATTTAGTCCTATAGGTGTTATTACTACTGAAGAACATTAAGTCTTTTAAGGCTACCTTAAGATTGTTAAATATTATTCATGAAGATGTTGCTTGTAGGTTATTTCCTTTTAACTTTAGATATGCAACATATGATTTTTTTCTTAATCTTCCTAAAAATTACATCATCAGATATAATGATTTCAAAAATTATTTCATTGATCAGTTTGGAAAGATCATCATTCCTTATATTCTATATCAACAGTTCACTACAGTGAAGAGAGATTCAAATGTAACCATTAGAGCTTTCAATGCTATATTTTAAAATATGTTTAATGAAACTATAGCTCCCTATAAACTTGACAAAGATTTATCTTCAAAGATTTATAAGGATGCTTTAGATCCAATGGCTTTTGTATTTCTAAAAAGAGTTATTGGGGCAATAAATACATTAGCTTTGGCCTATGTTGAAGCTATGAAAATTAGTGATCAAATATAACTCCAAGTTCAATTAGCATATGATATTCATAATATCAATTATATTTTTTCTATATTGAATATCATCCCAAATGCTAATCAGAACATGCCTGCTTTGAATCAAACTCTAGTTTTAAACTAGTTGCCTTTGAGTCATGCTTATTTTGAGGAGAACCTAGGATTAGTAAATAACTATAAAAATGGATCTTGTACATAAGATAAATGAGATATGGTGATAATATATAGTAGTAGTTCTCAAGTCCACAATTCAAAGGCACCCAAGAATGAAAATGACTCCATATTGAAAATGCTTCAAAAATTGAGCACTAATTTTCTTCAGTTACAAAAATAGGTATGTAACACTGGGGATAATTCCAATAAAAATTATTCTTATCAGAATTTTAATAGACCTATGAATAGGTTTCATAATAGAAACAACAATAATAATAGTGAGTCATCTACAACTATGAACATACCTAAAATAAATATTTGTGATGTACCTTTAACTAATTATTGCATGGTTCATAACATTGCAAAACATGGTGAATTAGACTATATAGAATTTTGTAATGCTTTTGAAGTATTTCAAGATTAATTGGATATATTTGAATTTTTACCTAATAAAGATAATGTTACAAGGACATCTATCTCTTTAGAGGCATATAAATCTTTTGAAACAAATCTTATGGTGGAAAACTTTGATTTTCCATTTCAAGATGAGAATGAACCTAAAGATACTCTTGAAGGGATTCATGATTTTCAATAGTATCTAAAGAAGAATTATCTATTGAGGAAATGAGAACAAAAGTAACCAATGATAATTTTTACTCCACCAAACAACATTGATACTCCTCCTGATCCCAAAGTAGATAACAATCCAGGACCTCCAAAGGGAAGTAACACTAGAAATAATGTTGATTTATCTAGTCCTTTTTCCCAAGAGTGGGTACAACATAGTAGAGGATATGAAGAAAATTAAAGCTAATATCACATTACATGAATTAACTCAAATAATTGAATAGAGAGACTTGTTTCTAGAATCTTTAACTAAAAAACCTAGTAAATCATAAAAACCTACAAATGTAAATGTAGTAATGTATAAGAATAAAACAAAGGTTCCACCTTTTTACTAACAATTAATTTTTGGTAAAAATTTGCATAATTTTTTTTTAGATTCATGTGCCTCTACATATATTATGCCATCAAGTATTTATGTAAAGTTTCGTTTAACACCTATTAAGTTTGATAGAGTAGTGACTCAATTAGATAAATCTAGATTTGAAGTGATTTGTGAATTATTAAATATGCATATGCAACTTTCTTTGAAACTAAGAGTGTAGAAATTTATTGATATTCAAGTTGTGGACATTCTAGATTCTTATGGGATGTTACTTAGTAGAGATTGGGCCAAATCTTTGAATGGGTACATGTCAACTGATTGCTCTCACATATTTCTACCATGGAGGGGAGTTCCTAATCAAATTTGAATTAAAAGGGAACCAAAGATTAAGCATATGATCATTGAATATAATACAACCAATGAAAGGGTCAATATGGTTAATTATAATTTAGGGGTTTACATCCTTGACACTCCTTAGGTATGTAATTCTAAAGACTCTCATGCTATGCCTAGATTTTGGATATTATATGTTGATGGTGCTAGATGCAAATTCAGGTCTGGAGTAGTAGTTTTAATCAATCCCATTGGGAAAGAATATAATGTTTCTTAAAAACCTTAGTTTTCTTACACCAATAATTTGATAGAGTATGAAGCATTGATTTTAGGATTACGGTTTGCTATTAAACATGAGGCTAAATAACTAATAGTATATGGTGATTTTGAATTAGTATTTAATTAGGTTAGAAGCAAATATCAATGCAAATTTTCCTATCTAAATAAATACAAGTTTATAATATGGGACTTGATTGAGTATTTTTATGCTTTCAATATTGTTTCAATCCCTAGAGAAGGAAACTGGCCTATTGATGAACTAGCTTCAACTATAAATAATCTAATGCCAAATCAAGGTTCCAAATTGGGAAGCCTTAACATTGAATTGGTCCCATATCCCTCTATACCTGATAATATTATTCATCTATAAGTGTTTAGTAATGACCATCAAATCATTGAATTCATGAACAAATCAGGAGTGTTTGAGTCTCATATTATTGATGAGGTCAATTAAAACTCTCTTTATGATGATAGAATGGATGACAAGATAATACAACTAAATGATAATAAGATTCCCAAAGGCATGAGTGCCTTGGAAAGACTGTTTGACAAAAATAAGATAGGTAAAACTACTAAATTTTCTAGGGTAAATGGGAAGGATTATAATGTAGTTGACATAGGAACTCAAAGTCAACCTCAGCTAGTAAACCTTGGTATAACATGCACAAACGTAGAGTCTAGAAATTCTATAGACTTACTGACCAGGTATAAGGTTTTTATTTCATGGTCTTATGAAGATGTGAAGATATTTTATCCTCAATTTATTACCCATACCATTCCCTTAAAAGAGACTCTTAAACCCTTTAGGTAGAAGCAAAGATCGATTAATCCTATTTTGGAACCATTGATTTATAACGAGGTCAAGAAATTATTAGATGCAAAAATAGTTTTTCTAATTAGATATTCTACTGGGTAGCTAATCTAGTACCAATTAGAAATAAAAATGGAGAGATTATATTATTCATAGATTTTAGGAACTTGAACAAATCTTCTAGAAAGGATAATTATCATTTACCATCCCTTGACTAGGTAATTTAAAATGTTAGTGGTTATGCCATAATGTCTTTCCTAGATGGTTTTTAGGTTACAATCAGGTACTTGTTAACAAGGAAGATAGAATTAAGAATACATTCAAAACAAAATGAGGCACTTTTTCTTACAAGAGGATGCCTTTTGGACTCATTAATGTAGGAGCTACCTTTCACAGAGCTATGGACCATGCCTTTTAAGGTATCATAGGTAAATGTATAATTATATATATGGATAATCTGATTGTGTTTTCTAAGAACATGGAAGATCACATAATGCATTTATAGTAAGTATTTGAATGTTGTTGAAGTTATGGAATTTCCCTTAACCCTAAGAAAAGTATATTTTGTGTAACTGAAGGTAAATTTCTAGGACATGTGATAACTATAGATGTGATTTATATAGATCTAGATAGAGTGACTGTTATATCTAAAATAGAACCCCCAAATAGTAGAAAAGAGGTAAAGTCTTTCTTTGGGAAGATCAATTTTGTAAACAAATTCATTTCTAGTTTTTTAGAGATTATGAAACCACTCAATGACATGATAAATAAAGATACAAAGGTCTAATAGAATGAAGAAACAAAAAAAGACTTCAAGGATATCAAGGAAGTAATAGGACATGCACCTGTGCTATTAAGTCCTAATTTTACAAAATATTTTTATCTTTATTCTTTTGATTTTGAACATATTATATTAGTTGTATTAACTCAAAAAATTGATAAATGTGATCATCCAATTAAATATATGAGTACTAACTTTAAAAATTTTAAGTTAAATTATCCCTTAATGGATAAAAAATCATTTGTTTTGGTTAAGGTAGTCAAAAAATTTAGACACTATATTCTTAAGAATAATGTACATGTTATATTGCCAGACCCTACTACAAAACTCATGTTGAGTCAATGTGAATTAGGAGAAAGAAGAGGGAAATGGATGTTTATACTCCAGGAATATGATCTTGAAATGAAAACTACTAAATTGGTGAGGTGTTAGGGATTAATTCAATTTATTCATAACACTAATCCTAGATTGAATGTCATGCACGTTGACCAATAACAGTTTCAACCAAATGACTAGTATGATGCAATAATTCATTTCTTGATCAATGGTTCTTATCCTATGGAATTGAGTAGAGAATAGAGAAGAGCTTTGAGGCTTAAAATAACTCACTTCTTGATCAAAGATTGGATACTTTATAGGAAGAACTATGAAAGAGTGTATTTGAGATGCATTTCAAAGGAAGAATCAACTAAAAACTTAAGTACCTTTCATGATAAACTTGGTAGTGGATACCCCTCTAAGAAAATAATAGCTTAAAAAATCATAAGGGTAGGATATTATTGGCTAACCATTTTCAAGGATGCTAACAAGCATGTCAAGGAATGTCATCAATGTCAAATCTACAATATAAAGGAACCTAAAGCAATTATGATTTTGAGGCCAATTTTAATTGACAAATCATTTAATAAATGGGGTTTAGACTTTGTAGGGGTTATAAACCCTAATTATTTAGTTAGACACAAGTATATTCTTACTTCCATGGATTACTGTACAAGATAGACAGAGGCAGTAGTAACAAAATAGTGTAGGATAAAAGATGTTATCAAGTTCTTAGAAGAGAATATTTGCACCAGGTTTAGGACACCACTATCATCGGTCTTTGATAATGGATTAATGTTTACGTATATAGAGATGACTGAGTAATCCTATGATGATAAAATAACTCTTATGTTTTCATTTAATCATTACCCTTAGGGTAATGGAGTTTTGGAGTCTACAAACAAGAATCTGATGAAAGTTATTAAGTTTGTAGCTCACCAAGAACATGGCATAAATTTTTGACATATGCTCTATGGGTAGATAGAACCAGAGTGCAACAAGCTCTAAAAGAATCATCATTTCTCTTGGCATATAGACAAGAACCAATCTTGCTAATTACTCTCAATTGCCAATTATAGGTTGCTTGATATCATCCAAATGGAGGATGCTAGAGAAGAATCATTTTTCAATTTTAGTAGACATCAAACCACTATCAAAAGATGGTTTGACAAATGGTCAAAGATCAAGGTGTTTAGACAAGGAGACCTAGTTCTCCTATGGGATAAAGTGTCTGAGCCAAAAGAGAAACATGGGAAATTCAATCATTTGTGGATTGACCCTTATCAAATACTGAGACATTAGGAGAAAACACCTTTAAGATCAAAGACTTATAGAGAGTAGAGTTCACTTTTCCAACCATTGGGTAGTATCTCAATCATTTTTTATTTGTTATTCCATCTCAAGTCTTTATAGAGTAATATGTAAGATTAGTTAGAGTTAGTTTTGGTAGGTTTAGATTAGTTTCATTCTTATTCCTTGTTTGTAAATAGTGTTTGTGAATTTTTTTATTTTTTATGTGTTTTATTTAATTTGATTTGTTCTTTGGCTTCCAATAAGTCTTTTCCAAGATAGTTCTTAAAGCTCCAAATCTATCTAAGTGTTAAAAATAATTTCATAAACTAATAATGTGGATATGATCCTTAAACATTGGTTGATCTAGGATTTTGGAAATTTTGGGCTTAATGTTATGATTCTTAGAAATTGATGAAGATTAATATCTAGAGTAATTGCTCATTAAAAATATTAAACCTTATTTTTATCTAAATTTGATTTTAATAAGGATTGAATGTGTTTGAGTGGAAGTTTAAATTATTAGAACAAAGTCATGTTAGCACTTAAAGAACATTATTACCTATGAGGAATTCTATGACCAAGGATGATTATCTTAAAAATCAAACATTTGACAAAAATCCTAAACACCTACCTAATTTTGGATCCTAACCTTTGTTGGATTATTTTACATCCTGTTGAGGTCAACATCCCCCATTTCAAAAAAAATGAGGACCCTTGTTTAAATTTTGAAAATTATGTTATAACTTGGGCATTCAACTTGATCAAAGTTCATTATTTAGTCTCATGTTTTGATTTAGCTTACATTTACATGTTAGCATATAAGCTTTAATTGATCTTATCTAATGTTGCTAACATTTGGCTCATGTGTTTCCATCTTGTAGGATCAATGGACCTTCATTAGAATAAATAAATTTTCATGGGTTTATAATTCAACATTAATTTGACCCTTAGTTGGTTAACTGATATTATCACATTCAAATTATTATGTAAACATTTCTTCCTTAATTGATTTATTAAATCCAATTTTAAATGACATTCAAAACCTTAGTCTAAATTACTTTAGCCTAAGTTCTTATTAAAATGGATTCATATTTTCGATGGGGTCATTTTATTCTATTTTAACTTTAGTTTAATTATAGCCTAAGTTTTGATCGAGTTTATTAATTAATTAAAACTTTAGTCTAAAAATTATGTTAATTTATTATATGTCTTGAGTACTTATTCTTTGATTTTATTTTTTGTAGGTACGAATTGAACATAGAATTACCAAGTGTCAAAGCCTCACTCGATCAGATCAAAGATCAATGGCACGTGAGCGATTTCCAAAAGTCAACAAGTCAAAACCCCCATATCAAATATTGATGGTGCGTAATTTTACGTATAAATTTTCATCGATGATCCATGTTGAATATTGGGGTCAATAAGTAAGATAGATTTACAAAGTGTGCCCAATCATGCAAATGGAGATCTAATGGTGAACATGAAGCAAATATGTCAAAGGATCCTAAGATTAAACATAATGGTGAAAAGTTTTAGAATCATGATGAATGTTCAATAGATCAATGACCTACATTTGATCATGTGTTTAGTGGATCAATAGCATACATTTGATCATGCAGATCAAAGATCGATGACACACATTCAACCTTGGGATGGATATCGATGGTGTGAATGGAGTTAATAAGTCAATAATCCTAGATTTCCTGTAAGGATTCCACATGGTATAAGAGTGTTAACCAACTATTAGTAGGGTACACAAAAAGCACATGAGGCTACCAAGTGTCACAATTTTAGAAGCCTAGATCAAATAATCAATGGTCGTGTTGAAAGTCAAGGCTAGTATACTCTCAAGGAGAATCATGAGGTGAATTTAATCAAATTTATAGGAGGCATGAGATGAGGACACATGTTTGAATCAATAAAATTCATGTTTTAAAATTAAATAAATAGCATGGCAATGAGATGCCACATAGGTAGACATGTCAAATCAAAAGATTTTGTGGACCCAAGCATGCGAAGGTATAAATATGAGATCAAAATATGATCTAGGTTACCAAAGCAAATAACTAAAAAGCTTATTTCACCATTAAATCTTAGTTAAACCCTCCAAAAATCCTAAGATGTATAAAAATCCATAAAATTGTTCATAGATTCACTATTTCTAAGCCAAAAGAGAGAGATTGATAATGAAATTTGTTCAAAGATTATAATCAGATAGCTAGAAAAATTGAATTATCAATCACAAGTGGAAAATTTAATTAGAACTAGAACAATGGAAAACTATGGACCTACTTCAAAAAAAGTGATTGAATTATACTTGCCATATGATACAAAATGTAGAATATTCAAGGATATAGAGTTCGTAGCTTATTCATTAAATACAAGAGACAATAACTACTCGAGCTTGTTTTGGACTATAGAGAACCAAGGAAGAGGAAAAGCTACTACCAGTTTAAGAAATTGTATAATGACATCATGGGAATTTAGCTCACAAGATGCCATTATGTTGACATCAAACTACGGGTATTACATTGTATTGATGTCTTGATTCCTATTTGCAAAGATGCTAAAATTGACAAGGGTATGCTTATTCATGAACCTAGATTGATAAAATAGCATATATATCCCTTGTTGCCTTTGAATCCTACTATAAAATATCTATGCCTTGAATATACCTCACCTCCATTAATGCATGGGCCCAAAAATATACCATGATGGATATCCTAGCAAAATAGTTAGAAGATGTCAACAAGGTCATAATAAATCCTAAAAAGAAAATCCCTATGAGCTAATTCAGACCAAAAGCTAGAATGGTTATGACCATGTTGAACAAGTTATATGGATTTGCACATACTACACATATGGAACCAATATGGGTTCCTATGGTATATTTCATTATTGAGGAAGTGGTAGTTCCTCCTTTAAGCAAAATCATTAGAATTTCCTTAAGCAGATAGATCTATGAGATTAAAACAAAGAAGAGGAATGAGTTCTTCATGATGTCATATTTGTTAGATGCCTTGTGTGTTATTAATAAAATCCCCAACCAGAGAGAATGGTCTCTAAATGGAACCCAAAATGTGTCCCAATATTATTCAAATTTTCATATTTATAAATATAGGGACCATATAGAATTAATTTGTGATTTTTTATATCTTGATTTGAGCCAAGCCATCAATGGTGTCACCATGATGAGGGTAACCCCTTTAATCAATAATTTCATTATGAAAATGAGAGATATCTAGTTATACCCTGATTACATAATTATCAGAAAAGAGGGAACCCAAAGTGCCCCCTTTAAACTACCATTACAAGTGCCAGATAAGTTGGCAAAATAAGAAGTTGCATACAAATTATTCAATGGAATATATGGGATATACAAAACCAAGAGGAAATGACTTCTCCATGGTTTTCCCATGATAATTGGAAAAATATTTTTAGGCAATGGGACCAAATTGAAGCTGCTTCAAAACATAGGCTTTCTTACAATTTGTAAATAGATGACCATAAATAGTTGGATCCCTATGGTAAGGTAAAGGAGCACTTGAGGAGCAAAGGAATTTTGGTAGTGCCTTATGAACTTGAACCTAGTGCATTTGACTTTGTGTACACCAAGGTAACCACAAATTATGAAGTTACTAGAAGACTAAAAGAACATAATATAAATCCTGAATATAGATTGTTAAGAGATCAAAATATGGAAGACAGGTGGTAGCTTGGTCCTAGACAATATCATTTGGTAGATGTTTATTTTTCTAGGCTTCCCTCAGCTAATATACAAACAAAGCATAGGCCTAAAGAAAGGAGACCGAGTGAAGTTTCTTCAATCTCCTCATTCCCTAAATCTTCTAGAATAGTAGAACAACATTTGCCCCAACAAGAGGAAATTCATATGATATCCTTAAATCTATAGGAATCTATTTAATATGCATTAATAATTCTCTCCATGACTTATGAAACAAATACAATTGCAAAAGAAGAAAATGTTAAGGAAGCCAAATAGGAAAAGTGAAAAGAGAAGTCATTGGACTTAATGATCACTGATCCCCCCAAGAGGAACGCTGAGACTACAATTTTCTCAAAGGCAAAGAAGAAAAAATGGCTATCATTCCCCCTTTAAAGGACATCAACTTATTTAGTTAAAAGAATCTAATATATGGACCAGCTATACCGAAATGGTTCATATATGAACCAAAGATGGAGAAACTTCCTACTACTTATCACCCATGGGATCTAGTAAAGACTACATACATCCCTCTGCAGTAGGAGTTAAATCCTTAGATCATAAAATTACAAGATGAAGAAGAAAAAATACTTACTAATACAACTTAGTAAATAGACTATTTATAATTAAAGGTGCCAATTAAGCATATGGTCTAGTCTTCAGTGGGAGTTAGGTATGATTCAACTACTACTAGCCTACAAAGAGTGACTGAGATAGTTTTCATGGAAGAAGTTTAGGAAGATATACATCAAAGGGTTGAGCCTTTGGTTCACTTGACTCATAAGGGATAGAGACTAGGGGAATCCCCTATGTTTGAAGAATATGCTATGGAGATAGCCCAATCTTAGTCAAAAATACTAAAGGCTAACATAAAAGGGTTAAAAATAGAAAATAAAAATCTAGAGGAATAATCTATTTTGTCAGAACCAATGGACATTGTTATTAACTTTGAAGCAATTATATTTGAGATATTCAATTCTTTGAAGGCAATAATTTCTAAATTAGACATATTGAATAAATGAAATGTCATGGCTCTGAACCAAGTCAATCACTGGCAAATTTTAGATAAGAATATAAAGACATTGATAAAGATAATAAGGAAAACCATATCCTTGAGCTTAAAATAGCCAGTCCATCACATTTAAACATGGCCATGAAATATTGATGGAGGAAATTAGGCACATAAATAAATGGTCAAAAGGTATTAAAGGTATCTCAAATTAATTTAAACAACTAAAGGGTAGGATAGTAAAAATACTAGGAGGTTTGATCAAGGATCCAACCATCCCTAATTAAACAGTTAAAGCTCTTCCAAAACTTTACATCCCAAAATCAGACCAACATGTGGTCTATACTAATGCCTCTAATTTTTCTTGGGGAGGTATGTTTGTTTGTATATATAATAATAAAGAATTTATGTGTGAATTCACTAATGGAGTCTTCAATGCAAATGTTCTCAAATGGATTTCTTCAAATAAAGAAATATATGCTGTAAAGAAATGTTTAGATAAGTTTATGCTAAAAATTCTTCATCTGCCACACTTTTTTGTAAAAATTGATTGTGACTAGTTAAGCAGAGCTCCTCCTGCAACTCTAATGCATCAACCCATTCTTGGTTTCAATCTAACAAGGATCTATAATCAAGGCATTGCCTCCATGAACATCCTTGTGAAAGAATAAATAATTCATGAAGGGCTGCATTCAAGATATACTCAGATATCTTATGTAGTAAGACAAGATCTATAGATGTCTTATGCCGCTACCATACATGTAGATCATCATCGACAAATTGGTGTAATCACTATGAAAAGGCTTAATAGTGAATTCTTATTCCACTAGTTCACTGAACTCATCAAGCATCCTCTTTGGACATGAATAATACAGATAAGGTCATCTCATAATGAAAATCTCTACCAATGGGTAGAAAGATACGGTCCTCACCGTATACATGAAGAGAAACATGATCAAGACATCGTAATCCATACAATTATTTGATGACAACTAGAATGAGAATCACATTTTTAAATCACTCCTCACTATCATGCATGTGAATCTAGAATAATTTTACGTTAGTAGATGATAATATTCCTTGAGCTCCTTTTGCTTGTGCTTCCTTACCACAAAACTTGCGGTAGTAGGTAGGGGCTGAATGGCTATGACTTCATTATTATAACTCAAATATCTATTACAATTTTATACAAGAGTTTGTTCGAGTTTTTGATTCTCAAGTTCCTTCAACAGGGCAAGAGAAGAGCATACACTTGAACAAAGCTACTAGATTTATAAAGCTTAGAAATTTTTGGATAATGAACTACTAGCAAAGAGTCTTATTTATAGCATTTTGGGAGGTCCTACCTAGAATCTTTGCCAAGGTGGTGTTTGTCCCATCTTGCTTTACAACTCAAAAGTTATTTATAGTGAAATGTTGTTAGATGCGCTGGATGATGACGTCTAGCTTGGTGGGTCTAATATTACTTTTGCTTCAATAAGCAGGTCATCTTCACTTATTAGCTAAAAGAGACACCTCAACTGGAAGGTACTAAAAATATGCCAGTGTCAGGGTCCAGCTTCACATGCATGATAGTGAAGAGTGATGTAAAAATATGATTCCCATTCTAGCTATTGTCAAATAATTGTATGGACTATGGTGTCTTGATCATGGTTCTCTTCTTCATGTATACGGTGAGGACCATATCTTGCTACCCATCGATAGAGATGTTCATTATGAGATGAAATTATCTTTATCATCCATGTCTAGAGAGGACACTTGATGAGTTCAATGAACTGATGGAATAAAAATTCACTATTAAGCCTTTTGATAGTGATTACACTAGTTTATCAATGATGATCTGCATGTATGGTAGCGACAAAAGACATCTATATATCTTGTCTTGTTGCATAAGATATCCAAGTATATCTTGGATGCAACCCTTCATGAATAATTTGTTCTTGCACAAGGATGTTCATGGAGGCAAAGCCTTGATTGTAGATCCTTGTTAGATTAAAGCCAGGAATGGGTTGATGCATTAGAGTTGCAGGAGAAGCTCTGCTTAACCAATCAGCTATAATATTATCAATGCCTTTAATATGTTCTATAGAGAAGTTAAATTGATTAGAGAAAGCTTGCCACCTAGCATATTTACCATGACCATATTTTTGTTCATGATCTTTTTTTCTAAAGGTCAGAAATCTAGTACAGTTAATTTTTACAATAAAGTGTGGCAGATGAAAAAATTTTAGCATAAATTTCTCTAAACATTTCTTTATAGCATAAATTTCTTTATCCAAAGAAATCTATTTGAGAACATCTGCATTGAAGACTCCACTAGCGAATTCACACATGAATTCCTTATTATTATATATACAAACAAGCATACCTCCCCAAGAAAAATTAGAGGAGAGAGAGAGAGAGAGAGAGAGAGAGAGAGAGAGAGAGAGAGAGAGAGAGAGAGAGAGAGAGACCTAAGCTAATAGTAATGATACACCTAAATTATGGTTTGATTCACCTTGCTTGAATCTTAAACACTAATGAAACAAGTAAAAGACTAGATCTAGGATTCCAAATATCTGTCATAAATCATTGTTTCATGAAGAGGTTTACCAAATTATTTAGGTGAAGGGAAACGATGGAGAGGTCTAGAGAAAGACACTAACCAGTCATAGTATCCATATGTGGGCTTCAATCAATAGATGTAGAACACTAAACATGACCTACATAATAAGATGACTAGTAACTAGGTGAGATCATAATTTGAAAAAGGAGAAACCTATACCACATATGCAAATCTAACATGTACAAACTATACTAGAATAATGCAATCTAAAATAGTCATGGATTCATCTCAAGAGGTTACAAGCTCCATCTTGGTAGATTTTAATCATGCCCAAGAAAGGGAGTAGCAAAAATACCAAGAGGATCCCTTTTAAGGCTCAAAATCCTCTATGTATATCAAAAAATGAGAAAGATAGATAGGATCAATGCATTAAAGAGTGAAGGAAAGTCCTCAAGTTAAAGAAGTGAGGTGGTATCACTTGATTACTTTTTATTTACGTGTTTTGATCAACAAATAGATCTCCTTTTGTCCCACTAATCCCTGAGGTCCTCTCATTGGTGGAGAGTTTCCTACTAGAGACAAGGGTTTGTTCCATGATGACTAAGTTTGTTTGAGTAGAATCAATACCCTTAACTACTTCTCCCACTACTAGTTCACCACTTTGGGAACCTAAGTCCACTTGACGTGCTCATGAGGATCAAATATTTGAATCTTGAAATTGATAAGACCATACCATGAATGGTGGTTTATACCTATTTTGTTGATGATGGAGCCATGTGGATAGATGAAACCCTTTTTCATTAATCATATATTTACTCCATTTCCATGTTTGGATCATAGGTCTGACCTTTAGATGAAAAACCAATCTAAGGTCACTGGTTTTCCCATAGTTGTCCATATTAATGTAGACCTATAGACCATAACCTCTTTTATTTTTCCATTAGATCTAAAAATATCCATCAGTCTTTGCATGAGATGAGAGTTCACCATATCCAGGTCCTTCTTTAGAAATGGAAAACATAGTCACAAGAATGAACCCTGAAATCCATAAAAATGTCAAACCAAAGGTCCATATTAAGCTCTAATGGTGGTCCTTTATATTCCTTATACCTGACTAAATTATATTGACCGCTTCATTGGATTTGAACAAACCTCAATGGCATTGGGATGACCTTATAAAACCTTATTACCCTTTGTTAAAAATGGCTTCTCAACCTTCATCAAAGACCCTAGGCTCAACTTTGTTCTAATTGGCCATTAAAATCTGATTCAAACCCTTGACATATTGACTCATCTCACTCCATTGATTTTGATCTATATGAATTATTGTGAGTCATTGATCCTCTGCCAGTTGCACACCCATTGTTGACACTTATCATGCACATATTTTACAAGATTGTTGGCCCCTATACCACCACTTAAAACCAATACAAGCTACTCTTATATGTTTCCCTGGGTTTTAAAACCCTACTTATACACTTTCCTAGGTAACTCGTCACTCAAAATAGCCCCTAACTAAGCAAAACTCCATTTTTACCATGTTTCCTAGTACGTCAACCAGGTCAACCCCATTCTAGGATTTATCGTAGATTACATAATTTTGTCGATGAAGTTGGCATAGTTCAAGAATTAACGACTCTATTTCCCACCTAATGAGGTTGATTAGGCTGACTCTTTTGAATTAATTTTTAGGGAAGGTTTGGGTTCAATCTGTGGCTATAAATACCCCATTTCACTTTATTTCTAATAGAGGATTAATTAATTATGCATCATTACTCCTCATAAATTTGCTTTTATAATCAATAGAAGGTTTCATTGCTTAGGTTTTTACCCTTGAAGGAATAACAACTATCTTGTGTAAGTCTTGGATTCATAGAAGAGGTATTTTATCATAGAGCTAATTTAACCTTGTGATCCTTACAAGCCCATAATAACCTATTGAAAAGAACCATTGGCCAAGGGAGATATTAAGGCATGACTAGTTCACTTCAAGAAAGGTAAGTATATTCCTAATCCCTTCATATTTCAGTAAGTAGATTTTGTAGATTTAATATATGTTTGATTTTATCTCTCATTGCTTATATTTTTTCTATGTTATAGAAATATTTGTCTTTGAATTTTATTATCTTCCCCCTTTATGACACAAGCTTCGGTGGACACTAGATTAGCTTGCATATGTATTTACTAGATTAACTTGCATAATTATTTAGTAGATTGCTTGTTTTTATATTATTACAAACATAAATACCTAACTAGGGTTATCACAAGTTTTTATTTGCCTAGAGGTATTAAAAACCTCTCGTTTGACATAGTGTGATAAGATATCCCTTAGTGTAGGTTTACTAGATCCATTATTGGTCATGACCCTAATTTAAACGTATCCCTAAGCATACTTGTTAGTTGATTATCTTTTTCAATATTGAATATTATTAATTAGGTTAAGTCATTGAACTATCTAGTTTTACATGCATACACTTAGTACATTAGATTTTTATTTGTTTATTACATTGTGTATTTATGTATGTGTATTATTGTTTAGGCCTTCCCTATACCAAATAAGTTCATGTAGACATAAGATTTCATATACTTATCATAAATCACATTACATTGTATAGACCCCCATTCGGTTGACCATTGCACCTTACCCATTTAAAACCATTCTAACCCATCCTTTAGTTTTCTTTGTACCACTTTACAACCATTTACCTTTGTTGAGGTATAGTGAGAGTTTTATACTTGTGTCATAATTTTAGGCTTTGTAATCCTTTGCTCTTGAAATATGAGTTTTAGGTTACCCTCTCATAGATCTATAGAATTTGTTGGTCTTTACCCTATCATCCAAGTATATGAAGTATCTATTTGAATGAGCTTATTTGATTCCTAGTCTTTTGAGAGAAAGAGGGTAGTTGTATGTCATCATATCATGTGCATACATTATGGTGATCCTTATGTGAATATTATCCCTTTTTTAGTTGGATCATTTTCATGATTTTAATTCTATCTTCTTAACAAAATATTTTAAGCTATCATACATATTTTAGCTTAATCGTATCAACCAAATTTATACCTTAATATGTATTTTTGTAAATAGTATTAGTTAGTGTGGTAACCTTTTGTGTTTTTTCAAACTATATCAGCTAGCTTGATATAATCATGTGTGTTTATGACTGTATTGACTAGATTGATATAGTTTTATGTGATTAGTTTTAGTTTTCTTAGTCTTTAAATGTATCTAATAGCTTAATATCATTTATGTTTACCTATTTAAATTCATTACATGCTAAAAATTTAGCTTACAACATATATTATTTTCTATGTTTATTTTCCTAGAAACTATGTTTTGATAGTTTTAAAACTAATATGAGATGTCATTTTAGGCCAAGCAGTTGTCAGTTTTCCCTATTTTGTGGTGTGATGGTTATTTACATAATACTCAAGCCACTAGATAAAAATATATGTGTAATCTAGTTTACATGTGCCTCGTGATATATATAAAACATTTAGGATCCTTAATTTTATCCCTTGGGAGGCAATGAAGGCATTTGATTTTATAGTGCACCAATAAGTAGTTAGCTTGACAAGCTATTTTCACATACCTCAGAGATGGTGTAGTGTGGTTATGAGTATGATTTAATCCTCCATAATGTGTTCACTATTTTAGAATTGGGATCAATATATTTTAGATCCTACAAGTCAAACAATTCCTTTATTACTTTACCTCCCTATCATGATTTTCATAAATAGTTAAATTTTTACTTACTTATCTTATAAACTATATCAATCAATTTAATATTGTTTTATCATGTCTTTAAATTACATTGGATAGCCAATACAATTATATCTTTTTTTACAATTACATCATCCAAACCAATTCAATCTTAAATTATTATCTAACTACATCAATAACATTTATCTAGTTTAGACCCCATTATATCAACTAGCTTGATAAAATCATTTTTATAATTTGTATTAGCACCACCTTTTCATTATACCTTATCAACTTATATGATATAGTATATATATGGCTTAGTTAACCAACTATACTTATCCTTCTAATATAATATTTTATCCAACTCAAATTTATATCAATATGTTTGATACCATAAATTTCTAGTGACCTTCCTTTTTCTCCTATTTGATTTATAGCCTCCTTATCACCATGATGGCACCTCTTAGAATATTCCTTAAAAGACTCAACCCATTCATATTCTACATGGGTTTTTAATTGATTCCCACTTTTTCCACTATTGAAGACAACTCTTTGTGTTGCATTTTCTCCCAAAATCACTCCAAATTTATTAAATTTAATATTGTTGACATTTGACCAAACAAATAATCTAGATGAACCTACATAGATAATTAATAACCCCGGTGACAATATTTTCTATACTCCAAACAAGACTGGTGGTCTTAATAATCTTCCCTAATCTTCTTCAATAATTGGGGAAACCAACACCAACATTGGGAATATTCCTCCAAAGACTAATGTTTTAAATCTCCCATCATCTTCCAATCCCCTTCGAACCAAATTTAATCAAAATCCTAATCCTAGTCCACCTCTAGATCCAACACAATTCCTTGCACAAATGGTCCAAAAAAATTCCCTTACACAAACTTGTAGCAATAATAAAATACTCCAAATGAAAAACCACATTTTGAAAATGGTTATTAAATCTCCTCAAATCATCGTGAATCAACCAAATTGGAATTCAATTTCCCCTCCACTTAGATATTCCAATGTAACCTCGACCATAAATACATAACAAAAGACTTTAAAATATTGAAAATTAACCTTTATCTACCTTTATTATGTCCATATACTTTGGAAACATTTATCCAAATATCAAATATGACGAGACTAAAGATCCTACCTTAAATATTAAATCCTTTGGAAATATATGTAAGGAATGGGTCTAAATCAACACTTATGTTATGACCAAACTTATAACATAATCTTTATTAGGGATAGGATACAATGGTACAATAAACATCCTCTACATTCCATTACCCAATAGAGTATTTAGTCAATACTTTAACTATTGAATTACAACATCATGAAAATTAATAAAATTTCCTTAAAATTTTCATTAATGCTTAAGCAACTTCCTAAGGAATTTGCCCATATTTTCATTAAGTGATGGAAGTCATTACTGAACAAGCAGACTTTAATATAAGTGATGATAATATTTTCAAACTATTTTCTTTATAATATTAAATACCCTCTTAAATATAATATTATAATATTATCTCCTCAAATATTAGAAGAGGATTTTGACCAATCAAAATAACAAGATTTCCGTATGGCTCAGTTTGAACCATCTCAAAATACCTAAAAGGAATATTTCCAAACTATAACAAAAGTTATCACCAATAATTCTTCTCAAAATAATCCTCTCCAACCTAAAGAGGGAGCATCTAAATTATATAACCAAATTCCATCCCACACTCCCTTCAATATGCATTAAATTAAAAAGTTGTTATCTCCTGTAGACACTAGAAAACAACACATGATGGTTCTAGATGTTGAAACACCCCTAATCAGACCATTACCCAACCATCAACCATGACCCTAAGTCATTTTAACTAACTAGATAAACCCAAATAACTAACCACCCATTTTATCCGACTTAACCTTCAACCCTCGACCATTGACAATCACCTTAACCACTAATAGTCACCCTAACCATCGAAGGTCAGGCCTCTTCCCCATCTAAATAAAGACAACTCGAGTTGTGTGCAAGTTAACACATCAAAATTTAATATGAATGGCAAGATACTGTAGAAAAACAACCAACCAAACCTTCTATAAAATCTTCTACCTCCATCTCTCTTTGCCTATAAAAGGAGGGGAGTATGAGGTGAAAGGGGATCTAGGAATCCACTCATCCACTCATCTATCTATTTTTAGCAATCAAGCAATCAGGAAACCAATAGTCATTAGGAGCTATCAAACTTATTTGTAGGTTCTCCCTTCAACAAGTTAACAACCATGATAGAGACCTGAACCTCTACAAGAATTATTCTTTAGGCAAAGTATTGTTTACCAAAATTACTTAAGGATCAACTACCAACCATCAAGTAGCCAGTTAAGTATACTTATGGTTTTTAAGTTGTCTATTTGGTTTTTGATATCTCTATTTGACCCAGACCCTTTCACATAATATCATCTAACCTCCTAACCCAAAATATACCTTTAACACCTTGTTGTATCCATTCTTCAACCCTTTTTTGAACATACCTAGAACCCACAACAACCGTCGATGGTCACCTTGATCGTCGACGATCACCCTCAAGTGCTGATGATCACACAACCACCAAAAATCAGCATAACCACTAATGGTCACCTTTACTATTGATGGTCAATGTGGTAGGAAATAATAGAAAGTTATTTACACCTACTCATCCCCAACCAAATCCCACTTTTTATGTCCCTACCTATTCATAGAGACCTCACCTATTTTTTGAACCTACCCTGACCCACTTAGCATTAGTATTGACCCACTAATTACTTAATTAGGCAATTTACTTATCAATAATTTGTTTCTTATTGTATTATATTTTAGTCTTTTCTGCCATTTAATGCAAGTACTTCATCTTTATTTCTTTCAACTTAACTATTTTAAAAGCATGGATTGATAGCCTCCTAGTAAGCTCACACTTCTTAGATCTAGTTCACACTAGGAAATCCACCTTGTTATCCATCTAACAACCCCTTTGCATTAGTGTTTTCTTATATATAGGTCATTCTTCCCAAGATAAAGAGGATATCTTCATAATCATCTAGATCATGCACACCTAAACAAACATGGTCTTCTACCACACCCTTATTACTAGTTTTTTACTACTTCTTTAATATAGATAAGCTGAAATTGAGAGAAACATTCTATCACTCCTAGTGGGACCTAGTATCATCTAGGTTCCCTTTTCTTCCTTATTATATTCTCATATAAATAAATCAAAATTTATTTTGGGTATAAAATAGACCTTGCATACATTGATTTCTTGCATGTTTAGCTCATTTAGTTAAATTAAAGGCAAAGTAATCAATCATAGTTTTACTTCTTTATCACACACCATACCAAACCACTTAGATCAATTAAACATCAAAATAATTGACATAAGGTATAACTAGGGTTTCATCTCCTAGCAAGTTACCTTCACCATTTGGCTATCTTACTTGGAGGTCATTACCAAGAAGAGAGCCAAAAATTAACTCTCTAGCTAAGTCTAAACTCTGAAAATTGGTATATACTAGATAAGCACCAAACACCCTTATCATTGTAGTGTGTGAAGTGAGGGGGTAGGCCCTAATACCAATCCATGTATTGATTTCTAGTACATATCCTTCTGAGATCCTTAAACACCTGAAACCAACCATAGATTTCTTTTTTAGTACTTGTCCTACAAGCCACTTTCTTCGTCACACTTTCCAACTAAGGCATAAACCAAAAGTGAGATAAAAGGTACCCTAAGATTTTAAATGCACTCTAGTGTATATTTTGATTGCCTTGAGATATTTTCTTTTATTTGCTTTGTGTTTGAGTTGTGAGCTTTCCTTTATTTATCTTTGTTTCTCATATGGTTTTTACTAGACAACAGTTGAGAAATCAAACCAACCAAGAGCCACCTTCCTCTTCTTCTTTCTCCATGGAGTATACCTCAGATGTTGAGGGTTCTTCCTATCCTTATACTACCCCTACCATGCCTCGAATAGTTGCCCAAGGTGATGCAGATTTTTCCACCTTCCTTGATAATAACCTTGTGGCCTTCCAACATTACTTCAACACCCTATCTCACCACACCCCTACTGCTTTAGTTCTTCTTAATGATCCACCTTATGGGATGCCTTTCCATCTTATGGTTGACACTACCTCTACCCAACATATGATTACTCAAACATCTTCCTCCACCAATCATCCATCTACTATCTCCACCCAAACTCAATCAAATAACCTAATTGATAATAAAACACCCCTTACACTAGCCAACAACTCCTCTAACATAGGGGCAACCTTACCTTTAGTTACCCATACTTCATCCACCATGGGGATACCTTCTACCCATATTTCCACTATTCCCCTCATCACTACCAACCCATCAACCTCCACCCCACTGCAAAATATGGTGCTTTCTATACCTTCTACCCTTCCACCTATCAATACCAAGGTTAACACTCAAACCCAACTAAATAACCCATTCATAGTTTTAACCCAACCCATATCAATTACCTAATATACCAATCCAATAATACCTCCAAACCAACCCACATCAACCCCTCAATAAATACCTATGATACCCTACCCATGCTATATTCTTAATCCACAAGGATATATAACTCCATCTTCTACCCAACCTCTTGTGCCCATTAACCCTTATGCGGCATCATCACAACCCTCAATGACCACATATAAACATGTGGCATCTTCTCAACCTTCTACTAGTTATTCATATATTGCATCCATCCAACCCCAACAAAACTTACCATATAATTATAGAGCTCTCCAACCCCAAAATGATTTTGTCAAAATGTTGATGGACAAAATGACCAACCTAGAGTCATCTATCTCTAGGGATTACAACCTATTGTCTTATGAATAAATCAATAATGAAAATATTCACCCATTCATCGCTTTCTAAGCTTACCCTCCTCAATGGGAACTACCCAAATTTTATAAATTCCAAATCAAGGAGGACCCCTAACAACACCTAAGAGTGTTTCAACAGTCTTTCTAATTTATTGAATATGATGATGGTCTTCTCCTTCACACCTTTCCTATGTCTTTATCTGGACCAACATTATATTGGTACAATGCTCTCATTGAGCACACCATATTTTCCTTTTCCTAACTTAACTAGACCTTTTTAGACCACTTTTTGATCAATATATCTAAGGTCTCCATCACCAACCTCCACTCCATCAGGTAATTTGATGATGAATCAGTTATCGATTCCATAGCTCGATGGAGAGGTCTTATCAACTAGATCTCTTTCTTTTTTCCCAAACCTAAGTTGATTGAAATTTTCTCTCAAGCTTGTGTCAAACACATCATCCCCAATCTATAAGTTCAAACCTTTAGAACTTTTGATGAGGCTTTCACCATGGCATACAAACTATAAATCAAAGCCATCAATGAGGGGAAGTTGAAACTAAGAAACAAAAACTCTAGATTCAAATCCAATGACCCTTCCACATCCAAGACCACCAAAAAATCTAACTACCCTAACCCCATACTAAAGGTAGCCATAAACATGGTTGTCCTTAAAATTGCTTCACCTATGGTTATCAATCAACCTAACCAAACTAGCTCCTCCAATTCTTCCAATCAACAAACCCAAAAGTAAAACCTGACTACCCTAAAATAATATACTCCATCAAGGGAGTCATATGATTTAGTTTTGGACAAGTTTATCAAAGCCAACATCATACAAATTCCCCCATAAAACCTCCTCTACAATTCTATTCTTCTCACCCTTTACTTGGTTGGTGTAACAAAAATTATCTATGTGCTTTCCACCACTTGGACATGACATTAGTAGGTGTATTAACTTTAAAACCATTATCCAAAACTTGATTGATAAAGGAGAACTTGCATTACACAATCCCAATGCACCCCTAAATCAATCACTTGACATCTTTTGACAACCTTTTCCCAATCATGCCCCTTTTACCAACCATGGTGACAATAAACTAGAATCATCTCATGCTCTTGAGGGCCATACGATAAATGTGATTATCAATGAACCTATCTTTGAGGAAACCATTTCCTCAACTATCTCTTCTTCCACTCCACTTATTGACATGGTAAAATCACCCTCCATTCCTTTGGATACCCAAACAAAGGAAGAAACCACATCCTTTTCTTCACTTGATGAGATAACATACTTACTCACCTCTCATTTGATATAAGTACCAAAGGAGGTAACCATTGTCATCACACCTTCCTCCCCCACCATGGAATCATCCTCTCTCTCTTTGGAAATCATTCCAAAAGGAGAGACCACCTTACATTCTCCTTCCACGGAGGAAACATCCTCCCAAATCTTGGTACCTTTAATCAAGGACAAAGGTGGAGAGACCATTACCTTGCCTCAACCTATGGTCTTAATATTTGAATCTAATACCCAAGGAACCAAACCCATCTACCAACCCTTCTCTAGACTAGTCCAAATCCTAGAAAATCTCTTCTCAACCTGATTTGGACCGAGCCACCTTTTGGTACCATCTCGAGCTCCCCTATCAAACAAGCATGAACCTTTAACCTCACTTTCATCCACCATTAAACCTATCATCACCTTAGTCCATTAAATACCTCTCCCTCCAAAACTATGGGAGAACCATCCAAACCACCTCCATCCAAAATCATCAAATCACCTTATAACTCTTTAACCAAACCCATAAAAAACTTAGGGATACTTCCTAATCTTAGCCTTACCCACCCATATTTGAAGTTGGACTTAAACCCATCTAGTCCACCAAAGAAAATTTTAACCAAACCAACCAAGAAGGTGGAGGCACCCAAACTCCCACCTAAAACTAGAACCATACCACCTTCTTCCCTCTTACCTTCTATCTTGGGACCTCATCCCTCTTCCATCAAAGGGGCTCATCCTTCTATCAAGAAGGGGAACCCTCCCAAAACTACCCAAAATAAGCTTCCTCTTTTCATTATACCTTTACCTACCCCTTCCAAAAAATCAAACTCCCCATCATTTTTAGATAAATTATCTACCTCCGCCTACCCACCTATCTCCAAACCTTCATCATCTCAATCACCCACCTCCAAATATTTCACCTACAAACCTTCCACCTCAAAATCACCCAATAAAAAACATTGCAAACCAAACCCACTTACCAAAACCATTCTACCACCCACATCCCCCATGGTGAAGCCTACTTTTAAGAAGGCTCCCACCCCCAAAACCAATATCCCATCACTTTCAACACCTTTGCTCAAATCTTATTTGACCATTTTAAAAATATTTTTAGAAACTTATTCATTAATCCTACCACCTATTAAACCTTATGACCCTTCAAGTCCTAAACCCTCTTGATTTAGTGACAATTTAGTCTACTCATACCATAAGACATTTGGACACAACATAGAGAACTATAAACCTCTCAAATAACTTGTCCATAACTTATGGGATGAGGATGATATATTATAAAGTGAACCTATCTTGAACCCATTATCAACCCAACCACCAAATGAACCTACCGAACACTTATCCACTCCCACACTCTCACCCAAGAGTGAGGAGGAACTAAAATGACCTTCTATCCCAGCACCTCCCCTCATCCACACTATCCATATGGTCACATGATCTTAAGACCAACAAAAGGATAAGGGAAATCCCAAAGTGTCCATTCCATAGACATATCCATCCACCCCTCAACCTTCCAACCAAAATTAAACACCTTCACCTTCACCTTCACCTTTACCAAAACCCAAAATATCCATTTTCAATTCCTCTCCTTCCAACCTTTCTAAATCTATTCGGTGAGTAGTTCTAAAGTAACTTCACTAGACACTATTGAATATGAGCCTATACAAACTAGTCAATACCTCACCCCATCATTGCCAAGAACTAATAGAGGCCTACAATCTATAGAGGTCCAACTTGAAGACCCTCAACCTCTTACAACATTTATCAAAAATCTTTGACTTTCTACCCTTGTCACATTCAAAGATTCATAAATACCTTATGTTCATCTTGAAGATCTTGATCTTCCCCTCTTCATCACTATATACATTGATAAAAGCCACATCAAAAGGGTGATGATTGATGGAAGAGCTAGTATTAATATTATCTCTTCTTATGCTTATGATCAACTCCGACTACCAAAGAATATCACATTATTGTTCCTTTAATGATACTATGACCACAACCTTGGGGATAGTCATCTTCCACATTCACTTGGGACCTTGCATGCTTCCAGAGCTCTTCTATGTCATATAATGCAAGTTATAATACAACATATTACTTGGAAACCCTTAGATCCATGCCATGAGTTGTGTCCTATCTACCTTGTATTGATGCATCAAGTTCGAACATGAAGGTTAAGTCGTTACCATACAAGCTGACCCTAGTCCTTTCACATCTTATAATATAGCATATCAACCAAATGACTTTCTTCTTCCTCACTCTTTCACCTCACCACCAACCAACAAAAATTCCACCCTTATTATCGATGAAGATTCAATTAGCTCATCTACCCTTCGTCTCAGATCCTCATAGAGGACCCCTTGTTACCTACATTCCAATGTATCTCTTTAGGAGAGTATCATCTTTTATCCTTGGATGCCTTCCCTAATCCTCAAGAGTATGGGAACCTTGAACATTATCTTGATTATGATCCCAATATAGGAACCATCATTCCTTTTGGGCTTCCCAACCACCAAACCAATTTCATCTATGAGTGACTTGATCTTCTACTTCTCACTCCCTCCACCACCTCTTTTCTCTGATCATTTACTTTTGAGTTCTCCTATTTAGACAAACTAGAATTTTCTAAATTATACCTTTACCTAGAATGGATTCGACCTTAGTCATTATGAACATGGACCCCATGAATTACCTTTGATCAAAGCCTAGAAACCTCATGAGCTATTTGGCCTTAAGTTCATCCCATCATAAGAACCCACTGATTTACCCAAACCCATCACCACCATTGAGGAGGACATCCCATCCTCACCAACCCAATCTCTTTCAAAGTCTAATGAATTATAAATCATCCCTCCTAATTTTTTTTTAGTCAATACCATTAGTTTGCCCCCCCTAACCTATCAAGATGGTGGCCAAAGTAAAACCTTCTTCTGATTCATCCTAAAATGGTATAAAATGATTCTCCTACCATCTACACCATCCAACATCAGGATGATGATTCCATTATCACCTATCTTAGTGCAAGGGATTATTTTATCCAAAAATACATTATTTTTGAATCCACTATCGATGTCAACTTGGGTACTCAGGATAATCCTCACATTGTAAAGATTAGTCAATCCTTAGATTCCTTGAAGCAACAACATTATCCTTCTTTCCTTCATGACCAAAGAATATAATTTGATTGGTCCTATAAAAATATGCCTAGGACCAACCCTTTCATATCCCTCCACAATATCATCATCCATCCTGACACTAAGTCTGTTAGGCAAAAGTTTTGTAGGACGTACCTTCACATCACCCTTCTAGTCAAAGAAAAGCTTCAACACCTTTTGTCTATTGAATTCATCCAACCCATTAACTATCCCCAATGGGTTTCCAATATCATCCCCATGACCAAACCCATGGGGGGACTTCACCTTTATGTTGAATTTTGTGACCTCAATCTTTCTTGTTCAAAGGATGACTTCCCTTTACCTAGCATTGACTAACTTATTGATCTTATAGCTAGCTATGAGATGTTATCCTTCATGGATGGTTTCTCAGGATATAATAATATCTTGATTTCCCCCAAAGATCAACATAATACTTCTTTCATCACCCTATGGGGAACCTTTTGCTATAAGGTCATGCCATCTGGTTTGAAGAATGTTGGGGAAGCCTACCAACATATGATGATCTATATCTTCCATGATCTCATCCATAAAATTATATAGGACTATGTAGATGATATCCTTGGAAAATCAAAATATCACAAGGATCATCTTGAATTTCTCAAAATTATCTTTGAGCATCTAATCCATTTCCATGTCTAACTCAACCCCAAGAAATGCATTTTTGGGGTTCTATCTAGAAAGCTTCTTAGCTTTATCATCTCTCTTTAAGGAATCAAATTTATCCCTAAAAATGTTAGAGTGATCCTCAACATGCCACCTATAACACACCTTAAGCAACTTTATACCTTGCAGGGGAAGCTCCAATCTATCCATCTCTTCATCTCTCAGTTATCAGATAGATGTCAACCCTTTCATCATCTTATTAATAAAGATACATATTTTAAGTGGACTAAAGAATGTCAACAAGGCTTTGATTCACTCAAAGAGTACCTCCTTTCTCTACTTGTTCTTATCCCTCCTAAAGAGGGCCAACCCTTCTACCTTTATATCTCAACCACTGACCATTCCTTAGGGGTAATGCTCACTCACTGTGATGAAAAAAATAAAGAGCAAGTTATCTATTATATAAGTTAAGCACTTATAGATTATGAAACTTGGTACACCCATACCAAGAAGATTGCCTCACCTTATTATTTATGGCTTCCAATATTTGTCATTATCTCCTCAATAATAAAACCTTTGTCATCATCCATACTAACCCACTCAAGTACATGTACTCTAAGCCATACCAAAACCAACATATAGCCAAGTGGTTCATGCTCCTAGTTGAGTTTAACCTTGAGTTACTCTAGCAGAAGTTGATTAAATGGAAAGTCATCACCAATAAATTGGATAAATCTCCTTTTCCATATAACTAACTACTTCCTCTTGCATTTATAGATGAGTCTATTATGACTCTTTCTCAAGAGGACATCACTTACCAAATGACCATTTTTGATGGCTTGAAGTACCAATATGGTGGGGGTGCAGGAGTCATTCTCATTCCCATTGATGGTGGACCTCTTCCCCTTAATTTGAAACTTGATTTTGAGTGTACCAACAATATGGTTGAGTATGCCAATAATATGGTTGAGTATGAATCCATACTAATAGGTCTCCAAACCACTCTAGACTTAGGAGTTAAGATGATCAGTGTCTTTGAAGATTCCCAACTTGTGGTCAACTAGGTAAATGAATCCTACCAATGTAAGAATGATGTCTTAAAATAGCACAAATAGCTAGTAGACATACTTTTAACATCATTTGACCATTACCTTATCCAATATATTCCATGATCTACCAATAAATTCATGGATACAATGGCTTCCCTTCCCAAATTCCATCTCAGCCTTCCACTTCTAAGATTTTTTTTACCATTCATCATTTTATCACACCCTCTTATATCCAATCTAACCTCCCTACCATTTTTAGTGTGGAGGAATCTCCATTAGACATTTGGTATGAGCAAACCTTTGACTATCTCAACCTTGGCATCATTCCTCACAACCTCTCTAGGAATGTTTGAAGAACCTTTGTTTAAAATACCTCTCATTATACCATACTAGGGGGAATAATTTAAAAAAATGGTTTCGATAGCCTCCTTCTCTATTACCTATATAGTCATGAAGCTTCCCATGCTATCAAGGAAACACATGATTAGATTTTTTGGGGACACTTTAGTGGTCTATCTATTGCTAAATGTATTCTTTGCCTTGGCTACTATTGGCCCACCCTGAACCAAGACTATTGTGACTATGCAAATAAGTGTGTTAATTTCCAAAATAACACTAATTTACATCACTTACTAGCCCATGTCCTTCAAGTATCCAAGGATTTTGGCCTTTTCTCACAATGGGGACTAGATCTCATTGGGGAAATTAATCCTCATTTTTCACAGCAGAACCACTCCATCATCACCACCATGAGTATTTCACCAAATGGGTGGAGGTTATTCCTCTCATCTTGATCAAAGCCAAAAATATTTTCAACTTCATCAATCATCATATCATCTTTAATTTTAGTTTCCCCCATAATATCATCATTGATAATAGTAAATCATTTAAAAACAAAAAAGTCTAAGGTCTTTGTGATGCATTTGGAATCAAGTTAAGCTTTTCCTCACCATATCATCCATGAGTAAATGGAGAGGTGGAAGCCTCTAACAAAATCTTCAACAAGATGTTAACCAAAATGGTTAATGCTTCTAGTTTGGATTGGCATTTTCAAATCCCTTTTATTTTATGAGCCTATCGCACTAGCATTTGAACCTCTATGGGTGATACCCATTTCTCTCTAGTCTTTAGATCAGAGGTAGTCTTGCCTCTCAATTTCTAGATTCCCTCTCTTCACATATCCTTGCAAGACATCATTTCTAAGATTGACTATCATCAAGAGTGTCTATAATGACTTGATCTACTTGACAAACACCACCTAGCTGTGCTTAACCATTTTCATGTCTATCAAGAGTTAATCAAGAATTCCAATAACAAAAACCTAAAAAAGTAGAAATTTAACATCAAAGAACTCATCCTGAAGGAAAATCAACATGTGACCAATATGGATAAAAGTAGGTGAGGCAAGTTTTATTTCAATTAGATTGGACCCTACATCATAACCCACAAGTATAAATCAGGAGCTTATCATTGGTCCTCTCTTGAAGGCAAACTAAATCTTGAGCCTCTCAATGCTTCACATCTACATCCTTTATTTTTTTAACTAGGGATCAAACTCACCTTTTGTCTAAATTAATCTCGTCCCTTGATTTATGATATTTTTGCCTTCCTCACACCTTCATCCCATTCCTTTGAGGATAATTTATTACATCATAAAACCATGTGATTAACCATCATAGTCATAGTCTAATACTAAATATGGGTACCACGACTCTACCCATGGCATGGTTCTCATGGATACTTTTCATTCCTAATCAAACAAAATCCCATGGTCATCATTTCTCAAACCTCCCCTTTAACCTATCATTAACCTCTTGTGTTCTAGGTATTGCCCTCATAAAGGTAAACCTTCAATCATATAAAAACTTGTCCATGTCTAACCCAGCATCAAAATAATCTGGGATACCAAAAAATCACTTGGGTCAAATATCTCTAGCATGCAAATTGCACCCTTGAAGGACAACTGCCCAAAATTTAAAATTTACTAAAAAGATAGTTTGTTCCCTTGAAGGATAGCTACCAAAATGAATAAAAACAAATTTAGATCACTTCCTTGAAGGATGGATAATCCAAATTTGTCAAAAAAAATCATTTGAAGCTTCCCACATTGATCAGCTTCACAAACCCATCAAAATTAAGCAACAAGAGAGCCTATCAAAATCAAGAACAAAATATCCCAAGAAAGTTACAATCAGATTTCATATATAACATAAGTAGACTTCCTACATCAATCAGTCTACACCTTGAATTAAAAAATAGACTTGTCTATTATGGTTCTTAGGTCACCTATATAAGGGGTACACTAACCATCAAGAGGTTACACTACCCTTCACACCAACATCACCTATCTCCCCTTTATACCATCTACAAATCAAAGGATTCAATTCTTACTTCACACGATGTGATCAAGACACCTTTTTATCAACCAACACATGCTAATAGAAATCATTCAAAAGGATTATGTTCCTTAGGCTAATATAACTTTAGGTTTTATTTAGTCTTGTGCCAACAAATAAGCATCATGCCCCTTTCCTTATCCTCTTATAACTGGTTTATCTATTCACCTAGACATATGTTTCATGATTTTCATTTCTTTTCCCACATATATTTTGTTATATACCTTAATTTATGTGCTATCATCAACAGAATAACTATAAATAATAATAAAACCATAAACATCACATCATCATACACATCATAACCATGTATAGAAAAATAACCATAATCATAAACCCCATTATATCCATAACCATAAACCACATCACATAACCTTAATCATAACCATGATCAAAACATCTATAAATATAAACCATAAACATCATAAACCACATCACATAAATAGAGCATCACATAACCATTTATCATAAACATCATAACCATGCATAAAATAAAGCATCACGTCGTCGTCATCATCATCATCATCATCATGATCACCATGTATAAACCACTCATCATAAACATCACCCATAATCATCACATTCCTAAGTTAGTGAGTCTATATCTCATAAGCATAATCATAAACTATAAACATTTAAACCATGAACCATAAAATCTCATCTTATAAATCATATCATATTATATATATCATACAATCAATTTTGGGACTCTTGACCTTCGATGGTCAAGATGTCCCATTTTTTTAAAATTTTGGCATCAACACCTTAGTGCCACCTTTTTAGAGACCACCTTCTCCACTTACCATCCCAACCACATCCCCCTTGACATTGGCCATTGTTTTCCCCAAACTATCACATATTTTGTGAGGACCTTGCCTTGGTCTTTTTTGATCACATCGACCAAAATTTCCATGCTAAACATTTGAATTTTCACACCTAGTGCACAATAAACCATTTGTGTTTTTCTTAGGAGCACTTCTTACCTAGAATACCTATGATATCACCAACCTTATATAGGAGACTTGATAGGCCTAACCTGAACAACTATACCTAATGTTATGGCCTGGTTACCCCATCACCAATACTTATATAACCAACCTTATTTTTATCAACCATGGTAACTTGGTCTATGCATGATATTGGCTATTGTACTTAATCTCATTTTGTGTGAATTTTTGTGCTTTGAATGCCCAACCTTTTTATCACCAACCTCATGACTCACCATAGACCAATTATCAAACAAACACTCAATTCAATTTTACCTCATTGATTCTTAGTTTAAGGGGAAACACCTCCACCCTTACTTAGGGAAACAAAAACTTTGACCCATAATTCATTTTTGTTTTATAACTTTCTGACACAAATTTTTTAAAAATGGGAAAAAATATAGACACTAGAAAACTACACATGATGGTTCAAGATGTTGAAACACTCCTGATCAGACCATTACCCAACCTCTAACCATGACCCTAAGTCAATTTAGATAACTAGCTAGACCCAAGTCACTAACAACCCATTTTACCCCACTTAACCTTAAACCCTCAATCACTAACGGTCACCTTGACCACTAACAATCACCTTGACCATCAATGGTCAGGCCCCTTCCCCTTCTAAATAAAGATAACTCGAGCTGTGTGTAAGCTAATACATCAAAATTTAATATGGATGATAAGTTAAAACATCACAACAACCAACCAAACATCATATATAACCTTAATCTCTCTTTTCTTATAAAAGGAGGGGAGTAAGAGGTGAAAGGGGATCCACTCATCCACTCATCTATCCATTTTTAGCAATCAATCAATAAAGTAACCAACAGTCATTAAGAGATATAAAACTTATTTACAGGTTCTCCCTTTAGTAAGTTAGAAACCATGATAAATACCTAAACCTCTACCAAATTTTTTTTAGGCAAAGTACTGTTACTCTACCAAAATTACTCCAAGATCAGCTACCAACCACCAAGTAGCTAGTTAAGTATACTTTTGGTTTTTAAATTAGTTATTTAGTTTTTGATATCTCTATCTAATCTAAACCCTTCTACATAATATCTTCTGACCTCCTCACCTGAAACATACCTTTATCACCTTACTATATCCATTTTATAACCCTTTTCTGAACATACCCTAAATCCATAGCAACCATCGACGATCACCCTGATTGTCGATAGTCACCCTCAACTACTCTCGATTACCAAACTGTTGATGGTCAACATAACCACTGTGGGTCACCCTAACTACTGATGGTCACTACGGTATGAAATAAAAACAATTTATTTCCTCCTACTCACGCCCAACCAAATCCCACTTTCTATGTCCCTATTTATTCATAAAGACCTAACCTATTTTTCAAACCTAACCTGACCCACTTAGCATTAGTATTGACCCACTAATTTCTTAATTAGTCAATTTACTTATCAAGCATTTTTTTCTTCTTATATTATCTTTCATTCATTTATTTCATTGAATGTAAGTACTTCATCTTTATTTATTTCAAATTAACTATTTTCAGAGTGTGGATTGATAGCCTCCTATTAAGCTCATGCTTCTTGGATCTAGTTCACACTAGAAAATACACCTTGTTATCCATCTAACAACCCATTTTCATTAGTGTTTTCTTATATAGATGTCATTCTTCCCAAGATAAATGAATCTCTTCATAATTGTTTGTATTGTGTGCACATAAATAAGCATGTTCTTCTACCCACCCTTATTACTAGTTTCTTACTACTTTATATAGAAATAAGTTGAAATTGAGAGAAACATCTCCATCCAAACAATACATCTAAACTAATACCCCTCCATCATGGTATAATAATTTTTTTTGGTTTTATGTTGATATTTGTCACTCTCTTGAAGCCTGATATGAACTCCAAAATATCGTAGTAACTACCATCTTGGGGTGGAATTTTAATCATGATATTATCACCAAAATTTTCCATAACGATTACCTCAAAGCATTTAATAACTAATCTTACAGTATCAAATATATAAACCAAAAACCTTTAAAATCATCGCAATTTTTGGATCCCAATACACAACATAAAAATGAATATGGTTGTGTTAGTGATGTCAACTATGATCACTATTATACTAGTTCTAAATTTATGAATCCTGCTAAGGTCAAATATCATCGTAAGCCTATACTATTATACTGTATTACACATCTTGGTTTACTATTTGTGATTTGAATTATAAGACCATGGATAGGACCAGACCTTCCTCACAAACACCATTACACCATTTTATTACCACAACATCTCATTGTCATACTAGTCATGTCATTAGGTGGTTATGTTTTCTTACACTATATCTTATAACAAACACTAATTTTGAGTTTTCATCCTTTAGATATTTTTGATTTTCATTTTTCCATCATGTTCTTATTTGATTTTTTTAGACTTCATTTATATTACATTTGGAATTCTTACATCTTTCTATTTATGTATGACTTCGTCATGTTTGTCTTACATCTTGACTTACATTTCATTTTCATTTATTTATGCTTTATTCAGATTCATTTGACATGTTTGTCTTACATCTTGGCTTACATTTCATTTTTAGTCATTCATATTTTTCTTTATGTTTGATTTGACATGCTTATATTACATGGGGTTTCTTGTCACTTGTTTACATAGCTTTGTTAAAGTTTTATTTCATTGATATTTCATGTCATTTATGTTTTACATACTTACCAATGTGATTTAGTATGTTCTACATTAAATTTTACCATTTATGTTTTCTATGATTTCCAATGTGATATATTGTGTTATACTATCATTTTTCATTCATTTACCAGTTATTTGTCTTTTATTTACCATCATTTTATCATTTATTTACCATCTATATTTTGGTTCTAACCTTGCCTTAACAATCCTAATTTGCCAATTCTCCTAAGACCTTCATATCTTTATCTCTACTAACTCTTCATTTTCACTACTATATGCCTATATTCTAAACATTTTGATTTTTGGCTATTTTTACAAATATCTACAGTTTTGCCTAATGTTCTTCACATTTGGACACCTTCACTTCTCTTTCAATCTCCTTATTTATCTATAGCACTAAGGTAAGTAAAGGTATACATTTTTAAATTTTGTCTTTTCATTTATCTTATTTGTTGCTTACTACATTTTATTTAGAATTAGTGTTACATGTTATCATGTTCTATTCCTGAATCACCATCCCATGTTGCACTCATGTGACATGTGATGAGTTTAGAGTGGGGCATATATATACACATAATATTTTCAAAATTTCATCGATTAATGAAACTTTACATCTTTTAGGAACCCATCAATACTCAATCTCTTTGAGTGCATGCCCTAAGGGGTACACCAGGAAAGGGGTGGAAAGACCATTGGTGCTTCAAAATATTGTTGTCCCTTATTACCATTTATTACCAATCTAACTAGCTTCTAAAACCATTTCCATAAGCTATTACTCCTTATTTTCATACTCCTCCAATCTTTTCCCACTTTCCATCCTTCTTTTCCTCACCTTATACCTCTTTTGATAGTCAATTGTACTAGGTGGACTAGGTCAATCCTATATAATTTTGTATTATACTAGATCAACTAGGTCAACCCTGTATAGTTTTGGGTAAAATTCATTTAGGATCTATGTTAGATCATATCTAACCTAAACCATGACCTAGTGAATTCTTATTCAAAACTATGCTAGGTTGATTGGGTCGACCCCATCACCTAAAACTTTTGGAAGGGCTTACGGTTAAATCTGCCTATATATACAAGTTCATTTCACCATTATTTAGAGAAAATAATAAGAAGTAAGAGCAATTATGTATTTGCTTATCCACTATTATAATTAAAGATTAAGCTTAGGGTTTCATACTTTCTTTGGAGATACAAATATTATCTTGTGGATAAGTCTTTTGGATGCATTGATAGGTTGTGTACCCTAGAGTTGGTTTGTCTTTGTTATCCTTACATACCACAACAACCTCTTGCGAATCACCTTGGCTAAGAGAGAGATTGAGGATCGGTGGGTTCATATTCAAATGTAAGTATTCCTAAATTTATTACTCCTTTATAAGAGTAGATATATATGCATTTTTACATCTCTTCCATGCATTATGATTTTGTATACATTGACATGAGTATATGTTTCTTATGCATGTTTACTTTTATTTTGTCTAACCCCCACTTTGTGTCATAAGATTTGGTGAGCACTAGATTATATTTGATTTAATTATTATTAGTTTAGTGAGATATCAAAACATAAGACTCAATTAGGGTTATTACATGGTTATGCTTGACTAAAGGATTTGGAACCCTCCCTAACATAGTGTATTATGGTAAGAGATCCCCATATTGTTCATGTTCCCAATTATCTAATGTGTCCCCAATCAGAATTATATGGTATGATATATCTTTTTAGAGTTAGGATTGATTTATATACATGATGCATTTTTGATTTCATACACATGCATGAATGTTATATGCATGAATATGACAACTTGTGGTGAGTTTTAATACTATGATTAAACTTCCATTTGTGGTTTGAATGTGTAATTTTATACAAATTTGACTATTGAATCAATTAAATCAAGTAGGAATGTGTATTTTCTTATCTTTAAATGTTCAACCAACCATATATCCCTATGTGTGTGCCTTGAACACTCATAAGGAATTTTCTCCCTTAATTTGTCTATAAATTCTGAAGTGGGTATATTTTTTGTAATAAGTTTGCACCTTTTAGATTCTTTTCCATCTTTTAATTGATAAGTGATAGATTTATATTTGATCAAACCAACTAATTCCTATCAATTTTCACTTGTATGTTCCTTATGGATATAATTATTTAATTTTGGCAATCCACCACAAATGTTGTAATTTCCATCCAAACATGTTTTTTTATACAGGAATTTTCCATCTAATATATCAAAAAAATAGATTAGAATAATTATATGAATGATTTTGGTAGAAATTCTATGCCACACTCTTTTAAAATGTTGTCAGTATGCAAATTATAGTGACTATGGAAAAAAAACATCATAGTGCATTCAAAATTTGCCTTGTTGCCTACAACAACAAGTGGTGTGTGTGTGATTTATTTTTACATAAAAAGGTTTATCCATCTCAAAAAATCTTTGACTAATATAAATTTGTGGATGTTTTTTCAAAAAATTAGAGTATAATTATGTTTGATTTATATTAAGAAATGTTTTAGATGTGTTTCATGGTTACAAGAACGAAGTCTTATTTTCAATGCATCTCTTGCATTGGGTGAAACTCTTGTATTGTCTTTCCAAAATTGTGAAAGTACCTCTTTTATAGCATCGGCTATAACCTTTTCCTTTCATGGAAATCTACCATACAATGAACAAATCTCATTGTTATTAGGTTCATTAAGTCTTTCACGTCTTCTAATTTATTTCATTAATGTTTTTCTATTTATATCAAGTGCTTGATTTGTTTTTAAAATCAATCATTTTTTTGCCATTTGACTATTTACTGCACAAGTTGTAATTATATGTGGAACAACATTACAATATTATTGCATGATTTCATACCTGTAATATGAAATGCATCATGTATATTTTCAAAAATTTCATTGTTTTCATCATCTATGTTATATGTTTGTAGTCATAATGTGTACATTATAGGTCTCATTTTAATCACTTTATCAATGAAATAAATAATTGACATTTTTTACTATCATAATCAAGTATATGAAAGAAACTATCCCAAATTTATTGATCCAATCTTCTTGAATGGTGGTTAGACATTTTGTTACACATTGGTTTTAGAATATTTTCATTGACTTCAATTAATTACTTGTTTTATCTAACACACAATTCTTGGGGGTGTTGTTAATTGTGGAATTTATTGAGAGGGTGTTTCATAATCATTATTAATTTCATTGTTTGGTGGTGGGATGAATTTTATTCATTGTTTATTTCTTCATTATATGTTTTCATGAAATGTTCTTCATTGTTAATTTCATCATTATTTGTTTCTATGAAATTTTCTTAATTATTGGGGTGTAAAACATCATGCATAGACTCATCATCAACAAAATCAAAAACTTAATACATTTAATGTGAACTTATAACATTATCTAATTCATTATTTTCAATTTCTTCATTATTCATTTCATTATTATCAATAGGCTCATTATCTACTTCAATTGGCTCATTAGGATTAGTGTTTGTACTTTGTCTAGAATGAAGTGATTGCATTTGTATATTGTGTTTTTCTCTCAACTATTATAATTAATATGGGTTTTTATTTTTAAACTTATTCCTCTTCCTTGGATGTGATCTATCACCCATAGAGTACTTGAAAATCATGATTATAATACATAGAAATTATGTAGAGAATGTTTATGGGGACAAAATTCTAGATTTGGGTTAAAATAATCATTAAAATCTAAGTTTTATCTATAGAGTTAATAATACATATGTGTTAATTAATATATAGCTTCATCCCATATAACTATGTAATAATACTATCATACAGTGAAGTTAACCCTTCAATTATCCCCTTCATTTGATTCATATCCACATTAGGTTCAATTATGCCAAAATTAGATTCAATCACTCCAAATTAGGTTCCATTTTCCCCTTGGTTAATGTAAATTAGTCAAAAATAGATTCTATTAGTCCAAATTACATTCAATTAACCCAAATTAGATTTAAAATTAGTCCAAATTACATTCATTTTATGATAAAATTAGGGTTTAAGGCTAGTACATGTCATAAAACATGGGCTAAATTAGCCCCTTTAATCACATCATAGACTCACATTCAGGTTCAATAGGTTCAAATTATCCATAATTGAATTCATGTTTACATTTATGATAAAGTTAACTATCAAAGTCATTGGTGCTTAATTTGAGGCAAGACCCTTTGAGGAAATCATAATAGCCCTATATAGACCTAAAGAGCAGTGGTTATAATTGATTTTTTTTCTTTCTTTTTGAGAAATAAATAATAAGATTAGATTCTCATCAATATAGATGATCCATGACAGTTCCAAGAATCACTTAGGAAACCATTGAGGTAAAACTAAGTGAATGACACCTTTATAAGATCTAAAGGGACTTATTTGTAGTCTTGTAGTAGTTTTAGGGGTTAAGTCAAGATTCTTGGTCATTTGGTAACCTAATTGATAATTTGAGCTTGTGAAAAACTTCTAGAGGATCTGTATCATTATTATAAATCTTTCATCCAAAGTTGGAAAGGAGAATGAGTAAATAATAAGGTTGAGATTTGTCTTGAACTAGATGCAATTAATAGTCCTACGATAAATTACAAGCTTCCAGGTAGAACCATTTGAAGATTGAATAAATTAGATTCTTCTTAGCATCAATTTATGCAATCCATAAGATCCATGGTGAAATAAAAAATTATGGATGAGATTCAAAGTTAGGTAAAACCAAGGTATTGGGCTCTTGAGATTGTATAAGGGCATTATCATCTGAACCTTGAATTGAGACATTAGTTTATCATTTATTAATCAAACACTTATAAGGTATTAGTGAGACAATCAAATAGAGGATGAGATCATATAAGAGAAAAAAAAGGGGAATGATCCTTTTGAAAAATAATAGGCCTATTATAAGGTTGCAGAATTAATGTCTTAAGCTATAAGCCTAATAGAGGATAAATTTCCTAAAGGAATCTAACAAGAAATTGATTGATCAGAATACATGGTGTAAATCAATAAGAGACAAAGATTAAAATAAGTTCATTGGTCTTTCAAGACCAATATAATTTATATTCTTTTGTTATAATCATTAAGAGACTTTAAAGTGGCCTATATTCCTTCAAGTGGGTTATATACAAAATAAAGGTAGAATTTAAATGATATATTTCTAGTTTTAAGCCATGTCTTGCATAGATTATACAATTGATTGAGCAATAAATTTGGTTTAGGGGCTCAATTTATAACCAATCACATCCTTAATTGTACCACTTAACTAATTAGATTAATTCATGTTAGAATCAAACTTAATTTTTCCTCAAACCATATATTTCTATTTTATTTAGATTGAAGGTGTTCAAATTGGCCTCAAATGACTACTAGATTGAATGAATGAACTTTTTGATTCATTATATATGATGACATAATGGTTAATATCATTCCAATCACTTTCTATAAGTTCTATGTACATGTTCAATGGTTCATATTTGCCTCAATTTCCTTAACGTTTGTATTTGTGATAAAATTAGGGTTTAGGGTTTACATTTGTAACAATTGACCAATTGGCTCAATATGTAAGGTAATGTGAGATAATTTATCCCCAAATCACATCCTAAAATCACAATACTAGGTTCAATAGGTTCACATTGACCCAAATTACCTTCATGAAAATGCATTTGTGATGAAATTAGGGAACTTAAGGGTTGTATTCAAGTCATAAAATCAGGGTTTAACCCATTTAAGGTTTAGTGTAATGGGTTTTTATACATGTGATGAAATTAGGGTTTAGGGTCAACATGTCAAAAAACATGAGCTAATTTAGCTCTTTTATTCACATTGTAGACTCACATTTAGGTTCAATAGGTTCAAATTAGCCATAATTTCCTTCATGTTTGCATTTATGATAAAATTAGGGTCAATTAAGCCATATAAAACATAGACTATATAATTGATCGAGACATAAATTTGGTTTAGGGGATAAATTATACCCAAATCACATCCTTAATTACACCAATTGATTAATTGGCTCAATTCATGACATAATCAAACATAATTTAGGCCCAAATCATATCACATGCTTTTATAGTTACATTAAAGGGGTTCAAATTAGCCTCAAATGCCTCCTCAATTAAATGAATAAACTCTTTGGTTCATTATATATTATGACATTCTAAGGTTAATCTCCCTCCAAATCACATCATGTATACAATTTAAAATAGGTTCATGTGGCTCATTTTGACCCTAATTATCTCCAAAATTTAACCAGTCAAAATATGCATTCATTATATGATGGCTCATTCAAGTTTATTGAGTTCAAAACCACATCCTATAGATGTAAAACTTTCATTTAATGTTTCTTTACAGTAATCTCTGATGAAATTGGAGGTGATAAACCCCAAGATCATATTTTATAGTCATGAAATTAGGTTGTATGGGATTAAAATAGCCCCAATTTCCTTTAGATTCAACCATGTTTGAATATTTTGTTTATATTTTTTATGACTTTGGGGTTGACACATTAGACTTGAACTAAGTCCTGATATCTCACGTTTGGATTAGGCTACACATTAAATATTCTCATTACATTATCACATTCAGACATTTTCATCATATCTTCACATAGCCTATTAACTAAGTCCATATAGCCTATAAAAATATAAATTCATCCTTTTTGTAGTAGTCTATATAGGGGAAAGGTACCGATAGTGACTTACACCTACCAATAGTCGAATAAGCTTTTTGTTAAGGTGTGTTTCATTGATGAAACATGTATTAATGTGTACAAATATTAGTGTGTATTAGTCTAATGTCATACCACAAAACATTAATTCTCTTTTTAAAGTTAGGTACCTTTCCCTTATCATGACACACTACTCTACAATTGAAATTATCATGACACACCACTATTAGGAAGCTAAAGAATTAAAAAATGTGTTCTCATAGAGAAAATTTGCTTTTTTGGTTTATGAATAAATAATGTATAAATTATATAATGTGTACATGTTGTTATAATGCATACATGTTACTTAAATATGAATTCAATAAACCAAGCCTTTTGGCTTAGAAATAGCTTGGACCTATCAATCTACATCCAAGTCTAAGATTTTTGATAGAAAACAATAAATTTCAAATTTTATCACCAAATAAACTATGAATTTCAAGAATAAAATTTAAAAATATATTACCATGACAATGAACATGCTCTCTTCTTTCCAAATATATGATTTTTATATTTTTTGGACTATTTTAAGGGTTAAAACTATGTTAAATTATAATTATACCTTTTTTAGGTCACTGCATGCCACAAATATACATTCCTATCCATTTTTATAATTTAATTTGTTTTTCATTGATCCAAGTACAAAATAAATTATACGATAAAAAACTAGGCCTAATTATACACACATTAAAAAAAATCATTTTTCATTTTTTTTGAGGTAGTTAGGGGGAGCCGCATGGCTGACTATCTATTTTTTTTATCAATTTTTAGGATCTATTTACTTTAAAAATTGATTTAAAAAAATATTTTTTGAAAAAATATAAAAAAATATAGGTTACAAATAGGAATATCATATCTAAAAATTCACCAAAGGATTTCAAACAATTTTAAACAGTGATCAAAACATGATGGGCCACACAATCATCTATCTACTCTATATTACTTAAAAAACAAGAGTTATTCAAATTTTAGATTTTTACCTTGTTATACTTAACCATTTTTAAAAAAAAAACTTAGTATTTTAGAAAGTAGACTTGAAATTCTACAATTCATGTTCCTATACCATCTTCAAATTTTGAGTGTAGCCATCTCAAATTATCTATATAAGTTCAAATTTATGAAATTTTAGGAAAATAATGTCCACAGATAGGCCTTTTTTTGTCCCCCATCTTTGTGCACTTACCTTAAAATATAACTTAAAGTATGAGTAACTTAAATGTTTATTTTATTTATATATTATGCATGCCAATATAATAGTAAACTATTCCACATGTATGATTTTATAACAACAATACCATGTACAGGGTTCTAAAGTCTAACCATATACACGTTTATAAAGACTAAAATTGCATACATGGTTTGGGTTTAGTAATTGTTGAGCCTATGTGCCAAGACCGCATACACACTATTTTTAAACTGCATATGCAAAAATGTTGAAATCAATTTGAATGCAAAATGTGTTCGCTTTTTGGTCACTTAACTCCATGTACTTACCCATTTAGTTATATAATGTTTGTAAAATATAATTTTACTAATAATATATCATATTATTATTATTATTATTATTATTATTATTATTATTATTATTATTATAATAACCAATAATAGTATATAATATTATAATAATATATTATTTTAGTGTATTATAGTAATAATGAATATATTAAATATGTTAAAGAGTGTTTTTGGATACAAATCTATGTATTTGTTTATAAGTATTTTTGATCAAACTCAATGATCGATCATCATTCTATTTTATACCTAATGACGGATCACTAAGTGTGATTCGAAATGTCAATTAAAAAATACACAATTGTATCTAAAAGTACTTTAACATTTTACATAGACAATGGAAATACTATTGCTCTTATATTAAATATGTTTAATAATGTATTGTATTATTAATAATTATATTATCTTATATATTATAATATTATAAACTATTATATGATATATTGGTCTATTATAATTGTAAACAGATATTTATATATTAATATTATATATATATATATATATATATATATATATATCAATATATGTTTACAATTATAATAGACCAATATATCATATATATATATATATATATGATATATATATATATATATATATATATATCATATATATATATATATATATATATATATATATATATATATACATACATATATATATATACACATACATATATATATATATATATATATATATCATATATATATATATATGTATGTATATATATATATATGTGTGTGTGTGTGTGTATATATGTGTGTGTATATATATATGTGTGTGTGTGTGTGTACAATTATAATAGACCAATATATCATATATATATATATATATGATATATATATATATATACATATATATATACATATATATATATATATATATATACATATATATATATATATACATATATATATATATATATATATATAACAATATTATATTCATTACACACACATTACAATAACATTTATATTTATAAATATATAATATAATAATATTTATATAAATATAGACTGCAACTTCAATGTATTTTCCTTAGGTTAACGACATTATAGTAATGATCTGAGTTATACATTAGATGTCGAGCCCTCTAAAAATAAAATAAACTCTCATGGTGTCTTACTCCACCCTTGATAGTATAAATCTACCAATCAAAGATGTCAACTCTCTATAGGTTGTGTACCCATCTGCAATGGGTATAGTTCATGTAAATCCATTGGCTACTTGAATCTGGGTTTAGTGTATGATATAGGCCCTCTAGTGTATGATACCACCTAAAATAATTGTAAATATATATATATTACACACACATATTTATATTTAAATATATATAAATATAGACTCTACAACTTCAATGTCTTTTCGCTAAGTTAATGACATTATACTGATGATCTAAGTTGTACATTAGATGTGGAGCCCTATAAAAATAAAATAAACTCTCATGGTGTCTTACTCCACCCTTGATAATATAAATCTACCAATCAAAGATGTCAACTCTCTATAGGTTGTTTACCCATTTGCAATGGGCATAGTTCATGTAAATCCATCGATTACTTGAGTCTAGGTTTAGTGTATAATATAGGCCCTCTGGTGTATGATATATATATATATATATATATATATATATATATATATATATATATATATATATATATATATATATATATATATATATATATATATATATATATATATATATATATATATACACACATTACAATAACATTTAAAAATATTTATATTTATAAATATAATAATATATATAAATATGGACTCTACAAATTCAATGTCTTTTCCTTAAGTTAATGACATTATACTGATGATCTGAGTTATACATTAGACGTGGAGCCCTATAAAAATGTCATGTCCCCTTTTTTGTGGACATTGACAGATTTGATGATTGGCCTATTAGGCGACCTTCGTAGGCTAATAAGATGGATAGAGGGTCATAATGGAGCTTGGATTGACTTTGATTCACAGGTTTTCTACATTTGATTTTCATTCAGGTTATTTCAGACATATTTGGCTTGAGCTCCTACTTTTTAGGGATATTTGATATGCAGCGGAGCGCCTTTATTGTGGCATGGTTAGGTGCGGAATCACTCCCTGATTCACTAGCTTTGATCGGTTCGTGGATCCGACATGTATTGAGGGAGATATTAATATTTGATTGATTTAATCAAATATTAATTATTTAGCCTATTTTTAATTAGAAACCCTAATTCTAATTTAAGAAACCCTAATTAGGGCAAGCATATCTTTTGAGGGTATAAGGGTTTCTCATGGAGGCCATTGTGGATTATGCATAGATTATTGATTATTGATTTGAAGAAATTCTTCTGTGAAGACTGAGCCAAGGGTTCCAGGATTCCATTGCAGTGGAGAACGTTCCCTCTTCATTGTGTGTGATTTAGAGGCTGTGAGATATCAGCTGATTTATTGCCAAATTGAGAGATAGCTTCATCCAGAAGTTATCACAGAGATACAGATCTGAGAGATAGCTTCATCCAGAAGTTATCACAGAATTCCAGGGTTGAGAGATAACTTCACACAGAAGTTTATCACAGAGCTTTCCAGGTATTTTCTTTATTTAGTTTTGATCTAATAAGTTATACAGAGATAGATCTTGTGTTAGAATCTATATTCGTGAGATCAAGCTGTTCAGCTATCAGGGGTTAAGAAGAGACAGGTTGGCGGCCGTACCAAGTCCGTACAGGTCCGTACAGAGCGCATCAGGCACCGACCTCGGCAGAGAAAGGGCTACAGTGACCGACATCGGTCGACTGAAGACCGACGTCGGCAGAAATCCGACCGACAGTGACCGACGTCGGCGATATATCGACCGATGACAGCGCCTGTGTGTCGACACAAAACACTGAGACTTCCAGAATTGCAAGTTATTTCCCAGTTTGCATGAATTCAGGGTTTTTAAGACCAAATCTGTAATATTCTTTGATTTGCACAAGAGAGGACTGTAATTGTACTCATCTGAACTAGTGATAAGATCTTTGATCTGCTATTGTAAGATTTACTATGGTTATTGTTTATTTGTAATCTGAATTTATTTTGCAAAAATTGGATCTTTGACCAGAGTTTTATAGTTTATATATTCCCTATTTGAAGGGGATATTACAGTGGTATCAGAGCTTTGGTCTTTGGTATCAGAGTTTTTTGTGCAGATAAGAGAGCCCCTAAGTAAGGGACATCACAGTGGTATCAGAGCTAAATTCCTGCCATCCTGTTGGGCACATCAGAACTAATGTCTTTCCATTTTGTTGGGTAGTTCCAGGTTCAATTTGATTATCAGTATGGCTCTAAGAGGGGTCAAAGATTTGGAAGAGAGCATGCACAATGCAAAGAAGAAATTAGATCATCCATTTCAGCAAGCAGATGACACTCTAAAAATTTTGGAGGAGTTGGACACTTATTTAGGCAAGGTTGAGCATTCAAATACTTATGAGATGCAAACAGCGTTATTTCCAGCATTTGATTCGTTGGTGAAGCCCCGATTATTGAGACATCATGATGAGGTGGTAAGACTTGCAGCTCTCTCTTGCATTAGTGAAATGATGAGGATCATAGCTGGCTTTGATTTTCATGATGATCAGATTATGAGAGAGGTACTTTATGCCATGGTAAAAAGCTTCGAAAAGTTGGATAACATTAGAGACCCTCATTTCTCAAGGAGGGCAAGATTACTTGAAACATTTGCAAGGTATGGATTTGAAAACGTTATGATGTTAGTAGGTTGTATTGGTGAAATTCGCATGATGTTTAAAATATTTTGGAATATTTTAGATGAGTTTCATTCTAGCAATATATTGGCATCAATGCACTCTATTATGTTCACAATCTTGTTTGAGGAGGAGGATAAAATTTCCAAACTCTTGGCAGAAGATTTATGGTATGTCTGGACAAAAGGGAGAAATGTCTCACCTAGAGCTTGTATGTGGTTAAAGAATCTAATTAATAGGCCCAAGGATCGTAGTGCTTTCCCTATGACATGTAGCCACTTGCATGATGAGTTTGACAGTCATGCTGATCCAGTACAGGGAGATATTAACACATCTTCAGGTAATGATTTATCTGCAGTATCTTCACAGGTAGTAGTTGAGGATGTTGTGGATGAGCTTTGTCTTCAGGTGAATTCAGCACAGGTGTTAGACAGTGAGGATGAACCTGATGCTTGCATTCAGAGTGTGGAGGTATACTCAGAGGTTAGTACATTGAGTATTGCTGATGAGTATGTAGCTGCTGATGAGGACCATGTGGTTGAGGCTCACACACATATTCAGGACTTGGGAGTACCTGATTCTGAGGAGTTTGGGATACCAGTGGAGTTGAATCTCCATATTGATTATTCTCATACATATGACAGTGTGGTACAGTTGGTTATGCCGCATTTACAGAGAGATCAGTTATGGGATGGATTGGCACCATCTCTTGCAGATGGAATTGGCAGTTGGATTTGTCCATTCCACTTGGATTATGATGTTTTGAGAGTTTGTTTCTCATACGCTCTTGCATATGGTATTTGTAATCTTGGAGGTTGGAGTTTCATGCCCCAGTTTGATTATGAGTCTTTCTTGGTTCTACTTCTACTGATGTTGCAGGTACTTACATTGATACACAGCAGTGCGGAGCATAACTACATTTGGGATCCAGGTGGAGTGAGTAGTTCATTGTTCCGAGATTGCATGGGGACAAGCAATTTTCGGAGGGGCGGATTGTCATGTCCCCTTTTTTGTGGACATTGACAGATTTGATGATTGGCCTATTAGGCGACCTTCGTAGGCTAATAAGATGGATAGAGGGTCATAATGGAGCTTGGATTGACTTTGATTCACAGGGTTTCTACATTTGATTTTCATTCAGGTTATTTCAGACATATTTGGCTTGAGCTCCTACTTTTTAGGGATATTTGATATGCAGCGGAGCGCCTTTATTGTGGCATGGTTAGGTGCGGAATCACTCCCTGATTCACTAGCTTTGATCGGTTCGTGGATCCGACATGTATTGAGGGAGATATTAATATTTGATTGATTTAATCAAATATTAATTATTTAGCCTATTTTTAATTAGAAACCCTAATTCTAATTTAAGAAACCCTAATTAGGGCAAGCATATCTTTTGAGGGTATAAGGGTTTCTCATGGAGGCCATTGTGGATTATGCATAGATTATTGATTATTGATTTGAAGAAATTCTTCTGTGAAGACTGAGCCAAGGGTTCCAGGATTCCATTGCAGTGGAGAACGTTCCCTCTTCATTGTGTGTGATTTAGAGGCTGTGAGATATCAGCTGATTTATTGCCAAATTGAGAGATAGCTTCATCCAGAAGTTATCACAGAGATACAGATCTGAGAGATAGCTTCATCCAGAAGTTATCACAGAATTCCAGGGTTGAGAGATAACTTCACACAGAAGTTTATCACAGAGCTTTCCAGGTATTTTCTTTATTTAGTTTTGATCTAATAAGTTATACAGAGATAGATCTTGTGTTAGAATCTATATTCATGAGATCAGGCTGTTCAGCTATCAGGGGTTAAGAAGAGACAGGTTGGCGGCCGTACCAAGTCCGTACAGGTCCGTACAGAGCGCATCAGGCACCGACCTCGGTAGAGAAAGGGCTACAGTGACCGACATCGGTTGACTGAAGACCGACGTCGGCAGAAATCCGACCGACAGTGACCGACGTCGGCGATATATCGACCGACGACGGCGCCTGTGTGTCGACACAAAATGCTGAGACTTCCAGAATTGCAAGTTATTTCCCAGTTTGCATGAATTCAGGGTTTTTAAGACCAGATCTGTAATATTATTTGATTTGCACAAGAGAGGACTGTAATTGTACTCATCTGAACTAGTGATAAGATCTTTGATCTGCTATTGTAAGATTTACTATGGTTATTGTTTATCTGTAATCTGAATTTATTTTGCAAAAATTGGATCTTTGACCAGAGTTTTATAGTTTATATATTCCCTGTTTGAAGGGGATATTACAGTGGTATCAGAGCTTTGGTCTTTGGTATCAGAGTTTTTTGTGCAGATAAGAGAGCCCCTAAGTAAGGGACATCACAAAAAATAAAATAAACTCTCATGGTGTCTTACTCCACCCTTGATAATATAAATCTACCAATCAAAGATGTCAACTCTCTATAGGTTTTTTACACATCTGCAATAGGTGTAGTTCATGTAAATCCATTGGCTACTTGAATCTAAGTTTAGTGTATTATATAGGCCCTATGGTCTATGATACCACCTAAAATACCTTGTCATTATTCCTCACCATCACTGCACAATACACCTTAAAATATTTCACCACTTGCATGTTCAATATGGATTTTTGCTTCCCCACTGATTCATCATTTCTCATTCTCATCATAAAACAAAGTATCTCCTCCCCACACAACACATTTACACACCGTATGAAGAAACACACAACCTCATTTTCCAAGTTATTACCTCTACTAAAAATATTAAAATATTTTTACTTAAGACTTTATACATAAAAATTGAGATGTAATCAACATTCATGATATTTTACACTCCCTCATTTTATAAAAACCATATAACATCCCTTACGTCATAATATGCATCTTTTAGATAAGGCTAGTTATATTTAAATCATGGAATTGCTCAAAGTTGGGCTTTGGTGATAGATTTTAAAACTAGTATCACACCTCAATTTTATTTTATAGTCTCTGAGCTATTTCAATTTAAAACATAGGGAAATAGTGACCTTAACATAAACCCATTCTCAAACTATTAGTCTCCATCTTGCAATAATCATGTTTGAAATTTCTCTGATTTATCATCTTCTGATTTATTGAAATTTAATATTTTTTTCCATACAATAATATTTATGATATTTTTTAGTTATAAATACAAGGGTTAAAATTCATAATGGTTCATGGAATCTCTTCCATGCAATAATTCATGCCTAAGATTTATATAAAAGCAAGATGCTTCATCAAAATCTTGCTTTCATGGTAAAAATCTAAATTGTATTGAAAACTTTGCAAGTTTTGTATGGGTTTGGATATTTGAAGCATTGTAGAGAAGGGCATACAAAATTATAAAAAGTGACTTGTTAGTGTGCAATCCCTCAATTTATTTATTTTTAATTTGATAGAAAAGGGCTTCATATTTACATGTTTGATCATCTTATCCTTTACTAAAACACCTTTATTGTACGACCTATGAATTAGAAATAAAATGACTTAAATCAAATGGTCTAAGAATTTATCTTCATGAAATAAGGGAGAGGACCCAATATTCATGTCACCAAACATTATGCTTATATGGTACCTAAATTGTTCCATGTCAACACACAAAATTGATGTTGATGGATAGCTTAACATGTCAAAATTTTGATTCTAGATTGAATATATAACGTGGTAGTACAGACCTATGGTTTTGATTGTCATGGAATGGGTCATTATGATGCCATTTTAGATGTCTAAATAATTGGTGATGGTAACATCTCCCAAAAAAATCTAAGTGGGCACCAAAATTTAGGCATTTAAACTCTATTTAATATCATATAACCCATGGAAAGAATACACCTAGTTTGAGGTGGTAAGGCATTAATGCCTCACCACCCTATAGTTATTACCCACCACCTTATATTCAATTCATTGATCATTGTGCTATTTGACACTAATGTTCTCACACCTTCATCCCCATCGAGCCATCACATTGCATTGGTGCTAATTTTGAAGGGAAGAGGAGATGAAGGGATTAGGAGATGAGATGATTTGAAGAGTAACAACCATTGCATCACTATTTGTCATCAGTTGTCATTATTGCATATAGGTGAGGTTTTTTTATACCTCATTATGGCTATGACCCAAATCATTTAAAAAATGCTAATATGGCTTCTAATTTTTGTTGAAAATAAAAAATATATATTTATTTCCCTACCATATTCCTCATATTATTAAATTGTTTATGTGCCATCATTCCTCACATTCTTCATTAGTTATTTTCCATTTTCTACTAACTATCGATTTATATGTGAATTTTTTTAACCTCACTAAGGCCATGAGCCAATGTGTCTTAATGTTTGTAGCTAATTATTTCAATTTGGAGTTATTTTTTATATTAAAATTAAGCATGAATAATAATGTGAATCATAAAATAATTATTAGGTGCCAAATGATGGACATTTAAAATTTGGTTAGTAGTGATCATTCCATTTTATGCATGCACCCTATTTGAGGTGCCAAAATAATATGCTAATTTTTTTATCATGACCTTATATTTACACTAGTTTTCAAGCATGGTTAATCCTTGGATTTGCTTGTGGTAAAATCTTAGTTATGAATTACATTCATACACATGATTGACTTTACAATATTATTCATGCCATCTATTACAAAAGTTAACCTTAAATGGTTGGTAATTTTTGTAAGCCACAATTACTCATTCTGAATGATTCACAAATTGACTACACAAAATTAAACTACATTTTCTATAGGTTTTTATCCTTAGTGAGGTATTAAAAATCTCCCCTGTAAGTAGTGATGGTTAAAAAATACAAGGATTGATCATGTTAGAAAACTAAAAATTTATATTTTCCAAGACTAAGACCTGCACCTAGTTCATGATTTCTATACAAGTCTATAGAAATAAACGTATAATACTAAAAGAAACATTTCTTTCATTCTAAGGGCACATATAATCTCAAGAATTATCCCTAAACCATAAACTTAATTAAACTACACTTAATAATATAGTTTAATAATTCACAGATCGAAAAAATTATTTTTTAAGAAACGTTGGAAGCCATATTTACATTTTCATAATACAAAATTGGGTATAAATATGTGTGCAATTAAGGTAGAGTCAAAATCAAAATAAAAGACTGCAGAAAATAGTTTTATAATAGAAGTTATTTTCTAACTATTTTGATTATGAATTTAAAATTTTCGTGAGCCTTAACACATTTTCAAATATGTTTGCAATTAAAGTAGAGTCATAATTAAAATAAAAGACTGTTTAAATTAGTTTTATAATAAAAGTTATTTTTCAATTGTTTTGAATATGAATTTTAAAATAATGGTGAGCATTACACATTTTCTTAATCATGTAGGGACTTTGATTGGATAAGTAATGAATTACGAAGGAAAAAGAATAACATAATTGAATGTTCAAGGAAAAATAAATAGAAGACAAAGTGGATGTATAATTTCACATAAAATGTTGTGAAAAATAACAAGTTGTTTTGTAAGTTTGCAATGTTCTTGTATACTTGATAGGATTGTGACTAATGATAGTACGCAAAAGGACATATTATATTTAAAAAGTAATTTAAAATATATATTTTTGAATTCAATATTTTCATTTATTCATGAAAATATTAAATTTAGATATATGTAATGAAAATATTGCATACTAATAATATTATAATAGCATGTGTAAAGGTTAAAGATTTTTTATGAATCTATTGAGTACCAATGTTTAAGTGTTGGGTATAAATTTATTTGTAATTATTGAAAAGTGAATCTACTTGTAATAAAAAATTAGTTTTGGAATTGGGACCTATACCCTCAAATACCCTCTAAATTAATGGACCAAGCTTAACCTATTAGGTCCTATCCCTTATTACACACTTGGCATTTACCTATCTTACCAGTCCCAAAGGGTGGACTATTATCTTCATTTATATTTAATTCATTATTAGTCTCTACTATCTTCACCAATTAGAATGCATTATTTTACATGTTTATAAATATATATATAATTTACATAGATAAATTACATGGTTTTTAATTGGACATATAAAATAATATTATTTTGTGTGCATTCATTGGTTGGAAGATTTACATATTATTTCTAGCCTCACATAAATTAAGACATGTTTGAATCATCATTCCTAAAATCAAATTGTAGTCATAATGATGGCTATCAGTGAAACCCATGTATAGTGCCAAATATTGTGTAAGATGGTAAGTCGTAACCTAAATTGAAATCACAATACCATTAATTTAATGTTGTTAGTTGAAAACCACCATTTTGGCTTTTCCCCAATGCAATTATTCATTCCATATTAGGTAGGTTAAAAGTTTAATATTTTTATTAATTGCTATTTAATGAAAATAATTAATCAAAGGGACAAAATTATAGGAAGGCTCTCTCTAGGACCATTTAATCATAGTCCCTATGTGCCACAACTTGTCCCTATGCCCAACAAGTTTAATTATGCTATGAAGTTTTTTCAAAAGTATTTGAAGTCCCTATGTGTTATTAATGATAAATAAATGCCTAAATGGAAAGTGGATTCTTTCATGAAGTAACAGATAGAGGAGGTTCTCACCATTCTATTCTCATATAGAATTTATTTTCTATTTATTATGCTTCAAGGCATTCTGTCCCAACAAGATGCCTTTATAAACAAATCCTCATCTTTTGCTTGTTTTCCAATGGAAGCATCATAGAGGTGCATAACATATGTGCACATGAGGGAAACATTCTTGGACATAAGGTATTGCTAATGGAAGTCTCCTTTCCTTTTCTCAAGCAAAGGAAACTGATTCTTTTGATTCTTTCTAGTTCTCTATTAGTTTCATTATAGAATAATAAAAATTATGGATATCCTTCCATTTGAAAGAGGTGTGTGATGATTTAATTATTGGTCATGTTTTCCATTTTAGGATATGTGTAATGTACATAACTGTCTTGTATGAATTTGTATTATGTCTGGTTCAAATTAAAAATAAATTTATGGGCATTCATATCTTGGATAGATGTTAGAAAATATCATGGTTCCCCTAAGCAAGTTATTCTCTTACTTCCCATAGAGTTGGGAGGTTGTTTATATTGAAACAAAATGATTTATTTTTTTGGCATATTTGATTATTTGTGGTTGAATAGAAAGATCTTGTAATTATTGATTTTGATTACAAAATAAAATTTATTCTTCACCTTGAGAGATGAGAGTAATTTTGTATTACAATGTGGTCATTATGGTAGTAGTTATGAATTGCCTATACACTTATCTTTTGGATACATAAGTAGATGTTGAGATAACCATATATGATATCATTCACCATCCCAAGATCCTTAATTTTTGATAGATTACTAATCACAACTATTCCAAACTAATGCCTTGTTCCAATGCACACACATTAAGGACACAATTGGAGTGAATATTATTTTAAAATAATACAATAATTTATAATGAAACCTTTTAATAGATATATATGATGTTATGAAGCTAAAAAAGTGTAAAAATAAATTATCTCATGGCTATTGGTTTTAGGTAGTATATGTTGTGGTGATAAAATATCTATTATTTCTTTTGATATCTCTTAATGTGAAAAATGGGTTGTATTTTTAATACTTTGCCTTAAAATAGATTTTTTAAGCTCTCATATAGTTAATATGTTACTATGGTTAAAATGGGTTAAATCAATGGAAACTATGTTGCCTCCTTAATGTGAAATTTGTGACAAATTTTGTGCTTCTAAAAAAGGTAAACTGTATTAATGTAGTAGGTCATAGGTGTAGTTGTGTGAAAGCTAGGTTTAATAATCTCTAAATCAAGTTGTAAGTGATTTCATTTACTTTGATAAATTAAAGGTACATATTTATTTGTATTTTTTATTTGGAGCTCTTATTAGTTAAACTTACATATTTGACCTTTCTGACTATGTTTCTATTTTGGAGAAATTATTTAACCTTATCTTTTTAATCCAATTAAACCCATGGTGGTTGAGCAAAGGTATTATTAGGTGCCACAGTGCATTAGAACATAGGGTTCAACATAACTACAAATTACCTTTCTATCCTTTGAGTAAAGGTGTTGTTGGGTGCCACTGTGAGTTTTTTTTTGTATTGATATTGATCAAATTACATTTTGGGTATAGATTAATTTACCTTTGTGTTGAACAAATCATCTTTCCAGCTAAAATTAAATTATTTTGTATTGAAGTTTATAAAACTATTTTTTTACTAAAAATTAATTTATCCTGTGTTAATCAAATTATCTTTTTGGTAAATATTAATTTATCTTTGTGTTGATGTTGATCAAATTATTTTACTAGTGAAGATTAATTTAACTTCTTATTATTCAAATTATATTTTTTGGTAGAAACTAATTCATCTTTATACTTGATGTAATTATCTATTGATAGAAATAAAAGTAACTTATGTTTGATCAAATTATAGAGGAAATCAATTTATTAAATAGGGTCAATTCATCTTTAAGTTAAGTATACTAATTTTATCTTGGTAAATGTTCATGTACTTTTTTATATACTAATGAATGAATGTGATACAATATAATACATTTCTAGTTCCCATGCTCACTTATTTCCACATGCAAGTTGGGGATACATGAACCAAACTTATCATTTCTATAAATAAATTTAATTTCTAGGAAATGGAAGTTCATCCTACCAACTATTTAAGAGCATAGCCTATTGTTATAAACTATAGATTCTATTGAATTATTATCCCTATAATCATCATAAAAATAAAAAAAATATTCTATTATATTAACCTTTACATAAGCAAACCATTAGCAATGATAATAGGTTACTTGTTGACCTAAACTTGTTATGGAACTCTGTATATGACTATTTATATGATGATGAGTTTTAATGTACATATTGCTACTAAGACCCCTATCTAGACATCTTACTATGTAAAAAAATATATACAATTATCTTGTTGAATGTTGGTAGACAATATAATTTATTATGTATATCATGAATAAATATAGCTTCTTTAATTAAAATCTTGGTGTTATCTTGTGAAATGTTTATAGTATCAAAATAAGTCATCATTATTTAACCAATTTGATAATTATTATTTTGGCACTAACCTACATGATACTACTCCTAGAACAAATAATACAAATTTCAATCCCCATATAAAGGTATAGATTAATTACGAGGAAGTGTGTAGTATTTGATATATTAAATGCTTCTATTTGTCCTACATTTAATGCCTACACTAAGTAACAAATTTATGTTTGCTTAATGTAATTGGATTTTGTCAAAGTTTTAAAAATTAAAATATTTGAGATTTATGTTTCCACTATCCATAATTATTTACATCTTGATAAAGTGACAAATACTTATTTTTATCAATTTCTTCAAGATTGATCTAGATATTTGTTCAAGCTACCAATAATAATGTAAGGATAGTTAACATGTAACACAACTAAAATTAGAAGAAATATTTGTCTCAATTTAACCTTTACTTGTTGTAGGGACTTGGTGCTCTTCACCCTTGTTATCTTATCCTATACTTAAACACAATATAATTCATTCAATTTGTTTTCTATCGTTCAGTTTCTTTGCCTTAAAATAGTTCATGGTTGGCAATTACATAGATAAGAAATTAAATGTACAATGGTCCATAAAAAATTTATGTGTAATAGTTCATGCTTGTTGATTAGCATTTTTTGTGTTAGATTTATTTGCATAGTTTTCATTTTTATCCTAAAATACCTTATAGAATATAATTTTTAAAATAGTGCACTTACAAAAGTGTTAACATAGGTTATTCTTAGTTGTATGCTTAATTATTATATTTAATTTTAGCTACCACTAGATAGCATAAGCAACTATTATTTTAGTTTGATGAAAATATTTAAAGTCATAGTTACTCTACAAGGTGCAAGTTATGTAGAAGGGATGATTTAAGTTTCATTTCGATAAAGCATGATTTTGTAAAGTGAAATAGTGTAGATTGGTAGTCGTATCTCACTTGAAACACACAAATGCTTACCCATGTCATATTTTGTGAATGAAGTTTCAAGCAACAATAGTTTGATATTTATGGTGGAGGTGATGGTGGAAAATGAGGTTGTGTACTCCTTCATATGATAATGTGTTGTCTAGGGAGGAGAATATTTTGTTTAACAATGAGTATGAACAATGATGAAGTGTTGGGAAAGGGGAAGGCCATACAAAGAATGAAAATCATTACATATTTCAAGGTGCATTAGGCAGTGATGGTAAAAGACAATAATAAGGTATTTCATGGGATGGACTCAAAAAACCCCAGATATATACACATACAAACATCTATAAAATGTCACTTTTAATATATGTAATATATAATAATAATTATATGTTTAAGTATAATATTTAATATAATAAATATTTAATTATATATATAATATTCTAATAATAATATATTAATATATTATATATAGTAAATATAGAATGGTAAGTTAGTATGGTGTTTGTGCAATAAAATTGAATTTTACACTTTTTAATATATGATCAATCAGAGATGTCACCACATATAAAGCTACATACCTCTTTTGAATGAGTGCAAGTCATGTAAATCTCTTAACTGCATTGAATCCATGTTTGGGGTATGATGTGGGCCCTCTCATATCTAATATCACTTGAAATACCTTGTCATTTACCCTTACCATCATCGCTAAACTCACCTTAAAATATTTCACCACTTCATCATTGCTCAAGCTCGCTTTGAAATGAAATTTCTCCTCCTTGTAAAACTCATTTCTATATCGTAAGAAGAAACACACAAACTCATTTTACATTGTCACCCCACCATAGAATATTAAATTATTCTTTCTTAAGACTTTATGCACAAAAGGTGATATGTAGTCATTAATCATGGGTTTTGAGTGAGTTACAACTATCAATTTAAACTACTTCAATTCACAAAATCATGTTTTATGAAAACCAAAAAATTACATTCTTTTTGGTGTAACTAACACCTTTGGGGCAACTGCTAGTTTTAATCTTGTCAACACAAAAAATGAGAGACCAAAAAATCAAAAAGTAAATAAATATAATTAGAATATTTTTAAAATTATAATATATTTATTTTTATGTTATAAATTCTAAAAAGTGTAAAATAATTTTGAAAACATGCATTTCAAGCTAAACTAATTATTTTTCACAAAAAAAATAGTATTACTATTTAGAGAAGAACCATCAATTAAATGTGATGGTCATATAATTATATTTATATATTTTAATTGTAAAATACAAACATTTTTTTGGTATACCATATCAAATATAGCATAAAATTTTAAACATTCATTTGAAAATATTATAATAAATTTATAAATTATCTTTAATATTTTTTATTCTACCATAACTTATACTAAAATTTAGATCACAATGTTGAATAAATAACCTTTATCAACAAAGTTAAAAGAAATGCAAAGTCGACCTTCAAATTTGGTTCAACAAGACCCACATTGCTTTTTGCTATGTGATGGCATGCATGTTTATTATCCTTGTAAAGTAAATTAATTCACTTAATTTATTTGATTTCAACAAAATGTTTGACTGATTAAATAATCACAACTTTATAATTATGCTAAAAAAACCTACTTCTACCAATTTGGCTTATTATTGTTCTAGTGTCATAGACATAATTTATGTGGAGCATTGTATACGAATAGAACAAATCATTTATCACCCTAATGTTGCTCTATATTGTTTTTAAATTAATATTGCATATGCTTCCTTGTCATTATCATAATTTCCATATGCTTTAGATAACAATCCCATCAGAATCTCAAGCCTAAGAATCATAAGATATATAGTTATATCTAATATGTTAATATTATAATAATAATAATATATATTAATAATGATTTATATACTATAATAACATTAAATATATATTTATTTTGATCTAAGAATTTGACTCAAGAGATGATGGTTAGTATCGTGTTAGTTTCAAAATGAAAACAAAATGAAAGAAACACACTAACTAGCATGACATCTCTAGTCCTAGACACTAGGGAGAGCTTAGTTAACAAACATGAATAAAAAAAACAACTAAAATGTAAAATAAACCCTCTTTTACCTTCCTTGGATGCTCCAAAATGCTTGTTGTAGTGGCTTGCTCAGCTTTGTGTTCATGAAGTCCTTGGCAATGGAAGCTTGGATACATCCATCTCTCCTTGGAACCTTTGGTTTGGATTGGAATCAATTTGACATGGTAACACTAATTGCAATGGCTTTTGGAATCATTTTTGCATTATAACTTTGCATTATCAATACTTGGAAATGATGTGTAAGGCCTCCTATTTATAGATTTTTAAGAATGTCTAGAATCAACCTAAATTGTCCATCCTGAGATTGAGATGTGTCATTGAGGATTAATTAAATTTATTGAAATTAATTTTATAATTATCCTTATCATGACATTGTAAAAATGGGAAATTAAGAGGCATGGAGGGATTTGATGAGGTATGGGAGGCATGAATCCTGATATTTGTGGCATTTATGGCTTAGGGATGTCTTCACAAGAAATGAGGTCACCTGATGATGTAGATATTCAATATTTATTTCCAAAACAAATTATTCAAAAATTTTCCATGGGATTCTTGATTAGGATCTAATTCGGTTTATTTTAGCTCTTAAGTATGTTTAAGCACTTTGCACAAATTACTCAAATTGATTAGAATTCATTATTGGCTCAAAATTTGGCTGGATTGGCATTGGAAGTCAATTTCAGATGCATTGGAACTGTTATCCCATTTAATATGTTACCAAAAAAAATAATGAAGGCACATGTCTTGTGTAAGAGATTTGATAGGAAATAGAAATCTAGAGCACCTAGGTGCAAAATTGGCATTTTGACTCAAAATGATTTGATCAAAGTTAGCTGGCCCATAAATTGCTTTGCCCCATTTAGTTATACCCTAGCCAAAATTGGCACTTGAATATGTCAGTTTCAACTCATTTAATGAATTTTATTATTTTTAGGCAAAATTGTGCATTTTAGGTGGAAATTGGTCAAAAGCCTAGTTGGAGGTCCTTGGTGGCCAGGTTTTGGTGTCTACATTTATAAATATATAATATAATATAAACTATTATAATGTATTAAAATATTATAATTATTTGTTACATATTTTATCAATAATATATAATAATATATTATTAATAAATAAATAATAATAATATATACTTATGAATATATAATATATTATATGTTACTATAATATATTATATTTGTAATTAGTATATATAAATATATAATTTATAACATCGATGTCTCATCGGTACATTAACAATATTATAGTGATGATTTGAGCTAGAAATTATATGTCGAGTCCTACCAAAATAAAAAAATAACTCTCATAATGTTCTTGCCCATTATTGATAATATAAAATAGTCAATTAATGATGTTGACACCCTGCAAATTATTGATCCTCATTTAATAGGTATAGGGCATGCAAATGTACTAACTACCTTAAATTTAGGTTTAGTGTATGTTATCACCTAAATACCCTGCCATTTCCCCTCACTATCATTACTGAAATCACCTTAAAACCTTTCACCATTTGCATGTTATGTATAGATTTACCCTTCCCCACTACTTTACCATTGCTCAAGTTCACCATGAAATAAAATGTCTCCTCCCTGCACATCACATTTTCATGTTGTATGAAGAAACACAACCTCATTTTCCACTATCACCTCCCCCAAAGGTATAATAGCATTGTTTATTAATCCATCATATATAAAATATGGCATGGAGTCAATGGTCATAAACTTTGAATTAAATACAAATACCACTTTACACTCATTCATTTTATAATAAACTATTTTACGAAAACAAAAAAATACATCCTTATAATGTATAAATAAAATTATATTTATAATTTAATATATATAATAAATAATAATATAATATAATCATATATGTATATTTATAAAATAATAACTATTAATATTATTTTAGATAAATACCAGGGTTCTATGGGTCACTTGCCTTATATTAAAAATGCAAGTTTTTACAAAAATACCAAACCTCTAAGAATTTTAAAACAAAATTGAGGTCCCAGGGGGATACAAAGCCAACCAAGTGGAAACATAGCCAAAAAGACAAAAAAACAAGATCTTACAAACAAACCCTATCAAAACCACCAACATAACTATAATAAAACAAAAAACTTACCACCAACTTATTAAACTAAACCAAGCTCTTCAACCTACATCTTCTTTTGGCTTCACCTCAAAGACTAAATTTCCCCCCTACTTCCATAACACATGCCCCACCAGACACAACTTGATGTAGCCTACCCTTCAAACCACCAACTGATGCCACTTTGTGATTTCTCTCCATATGTCTATGCATTACCACCATGATTTATCAATGAGGAACTTGGGCTAACCAGGGAGGAGTTAATCACTGAGGTTTATCCACTAATTGGCACATAAAAACACCACTCCCACCTTTTCTCTACAATGTCAAGATTCTTTCCAAAAGTTAAGCTCTATTATGGGACTCTAAATTTATGCCCAAGGTGGGGGAGATATAAATTGACCACCCAACAAAGGGGGATGACAATGCTTACCCTAAATTTCTTTCACATAACCCATCATGGCAACAAATTGAGTTGTAAGGGCCTTAAAAATAGATATTGGGACAAACCCAAAACCATTGTTTCTAGAAAAGGGAAGTTTAAGAAATGGGCCTATAATGAAATTAGCCAACATTTCCATCAATCCTTTCCTATGCACCAGATCCACAAAGAATTCAAGAACCCTATCAACCTTATCCTTTTCCTAAACCAACACTAACACATTCAATGTAAAAAGATCCACAACGTTAGAATTAACTCTACTCAAAGAACTTTCCATAAGATATTTCTCCCCCAGGGTAAAGAAAATAGCATGTAAAATTTCTTCCATTGGAGCCCAAAAAATCTTCTTAATGTGAGCTCTAGAAGCTCCACTATTGAATTCCATCTCCTGAACTTCACTGCCTCCTTCAACTACTAGAATCCCCAGGGCCATTACAATAGTCTGTTCTATCCTTACCACCTCTACTATTGAAACCCAAGAGAAAAATGCACTAGTTGAAAGGGATTGATAGGCATAAAAATATGGGATGGAAGCCTTGCAAAAAATAAGCCATTAATGAGGATAAGCATTCCTTATTAATCATCCTCCACTACCAACTTCTTACCACATGAGAGAGGACCAACAAATCACCCTAATTAAGAACCTAAATTAATATTTTTGATTCCTTCAAACTCATCCCATGCTACTCTATGATTTTCAAATATAAGTGACACTTTTTATCTACACCATAATTAGTAAGAAAATCCATTGTAGAATTGGCTACCCTATAACAATGCAAGTCTTCCCAAAATTCAAACCCGACTACAATCTCCCAAGCTTTGGATAGAATAGTTTCCAAGTTCTACGAAGAAGATGAAGTCTTTTTCAAATCTGAAATAAAAATTAATGAATCACCTTCCACTTGAATATTATCGATACCACACTAGGAAGCTAGATCCAAACCAACCACCAAGGCCTGAGCCTCGACTTCATTATTGGTTCTATCCTTTAATTTCTTAGATACAACCCTAATAAGAGATCCACTACATTCTCTAATGATGCATCCTACCCTAGAAGCTCCAAGATTGCCCTTAGAAGCCCCATCAAAATTCATTTTGTACCAAGTAGGGGAGGGGGGAGGACACCACTCTACATTCTTCTTTCTTTTTTCTTTATCAATGACTACTATTGACCCATTAATGGGAGGAGCTAAAATAAACTTCCATTTAACACACATCCTCATGTCTTAGGCTAAAATATTACCTTTTCTATGGTTGCATTGGGTTGAAATGATCTTTGAAATCAATACTTCAATCTCTCTCAGTAAAACCATTAGTTGTTTTCCTTTCCCTTCAAAAATTCTTTGATTTATTTCATTATAGATAAACCAAATCAAAATTGCCAAGTTGACCCTCCATAGACCAAAAAGAGCATTTTTGACATCCCTGATTAGCTAAAAAGCAAAGGCATTAAATAGAGTCGAGCCATGCCCAAGACCATTCTAATTTTTTGCACAACTAGGCCTAACACCAAATTACAAAGGGACAATTGAATAAATAAATGATCATTCATTTATTTCATAAAATTGCACATGACACACCTAGAAGGGCCTAAAAACCCAATTTTACAAAACTGATCCTACATTATATATGGTCTTGAATGGCCAACCAGACAAAAACACTAACTTTTTGAAGGCCCTCTTTACTCCTACAAAGAAACTTAGCCCAACTCATGATTACACTGGAGGCTTCTACCATTTGATAAGCTAAACTAATGGAAAAAGAACCAGATTTGGCCCCTATCCAATGAAATGAATCCAATTTTTTATTTATGAAAACCTTATGCTAGGCCAAATACTCACCAAGATTCTCCATTTGAACTACTAGAACTCCTAAAACATCAAAACTTTTCCAAGACTAGACATTAAAACCTGACTCCTGAGATTATTCCAAAGAATTGATCATAAATGCTCTCTAGGGCTTAGTAAGAAGAGTCTAATATTATACCAAGTTAGGTATCTCTACTAATGGTTTTTGACCATTCCAAAAATCCTCCCAAAACATAGCTTGATTATTTATTATCCAAGAAACATGATCTAAAATTAGATGTCTACATTTGTGTAAAAAATTACAAATGCAGGAGCCCTTTAGAGGATTTCAAATGGAAACCACACTCAAAGGGTTATTCAATTCCAAATATTTAAATTTTAGTAGCCTACTCAATAGGTATTAGTGTTTGGTGAGTAAATCCCATATTAATTTAGCACCAAGAGATTGATTTTGAAGATTGAGACTTTTAATCCTGACACCTCCCATATTTTTGACTTGATAGACTCTTTCCCATTTAAGCAATGGGATCTTCTTTTTCTCCCAAGGACCTTGCCATAGGAATTCCTTCATGATTTTATTCAAGGTATTGACCATGTAATTTGGCATTTAGAGCACCGATATACAATAAATTGGAATAGCACTCAAGATAGAATTGATAAGGATTAATCTATCTGCTAGAGTGAGCCATTTTCCTTGCCAAGAGGACAAATGATCTTTGAAAGAAGACACAAGGCATTCCCAATGAATTTTATTGCTTATAACCAAAATTATAAGCACACCAAGATATTTTGAAGGAAGCTTCCCCATCCTGAAACCCAAAATAAGAGAAATAACCTACTGAACTTGCTTAGAATAGTTGATAAAGTATATTTCTAATTTTCTCAAATTCACCAATTACCTAGAAGCTTCCTCATAGCTGCTAAGAATATCCATGAAATATTGAGCTTCTCTGATTGAAGCTTGACCAAAGAGAAAATTGTCATAAGTGAATTGTTGATAAGTGAGGTACTTTGAACCTTATACTACCTTGATACCCTGCAATTAAGAAACTGCCTTAGCCTATTTAATTGCCCTTCCTAAGAATTTTATCAATAAAATAAAAATGAAGGGAGAAAGTGGATCCCCTTGATGAATACTTGTGGAGGATTCATAAAAACATTCTAGATTGACATTAATAAGGATAGAGAACTTAGCTCTAGATATACTGCTAAACACTGATTCACACCAGCCTTTACTAAAACTAAAATTTTCTAGAACTTTGATTAAAAAACACCAGTTTACCTGATCATAAGCTTTACTAATGTCAAGCTTAAGCAACATACCTTTTTGATGAGATTGAGATAATGAGTAAAAAATTTCATGAGCCATAATTATACCTTCCTAAATATTCCTACCACAAATAAACCTACCTTGTTTTTTTGAGATCAATGAATACAACACAGTTCTGAGCCTTACAACCATAGCTTTAGTAATGATTTTATATGTCATATTACAAAGTGAGATATGGCTAAATTCACCAAATGATTCTTGAGTATCCCCTTTGGTAAAGAGAGAGATGAATGTAACATTCAAATTAGGTATGATTTTCCTCCTTTGCCTTGAATATTCCACTATATTGAGCACATCATCACCAACAATCTACCAAAAGGCTTGAAAAAAGGTCGTATAAAACCCATATGGACTTGGAGATTTATCTTTTTCCATTGAGAATACCACAATCCAAACTTCCTCCAATGAAAAAGGAGCAAGAAGTTTTTCATTTTGACCATTAGTGATAACCCTAGGGATATGCCTTAAGTTAACAACTTGAGATCGAAGATCTGAAGAAGAGGCTCCATTTAACATATTTTAGAAGAATGATACTACCTTGTTATGGATCTCAGATTGAGTATTCAGCACAACTCCTTCATTAAACCAAATTTTTGATATGTGAGAAAATCTTCTTTTCATTATCACTGATTTGTTAAAATAAGCGAAATTCTTATCACCTTCTTGTAGCCACTCTATTCTTGATTTTTATTTCCAGTGAATTTATTCTTGAAGCATTAATTACTCATATTCTACTAACAACTTTTTTTCATCCCAATAGGAAGTTTGATCCATAACATTTCATATTACTAAGTTGTTCAATTTCTCCATTTCTACTTCTACATGAACTTTTCCTTAAAAGATACTTTTGAAAACATTAGTATTCCATTGATGGAGACAACCTTTTATATACTTCAACTTTTGAGCCATCTCAAACATCAGAGAACTAGAGATGATTGGACTATTTTTCCAACATGAATAAAATTTTTCAAAGAGAGAGGGATCTCAGAGCCACATTATCTCAAATTTAAATGGACAAAAAGCTAGTGGATTATCAATAAAGGTACTTAGATCTACCAGAAAGTGGTTTGAACCAGCATAGGGAAGGATTGAGCTCTCACAAATCCAATTTTGAGAGAACCACTTTGAAGATAATAAGAACGATCTAATATTTTCATAATGTTTTGATCCCCAAATCTTTTGTTGTTCCAAGTAAAAGATCCTTTCTTGGGTTTTACATTCATCAGCTCATTCTGTACTACAAAACCTTCTAAATTTAAAACTACGTAGGCCAAAATATCCCTACCATCAATCTTCTCCTCTAACGAAAACATAACATTAAAATCACCACCCAACAGAATCTTCAAGCCCTAGAAAGATTCTAGGATATTGGAAAGAACATTTCACAACTATAACTTTTATGCTTGATCATTAAGACCATATATATTGCACAAGATAAAACTCATATCCATTGAAAAACTAGAAGTTCTACACAATTGTCAATTTGAACCATTATCAATCATCTCTACTACTACCTTAGTTGGAGACCACAAAATTTCCAAACCACTATAGGCCCCCAAAGCTTCAAGAAAGGATTTATTCAATCTTTTCTAACTTATATTCATTAAATCAGAAGCTTTAAAAAGACATAATTTAGATTCTTGAATCAACATAATATCCATCTATTTAGCTGGAATTAGATGCTTTACCAAGGACCTCTTGTTAGGGGCATTTAGGACCCTAACATTCCATAAAATTATCTTCATAATGTGGGAGAGGGGATTTCCACCCCCCACTTTCCAACATCTAAAAAAAATTCCAAGGTTCCTTGCTTGCCAATTAAAACTTCTCTAGATACTTTCTCCTTAGCTAATTTCCTACCACACTTCTTAACTTCATCATAATTCACATGAAGGAGAGAACTATGAGACTATGAGATAGATCAAACCACCCTTGAATTTATTTCTTCCTCTAAATCTTCCTCCTCCTCTTCCACCTCTGGCTATACACTAGATGAATATTGAATCAAATAAATATTCTTGAGAGATAAGCTCTTCTCTTTGTGAACCTTTTTACACAACTAAAGAGTATTTTAAATCAACTATTTTAAAACCTAGGATTGTTCACTAATTAATTTACAACCTTTCAACATTTAAGTAGGAGACATGTCTTTCCCTTTGTCTAACTTATGCAATAGTTCCTTTGTTTCTTTGATTTTGATTGATGAAGCCTTTGAGACTATCAAATTTGGCTTCACTATCTCCACATCTTCTAAAATAATCTATTGAAGGTGATTTTCTTTTAAGCTATCATTTTTTGGAAATTTTCCTTCCAACTTGGACTTCTCTAATTGAACCAACCATCTCTCTTTTAGTAGAGACAAAACACTTCCACCATTATGCTCCTTGAAGGCTTTCCAAGAATGCACCACTAGTTTCCATAACCACTTAACAATGCCTTGAGATGGAAAAGAACACCCTCTGACCAACTTGTAATATTTTTAAGTGTGACCTACATACTTGCACTTATAACACCTAAAATGGATATTTTCAAAATCAACCAATTGAAACCAAGTATGACCCTAAGACTTAATGGAGATGAATTCAAGAATCTCCTTGTCAAAATTCATCAAAACCTTAATTCTAACAAAGGTGGCCAATACTCATTTTTCTATTTTTGGATAAATTTCCAAACAAGTCCTAAGCAAATTTCCAAGGGTAGTCAAACAAGCCTTACCCCAATACTCAGAAGGAAGACCATACAAATGAATCCAAACTAGATAACATCCATGTTGAGCTGAAGCAGGGTCAAAATTAGGTTTCCATTTTTATAACTAAAGGCCAAATTCTCTTAAAGAACAAAAGGGGTGATTAAAAACCTTCTCTTTGGCTTCCATATTGGGGAAAACTGCTATGAAAAGCCCCTTTATAAAAAAGTTTACCTCAACTTCCTTTCCTTAGAAATCCTCAACCCAAGATTTGATTCCCTAATAGTGGGCCATTTCTTAACAAATTTACCAATTAAGGCTCACTCTTCAAGGGTTGAAATACCTTGTATAAAACCATCTAAATCCAATAATTTTTTTCTCCACCAAACCTAAAACCCTAAATATCTTTAGAGGTTAGAAAATGAAAAGCTACTTCAAGAAAACCTATAAACCCTTCATCTTGCTTAAGAGAAATTTCCCCAAGAGGAATCACATTATCTCTAGACATTACCATTCATTCTAGAACTAGATGCCATCACCTTTCTTCTGCCACCTCCCATTCCTCATCCTTCCTAATATCTAGACCATCCTCAAACCCCTCTCTAGACATAGACCCTAGCCATGCTTGAGACTCCTGAAACTCCTCTTCTAGAGCTCAACTAGCTAATTTTGAGAATGTTAGATCAAAGCCCTTCATAGGGGAATCTACTACATTCTTCCCTTTTCTCTAATTACATGCCATTTTTACTCAATAATATTATATAGTATTATTATTTTAATTATATAATATTTTTAAAATATTATATATAAAATATAATACTATATAATATTATAATAATATATATTATAATCCTTCATTTTATAAAATATTTATTTTCAAATAAAATATATATTACATCCCTTATGTTGTACACAACACCTTTGGGACAAGTGATAGTCATATTCAAATCATGGAATTATTCAAAACTAGGTTTTGGTGATAGATTTCAAAACTAGTTTCACACCTCAATTATATTTTGTTCTTTCAATAATTTAATTTTTTGCATAAAATAATAATTGTATCACTTATCATTTATGAATACAAGGGTTTAAATGCACAATGGTTCATCAAATATCTTTAGTGTTAGGGTTTCCTCCATGCATGGCATTGAGTCAGCCCTTGGTTTTATATCACTCTAGCTTATGTCATACCATGGCCCTTAGGTTTCCTGTTAGACTTGCATTTATTATCTTTTAGGGTTTCTCACCTTTGAGTGAGATAAGCCTATTTAATGACTTATCCTCATTCTCTCCCAATTTTTTTAGTTATGGAGAAGAATGGCATAACATCGAGCAATGGCCTCCTATAAGCATCTGAGGAAGTTTGTCCTGAAGGTCTACCATGAGGTAACACTTCAAAACCTGATGTTATTTTGCCTATTCCAAAGTTTAACTCTATTTTATATTTTATTAAACAATTATATTTGATAGGATATTTTATGGGTCAAATTCCCTCAAAAAGTATGCTTAGGTCTTGAGTTCAGGCACACTAAGTAACTCATGAAATTAATCTTGAGAGCATCCAAAATATAACCAAAGGTTTATTTTGGTTCTAATTTTATAACCCTTCCCTTACAGGAGGTGTCCTCCATAGGTCAACCACTTGGTATGTTAGGAACTCACTCATGGTTCTCTCCCCCTGGACATGAGACTTTATTGTCTCAGAGCACACTGCTCTCAAGGTCCTAGTTTGGGTTGAATTTCTAGGTCTTCCACTCCCTTGCTAGAATTTTATTCACCAGATAGATTCTTCCATAGGGTGGGTTATCTACCATGAACAAAACAAGTTCTACTCTATTAGACTATATAAGTGAGTTTGTGTAGAAGTAGACCTTTCACAGGACATCACAGACTTTATGGAAATCCAAGTGGGGGATGTGAGACACTCCTAGTGAGTTTTGTATATCAACCTATCCAACACTTATTTCTACTACCAATCCACTGACCATAAGATTTTGGAATACCCCCTTTAGTTATCCTGCAATAATATGCTCAACTACTCATCATCTCTTCCTAATCTCTCTCCTAAAGTTATCAAAAATCCAACTAATGATAGTTGGACCATGGTATAAAAGAAAAACAACCACACTAAAGTTGAAAGTTTAAGCACATGAAATCCTGAAGGAGGTAAGCCATCAATGAGTAATGTCCTACAAGACCAGGTTCCTTCTAAGAAAAATACTTCCTAAGATGAAACCTTGAAAATTATATAAAAACCTAGGGTCTTCAACACCCCTCTTATTATCAATGTTTTATCTTAGGGTATTGAGGCTCCTGTGCCCAATTCTATCATTTTTTTAGACTCATAGCCAACTTCTCTTCCACTTCCTACTTAGTAGGATGTACGCAAATGCTCTTTTAGCCCTTATCGGAGGTACAAATAGTTATAAGAAGGAGAGTATCAGGTTGACCCTATGGTGAGGAAATAATTTTATGATTTTTTAAATGCCAATAGTGGGGATTTTTTTTGCAAAATTGGTTTAATGCCTTAGAAGATTTCTACTTTGAGGATATGTCTTTTGACACTCATCATATATGGATTGATTTACCTAGAAATTACAGGGTCTTACAGACCCAAAATGCATGTTTATTGTGCATGATTTTAGAAGGAAGTTTCCTGAGATGGACATTCTCTATCTGGAAGAGAAAAAGGTGGAAGTTTTTTATTGACAGTGATTAGTAAATATATCTAGCATGACAGTATTATCTTGCATATTAATCATGAATCAGGGAGTGGAAGGGTGATCACATTTACTTCTCCATAATGGTGGCTGCACTTAGTGCAATCTGGCATGAACCCCACCAATTGATTAGTTTGGATGTTTTTTAGCATTGAAAGATATTATTTTGGATTTATTAATGTTTATGTCATAGATGATGCCGTTGAGCATACCCATTTATGGATATGGATTGCAAATGATCTCCTTAATGCTCATTGGGTGATATGTGGTGATTTTAATATGGTGGCATCTCTTGAAGACAAAGTGGGCCACCTACCAATGCGTTGGGTAGTTGGAAAAAGAGAGGCATGGTATTAAATGTGCACTAAATGGGGATTTTATGACCTTAATTTAATTTATCAATCTATAGACAAAGTTTGGTACACCTAAAATAATCTTAGGGAGGGCCCCATTCAGATTTTGAAGCACCTAAATAGGATAATTATGTCCACTCAAATGTATTTCTCATTTGATATTGGTTTTTCTCCTCTAATACAGGCACTACCAGATTTTAAGCTTTTTAATAAGTCCCCCATTTGATTTAGAGTGACATAAAAATTAATGAAATCCAAGGTACAAAAAATGTAATTATTTTGAAACACTTTTTTGCTCAAACATGGGCCCATTATGGTGCACATTCATAGAGTTTGGAATCTACATCCCCATCCATCCTAAGAATCTAGTTGGATTCTTTGATGGGATGATGCCATCAAAAGGACCTCTTGCTTTCTGAGAATCTATGGTTGCCAACTTGCTAAAATTTGAAGACACTCTTACTCTACTACTTCCTTTGAGCTTAGCCATACAACTTTATCCCTAGACAAAGATCACTTCAATGAGATCTTGCAAGTCAGAGTCTCCTATTTGTGTCATTATATCTAGAGAGTAGATAATTATAATGCTTAGGGAGCTCAAATCAAAGCCAAGTTCCATTAGCTCAAGATAGGGGACAAATATTCCAAAGAATTCTTTCAAATGCTTCAATATAAAAACTCAAAGCAAAAAAATCTAGGGTATCTTTGATACTAGAAAGAGATTATCATAGACTTCACAAATAGTCCAAACCTTTGTCCTTCACTATCATCAAGTGTTTAAAGCTCAATATTCCTCTATAAGGAATGATATTTCCCTTCAATAGTGTATCATAATGGTGTCTTACAAACTCACTCCTGCCCAGTGGGTGGATTACAATAGGGTCCTCACTATGGATGATCTACATGAGATTGTGTCTTATATGGCAAATGACAAAGCTCTTGGCATTGATGGTTTCCCCTTTGAATTATATAAAACCCTTTGGGACCTTGCGGGTTTTGATTTACATCATGTGTATCAGAAGGCCTTTTACACTCATTCACTAGGGAAGAATATAAACAAAGGAAATATTAAATTCATACCTATTCAAGGGGATCCCAAATTGATCTGTAACTAGCAGCCAATCACCATCCTGAATGTTTCCTACAAGATCATTGCCAAAGCTCTGGCGCTCCAGTTATGCAATCTACTACTGTATATCATTTAGCTTAAGCAAACATGTTTCATTAGAAGTAGATACATATTAGACAACATCATTGTGGTTTGGTAAGGAATGGACTGGGTTAAAAGGTTTAAATAACAAGCTATATTTGTTAAAATTGATTTCAAAAAAGCTTATTATTGTATTGAGTGGCCATTCATCTTGGCCATGCTTAAATCCTTAAGCTTTGGGCCTAATTTCATTAAAACTATCCAAATGCATTTCTTATACATCTCAACCATCCTCTTCATTAATTAAATCACTTCTAAGCAATTTGGTTTATTTTTATCCATTAGTTAAGGATACCCATTGGCACCCACCT